>CM035408.1:57208577-57211077 GCA_020310875.1 Ceratopteris richardii | reverse complement strand
AAGAAAAGCGGGATTTCCCCTCTCATCCATATAGCAATTTATTTGCTCCAACATCTCATTATGTAGATGTATGGGAACTATACGTGACATATATTGAAGCCGATCCGATAATAGCTCCACATCATCATATAATTGCGGGCTTTTGAATGTTGGATGCAATAAATCCGCAAACCCATGGATAGGTCGATGCATCCATGTCCATCTTCTCATTGTTACCTAATCATAAAAAAAGAAAGAGAGTTAAATTTTTAAAGAAGAATGAAATAAAAATTAAAATAAAGTTTAAACATATTATATACATGCTCATTGCATCATGGTTTATGGCACATCATACATGCATGCATGATGCATGCATGATACATTACAATTTGCACATAGATATTAAATATCAAATACAAATACATTTATGATGTGTGATATAATTGATAAATCATAAATCATAATTTGTCAAAGTGTCTTACCTCAAGTACTTCACCTCTTTGATCCTCAGTGACAAGAGTGCATTCCCTTATCTCTTCCATAGCTCTTCTCATGATATGGATGAGAAGCCCTAGAGTAGCACCCTCACAATCCGTCATGCGTAGAACTTTGTAGATAGGTGTGATGACACTCAAAATAGCCTTCACACTATCCAAAAGCTCTCATCCAAACATAGCCTTTGTATGCTTTTTGACTCCTCCAATGAGCTCTCATCCCACTCGCTCCAAAAGGTAGATACCACCGTTTGTCGTAGAGGCACTTTGACTTCAAGCAACCTTGAAAGAACAATCCACATGTATGCGAAACGTGTGGTGGTGGGCTTCTTTATTTCAAGCTTGCTATGCTCTCTAAACATAGCTAACACTTTCACTTCTTATGTGAAAAATGTAACTATGCTTGAGGCTTGTAGTGTGCAAGCTTTTACCCATGATAGCTTTCCAATATCCTCCATGAGCAAATCAAGACAATGAGTTGCACATGGAGTCCACACAATATGTGGATACTCACCCTCCAAAAGCTGCCCATATGCCTATAATGCTTGCATTGTCGGTGACAAATTGCACTACATTGATAGACCCACCTATGCATAAAATTCAAAAATTAATATTTAGAATTTTACATAAATGGTAAATCTCAAAATTTAAAAACCATATGAAAATAAAATTAAAATTTCCAACTTACCTCTTCGATGGCCTTCTTGATATGTCGATAGATGAACACTCCGGTTGTCTTCTTTCCTTTCTTTCCAACCTCAACGGCACATAGGAAGAAAGTACCAATAGGGCATGACACAAGAATATTAATTATCCCTCTATTTTTTCTATCTCTCCATCCATCGGAGAGGATAATGCATCCATACCTAGACCATTTCTCACACATAGGGGCAAGTGAGAGATCTATCCTCTTCTTCTCCTCATTAATTTTGGTTGTCCGCATATCGGAGTAGCTAGGACCGCTCCATCCTTGACATGGACCCACTTTACTAATTGCTTTCACCATAGTCTTCCATTGGTTTGAATTAAGAAGATTAAATGAGAGATTTTCAATAATTACCGTTCTTGCAATCTCTATGTCGGTTATCTTTTGTTTCCCCTTGATCCATGTGAGAGACGACTTTATATGCCCGGGAGCTTGCCCTAATCCGCTTTGCCTCACATGTGATTGTGAATCTCTTTGTGTAGGTGATTGTGATGATGAACCAATATTTGAGTCTTGAAAATGTGACTCCCCTTCATGTGAAGAGGTAGAGGCCGATGCACGAGAAGGGTGGCTTGCATATCCTCTTACGGATGTAGGTAATGTGCTAGGAGAGCCCAACATTTTTTGCCTAATTTCGGATGCAATATGGTCCGGGATCTCCTTGCATGCCGCTACTTGCCCTCCAAGCTTGCTTAGGTGTTGAAGTAGCCTTGTAGCCCCACTTGTGTATCGCTTGCCACAATATTTGCAAGTCCAATGATGAGAGTTTGACTTCTTCATATCTTTCTCCACACCAACACAATGGAGATCAAATGCCTCATGCTTGTCTCTCACCATTTTGCTTAGAAAGGGCTGACCTACAAGAGGAGAGAGCACTTCAAAGTTCAAAGTTCTAGAGCACTTCAAGAGCAACGGCACTTCAGTCTTCAAGAGCACTTGCGGACGGTCGAAAGAGAGCAAATATAGCCTAAATGAGCCGTTTGCGGCATTAAAAACTCAAAAGCTTGGATTGCTTTTTTTTCGTACAAATTCGTACAGGTACATACGGAATTTCAAATACGTACGGAGCAGTTCGTACGCGTACGAATACTAATTATGGTATATATATACATACATACATACATACATACATACATACATACATACATACATACATACATACATACACACACACACATATATATATATATATATATATATATATATATATATATATATATATATATATATATATATATAGAGAGAGAGAGAGAGAGAGATAGATATATATGTATATATATATCATAGTTAGTAAGGTACAATTCGTACGATTTGTATGGTA
>CM035408.1:57156077-57203577 GCA_020310875.1 Ceratopteris richardii | reverse complement strand
TTCATATTTGAGGGCACCAAAAATCTTTTGATATGAGTTCTATTGTTTTATTCACTCCAAAATGTTCTTCTTCAAGGTTGTCCTGATGTTGTTGAAGTAATTGGATCTTGGGTTTTGATGGAGGGACATACAATAGGTTCTTATAGAATAGTAACCCCTCTCTTTCATAAATTTCATTTACTTCTTGAACTTTTCCTTCTTGAGTTTTATGCTTAATGGTAGAAAACAATTCATCTTGTGGTAGAGTCTCATGGATCAAATGATTCAAGGCCGAATCTTCATGATGGCTCGAAGAGATAGCTGCTAATTAGAGATGCTAAGGCTTGGGTAATATACTCTCTTGTTTATCAAAGGCCTCTCCACCTTTCTTTGGTGCAAGGTAAGATATTATTGACAAGGCATCTGACTAACATTGTTGGTGTCCTCGATGGTATGTGATGACAAAGTCAAAACTAGATAAAAAGTTACTCCATCAAGATTGCCTTCTATCGAGGATGTGGGTGTTCGTAAAATACTCTAAATTCTTGTGATCTGTATGCACAGTAACTTTATGAGCTTCTCCTTCTAGATGGTGATGCCAAGTATCAAACGCGTCCACTATGGCAAGAAGTTCTTGATCATGGATTTCATACTTAATCTCTAGAGGGGAAAATTTCCTTGAATGATATGCAACTGGATGTAGGTGTCCATCATCTCCATATTGGGATAGAATAGCCCCTAGGGTGAAGTCTGATGCATTTGTCTCTAGGAAGAAGGGATTGCTACAATCAGGATGAACTAGAATTGGAGCAGTGGCAAATGCTGATTTCAAGGTCTGAAAGGCTTTTTCTGCTTAATCGGTCCATGAGAATTTTGCATTTCCTATAAGCTTGGTAAGAGGTGTCACTATCTTGGGGTAACATCTGATGCATATCCTATAAAAGTTTTCCAACCCTAGAAAACATTGTAGATCTCGAAGACGTGAAGGTGGTTACCAATCAAGGATTGTGTCGATCCTCTTAGGGTCCATAAAGATTCCTTTCTCTAATACAATGTATCCTAAAAACTCCACTTCTATCTCATGGAAAGAACACTTCTCCAATTTTGCATATAAACCTTCCTCTCTTAGTTTCTCTAGGACTATCTTTATGTGAGACTCATGATCCTCTAGATTTTTGGAGAATATCAAGATATCATCGAGATATATTACCACAAAATCATCTAAATACTCTTAAAAGATATCATTCATCATATGTTGAAAGACGGCTGGAGCATTTGTGAAACCAACTTACATAACTCAGAGAGTCCCATCCTTCTTCTTTGCAAATAGGATAAGGGCTCCTGCAAGAGACTTTGAGTGTCTGATAAACCCCTTGGCTAGATTATCATCAATATTCTTATGTAATTCGATGAGTTCCTTTGGGGATAGTCTATAGATTGGTCAGATGGCACTACAACAGATCGGCCGTATACCGAGGTTTTTATCGAGGGAAATGAACGCGCCTATTTTTGCCCCGACATTGTGTAGGTGGCGGTATGTGCGTCGGTATTAAAACGTCAGTATGGGGTCGGTATAAGCGTTGGTATGAGCGTCGGTATTATTGACGCCCATACTGACGGCTTTGCTGGGTGTACCGTCGCGTATACCGGCGCCCGTTGGGTGTACCGATGCTTATTCCTATGACATTACTTGGAGTATCGTCGCTTATACTGATGACCATATCTACAAATTTATTTTTGGGCAGAGTGTGTTGTCTTTTGCGACAGCAACATTACCATGATGTTGCTTAGCACAAGACAATACACTCTGCCCAAAAAAAACCGAGTACATGTGATGTGTACTCTAATGTCACCCGAAATATGATTTCATAAAACATAATATTATTGGACACAAAAGAGATAATCAGAATGAACCATGAACCATGTACAAAAAGAGTTATATATTTCATAAATGAAGCATGTACAAGAGTGTGGCAAACCACTGCCATATATGATGCTTTTACAAAATGTGGCAAAGCAATGCATTACCATATAAAAACCAAATACAAAATTTTGGTGTGCCACTGCCGTACACATGCAAAGAACGTTCCATATCAACAGTCCTGCAACAAAAAACATTAATGAAATGAGATAAATTCACATGAAATTTACAAACAACAAGTAAAAACCAAGTTTATATATTAATCACCTCATCGCAAACGCTCCCATGAAACAACCGCACCGCATCCCTCCAAGTCCTCCAATAGTCCTCGTCTTCTTATAGGTTGAGACATGTCACGCACAGTAATCCCATCCCATAAAATGCGCAGTTCTTCCACAAGTGGTGCAAGATATACATCCATGTGTTTTACCTTATACTTACCTGGTACAATAAGAGCTAATAATAAATGACCTTTCTTTGTGGCCAGCCATGGTGGGATGTTATAATTGACCAAACATACAGGCCATGTGCTCCATGAAGAACTGTGTAAACCAACTGGATTCACTCCATCCATAGCTAGGCCTAGACGTGTGGACCGAGGCTCACTAGCAAACTCTGGCCACTTACTATCTATGTGCTTCCAAGCATTAGAGTCAGCAGGCACTCGCATTACACCATCTGTAGACCTGCTCTTTGTATGCCATGACATTAACTCAGCTATAGATTTTCATCTAGACATGTTCTTAATTCGTGGAATGATAGGAAAGTGGCGAAGAACCTTTGTGGGGATTGCTTCGCCTACAAGGTCTTCTTTAAATCTATTTGCTCCACACTTTGGACATACGTGGAGATGCTCATACTCATTCCAAAAGAGGATGCAATCATTCGGACAAGCATGAATCTTAGTATAATCCATTCCAATGGACTGTAAAAGTTTTTTTGCATCTCCATGTGTTGGAGGCATGTCATTGCCCTCTAGCAAAAATTGATCTTTAAGAAGCCTGCAATAAGCAATTAAAACGATATTAGTAAATAAAGTTATTTTGATACAACAATGAAAGCTTATTTCAAATCCACTTACCTGAACAATTCAGTGGCACTACTATCTGACCATCCATAAATGGATTGCAGATTGAGCATCGCGAGTGACGCACGTAGTACAGATATCTTTGCTCCATTGTAAAGTGGTAAACGAGCTAGTCTTCGCATGTTTTCATATTCTTCATCAACTTCTGATCGTGGAAATTTTGTTGTGTCCATGAAACTCTCGACATCTTCTCCACCATCATGATCTTTGTCCATCTCATAAAATGCTTCGAGCATCTCTTCCATATGTTCATTCTGTGTAATGTTATTAGTACTTGATTGTATGTCTAAGTCCTTTTTTGTTCTCTTTTGTCCATGAGAGGTTACCGGTGCAATGTCGTTTGGGTCCATCTGCTCACCTGGGGGACCATGCGAATGGTAGCGTAGGTTTTCTAGTCGACTTTTATCAAAGGATCCATACTCTCTAACATGTGCAGTACAAATCTGTCGTTTCCGATAAATTTGATACTTGCACTGAGTGCAAGGACATGCCATTCTCTCCTCTGGATCCAAACTAGCCATCTGATACAATATGGACATTTTAGAACATTTGTTTTTTTTATTAAACCTAAAAATAATACTCCTAAAGACTTAAACCTGAAATACTAAAACCTAAATACTTAAACACCTAAAAAAACCTAAAACCCTAATCTTAAAACCTTAATCTATATAATTATCCTATTTTATCTATATATTCAGATTTTTTTCTTAATTAATCATATTTTTATATATTTAATTATATATATTTAATTAAATTATTTAAAACACTAGTTCTTTTTATATTTATTTATCTATATAATTATCCTATTTTATATATATTTTTATTTATATATTCAGATTTTTTCCTTAATTTTTTTTTATATTTTCTCTTTATATAAATTTAATTGAGTTATATGTATGCCTAAACCCTAAAACCCTAATCTTAAAGATCTAGACCTAAAATATGTATATTTTTGTATGCATGTGTATATACATGTATATATATATTATATGTGTATGTGTATGTGTATGTGTGTATATATGTTATGTAGGTGTTAAAAACCTAAAACCCTAATCAGAAAGACCTAGACCTAAAACATGTATATATGTGTATGCATGTGTATAAATATGTGTATGTGTATATATATGTGTATATAAATAGGTGTATAAGTATATGTGTGTATGTGTATGTATATTTACTCTGATTAAAATGATTAAAATTAAACCTATTTTTATATATTTAATCTTATATATTAAATTTATTTATTTAAAACACTAGTTCTAATCATATTTATTTATCTATATAATTATCCTATTTATATATATATATTTATTTATATATTCAGATTTTTTTCTTAAGTAATCCTATTTTTATATATTTAATTATATATATTTAATTAAATTATTTAAAACACTAGTTCTTTTTATATTTATTTATCTATATAATTATCCTATTTTATATATATATATATATATTTATATATTCAGATTTAATTGAGTTATATGTATGCCTAAACCCTAAAACCCTAATCTTAAAGATCTACACCTAAAATATGTATATTTTTGTATGCATGTGTATATACATGTATATATGTATTATATGTGTATTTGTATGTGTGTATATATGTTATGTAGGTGTTAAAACCCTAAAACCCTAATCAGAAAGAGTTAGAATTAAACCTGAAATACTACAACCTAAAGACTTAAACCTGAAATACTAAAACCTAAATACTTAAACACCTAGAAAAACCTAAACCCCTAATCCTAAAATCCTAATCCTATTTTATATATATGTTTATTTATATATTCAGATTTTTTTCTTATTTTTTTCTCTATTTTTTCTTAATATAAATGTAATTGAATTATATGTATGCCTAAACCCTAAAACCCTAATCTTAAATATCTAGACCTAAAATATGTATATTTCTGTATGCATGTGTATATACATGTATATATGTATTATATGTGTATTTGTATGTGTGCATATATGTTATGCATGTGTAAAAACCCTAAAACCCTAATCCGAAAGACCTATTTAGGAGGTATTATTTTCCATGTTTGTGTATATCGCCATAACCCTAACAAGCTACTTATCTTTGTACATAAAACTAATGGGATAGTTACCTTTCTCAAAAAATTTGGTTAGCATTTGAGCTCATTTTGACCTCCAAACGCACTATCATAATGACTACATAAGCAATTTTGTTCTTTTGTGATATTTTTTTTGGGTTTTTGTCTGTCAATACAAGCACCCTAAAGTTTGATATAGATCTAGTGGAGTTCCATTTGCTATTTTCGTTGAAGTTTTTTGAGATAATCAATTTTGTGCATCAAGGCATGGTCATTAGACCCAACTTAAAGCATTAATGCATTTCACATGTTGGATGCTGAGGATAAATTAGATGGTTCCAACTACCTATTATGAGCATAGATGTTGCACCATGTACTGGTTGCAAAGGGAACGTGGAATAATTTTACAAGGTGTTGAAATACATATTTTTACAACTACAAATGTTCAAAATGTTGTAGGATGCAAATCTATTACAATTCCTATTTCTAATCCTCTTGCAACTCATATTTTGATTATCTTAGGTACACTGCAACACCTCCAACCACTATAAAGTAACTTTGATAGGATGGGAGAGATGTACAAGGATACCCCATGATTCCGTTATCTCTCAAGCATTTCATTATCCGTCATATTTACTCATACAAAACAACTAAGGATGTTTGGGATACTCTTGCGACACTATATTAGAAAATAAATGAGGCTTGTGTTGCTTGCCTTTTAGAAAACCAAGAGTATCATATGAATGGACATTCTTCCCAAAAAGCTCAAATATTTGAAGGAACATTTGATTGTTGTAGATGAACTTTTGCCATATAGTTCAATTATGTGGACTATTCTCAATGAGTTGTTGATTCTTATCAAAGTTTCACTTCTATTCTTTGGTTGATGACGAAAAGCAAACCAAATGATTTAACATTTGAGGATTTAGTTTTTTTTTTTTTTTTTTTTTTTTTTTTTTTTTTTTTTGCTACAAGAAGATCAATCTATGCAAAACATGCCCATCATGGTTGGTGCAAATCAAGCCTTTAGAGAGGCAAAGGTAAAGTTAGCTATTCCTCTAGTGGGAAAAATTTTGTAAATGTTACTCAATCAAAAACAATTATGCGAATACTATAAGGCAAATATTAATGCCATAAAGAACTAAACTTGCTATTAGAGAGGCAAAGAAGAAAGAGACAATAATGGATATTGTAGACACTTTTGTTTATTATAAAATGAAGAGCGGGAATTCACTACACAATGTAGTTATGATCCATCAACTCATGATCATTGTATGTCTATTGTGGCTCAAATGTTTGGTACTTTAGCAATGGTGCAACCAAACAGATTACATCGCTTCCTATTGCTAATGGTATTTGAGTTTGAGGTATGGGGAAGGACACAAAAAAACGCAAGGAAGAAGAAGAAGTTTGGAGCATAACACAATACAAAATGTATTACTAAGTGAATGTACATTGATAAGTGAATTGTTAGGGTTATAGGCGTACTGAGCTACATTGTTGTCGAGAAAAGGCAAGTGGGTAGAACAGTATGCACTGAGCCAAGTACCCACATAAGACGAGGAAGCACATGAGGAGGAGGCATCACCATCCAAACTTTACCAAAGACTCAGTTCTTTGAGAACAATGATTTTAATCACTACTAAATTGTACAAAAATCCCCTTTTTATAAAAAATTGGTCCATTTTGTCCAAGCCGAGGAGTCCTCAAGCTTGAGGAGCTTAGATAGAATCTATGTTTCAAATTTCATAAATTTTGGAGTCCATTTGATCCCCTTAATTGGTTTTAGAACCTAGTTTTCAACCATGCCAAATACTAGGCTTGAAATCGGCCAAAACTCACTTGAAAACTATAAAAATAGCTAGAGATCTCCTTTTTAGAGGCTATTTTTTGGGAAAAAGAGCTTGTAAGAGAGAGTAAAGAGATTTTAATATTGTTCATAAATATATTTCATTGTTCCATCTCATTTTTTCTACCATGTGGTGTATGTATATGTGTATCTAGTGTGCTTCTCCCTTCACATCTACACATATCACTCACTCCCAATTCATATTCACTCTCATGTCTCCACGGATTGACAATTATGGGGTGGATCTCCATCAATGTTGGTACTCACCATTGTTCTACAAGTGACACCAACAAAAGTTTGGTGCCATTACTGGGGAGCACTACTCGAAGACAAATGTGTGATGGTAAGAGAGTTGAGTAGAGAAATTGGAGTTTAGGTAAGTAGAGTTTGCATAGGCTTTCCATTTTTTTAATGAATTTCATCTCCATCAACTATGCTCATCCTTTCCTCACCCCCCTCATATATCTCCATCTTTGCTAAATTTTCACCTTCATGACCATAACCGCACCTTCCACACACTCCCCCTCATTTGCTTGCATGCCAGATAGAGAGCGAAAGTGTATTCGTGTTTGTGTTTCTTGTTGTTTTTGTGTAGGTACAAGTCCATCATCATCTCTAGTGGCCTGCATAGGTATGACAGATTGTTTCTTGTGTCCCGAGGTGATAGACCATGTCTATTGCAACAAGTCGAGAAATTTGCATTTTGGGAAAAACACCAACACAATCTTGTAGAGTTTCTTAGCACCATCCTAATGACGTAGAAAGAAATCTTTTGGCTCTTTCGTGATAGACCAAAAACTTGACAGATAGAATCTATTATGATAGACCCCTCTATCATGACAAACTGGTCTATAGCAACATACTCCCTTCAATCATGATAGAACACCACCATGACAAAGCTTGTTTATCACAACAGACCACCCATTGTCACAACAGACGACTCTATTTTTACAGATCCCCCTCGATCATGACAAAGCCCCCTTTATCATGACATATCAAACTTGATAGACATGTGTCTATTGCAATAGAAACCCTCTATTGCAACATACCAAAAAAATGGACATACCAAAACTCGATATGCACCCCTCTATTGCAATAGACACCCATGCAATGAACCAAAAATATGATAGACCACCATCTATCATGATAGACACCCTCTATCATGATAGACACCCTCTATCATGATAGAACAACCCCATGATAGACCCCGTCTATCGTGATAGAGTGCTCTACCACGATAGATCACATCTATCATGATAGAGTGCTCTATTGCGATAGAACCCCTTTGTCATGATAGACGCCCCTTTGTTGCGACATACTAAGTATTAGGCAAGAATGTCTTAGTTAATTTTTGTTTGAGTTTGAGGTCTATGGGAGCATGCGAACAACACAAGGAAAAACACACAATACTGAATGTATTACCAAGTGAATGTACAAAGAGAATTAACCCATTAGGGTTATACACATATTTACAAGTTGGGGGGAAACCTCTTAAAGAGGGAAAAAAGTACGCAGACAGTCCTAAGTGTGTTCAGACACATAACCACCAAAATATATTAATAAATCCCCCCTAAGAGTGATGTGGTGAACAAGGAGCTGACACTCATGTATAAGGAAGGGCCAAGCTATGTGCGAAGAGATCAATCCAAAAAAGGAAGTAAGCCCAAAGCTTTGTAGAAAGCTTCAAACTGCTCCTGAGGCACAACCTTTGTGAAAAGATCTGCAATGTTATCCTGTGTGGGCACATATGCCAAACAGATCTCTCCAGTAGAGAACCTCTCCCTAACATAATGATAGTGCACCTCAATGTGGTTTGTGCGAGCATGGAACATAGGGTTCCCTGCAATTGCCAGTGCACTCTAACTGGTAGTGAAGATGGTGGTGGCAGAAGACTGACCAACACCCAAATAAGTCAAAAGTTGAAAATTTCTTTTATGAAAAATACATAGCTATATCAGTATTCTTCATGGGTAGAAAATATGCCATCTTTGTAAGATGTTCCACAACAACAAATATGGTATTATTTCCACTTCTGTTCATAGGCAGCTTTGTTATCAAATCCATAGAGATGGATTTCCATTTTTTATCAAGCACTTCTAATGGTTTGTTATCAAATCCATAGAGATGGATTTCCATTTTTTATCAAGCACTTCTAATGGTTTGTTATCAAATCCATAGAGATGGATTTCCATTTTTTATCAAGCACTTCTAATGGTAATGGCATACCAGGACTCCTTTTGAATTCAACCTTAATATCTTGACATTTGAAACATTATTTCACATACCTCCTAATTTCATGTTTCATATGCGACCAATAATATGAAGCTTTCACTTTAGCATAAGTGCTAGAAAAACTAGGGTGTGTAGAGAAAGATGCATCGTGATGATCATGAAGAATCTTTTCTTTCAAAATAGATTTTGAAGAAATGCACAAACAAGATTTATAATACAAATCATTATTTCTCAAATAAAGTTCTCGTTGAAACATAAAACATGGATTTGCATAAGAAAATTTCAAGATTGCTGCATAATACAAATCTTCTTTTAATTCGTTTTGAATATCAAAATTAGAAGATACAATATAAACCTGAATGCATAAGTTTTACGACTCAAAGCATCAACCACTTTATTTTCTTTTCCTTCTAAGCATTTAATATCCAAATCATATTCACTTAGCAATTCGATCCATTGTTGTTGTCTATTGTTAAGTAAAGGTTCACTACAAGAAATAGGGGGGGGGGGTAGCGACGCCCCCGAATTGAAAAAAAATGGGAACCGTCGCTTAAGCGACGGTAGCGTCACATAAGCGATGGCCCTGTTTTTTTTTAAGGGAAATCGTCACATAAATGATGTAAGCGTCGCTTATGCGATGCTAAAAGTAGGCATCGCTAATTAGCGATGCCATTTGCGACATTGGCAAATTGGCTGCGACGCTTTAGCGTCAAATAAGTGACATCCTGTGTTCGAGAGCGTCGCGTAAGCGACACTCTGGAATGTTAAAAATAAATTTGATTTCTCCCGGCACATTTGTGCTGGGATTTGGATGCACAAAGAGAGAGAGAGAGAGAGAGTGTGTGTGAGAGAGAGAGAGATCAACACACAGTGTGAAGCCAAGTATGCACACACACACATACACACACATACGCACACATACATATGCATACACACATAGACACACACACATATACACACTAATTTACATACACACATACACATGCATACACACACATATATACACACACAGACACATGCATACACACATAGACACACACACACATACACACATAGACACACACACATACACACATAGACACACACACACATACACACACATACACACTTACACACACACACACACATCGACACACATTTACACACACACACACATACACATGCATACAAACACATATATATAGATACACACATATATACACACATAGACACACACATACACACATAGACACACACACATACACACATAGACACACACACATATACACACACATATACACACACATACACACGCATACACACATACACATACACACATATATATGCATACACACACACGTAAAGAGACATACACACACATACACATACACTTATACATATGCATACATACATGCTTACATGCATATACACACATACACATGCATACACACATACACACACACATGTAGAGAGACATACACATACATGCACACATATGCATATATAATGCATATGCATATGCATACATACATACTTACATGCATACACACACATACACACACAAGCATACATATGCATACATAATGCACATGCATATGCATACATAATGCACATGCATATGCATACATACATGCTTACATGCATACACACCCATACACATGCATACACATACACACATACACACACACATACACACACATATATGCATACACACACATACACATACATGCATACATATGCATACATAATGCATATGCATATGCATACATACATACTTACATGCATACACACACATATGCATACATAATGCACATGCATATGCATAGATACATGCATACACATACACACACATAGACACATACACACACTTAGACACACACACACATATACACACACTTATATACACAGATTTACACACATACACATGCATACACACATAGACACACACACATACACACACACATACACACACACATATACACACACATACACATACACACATAGACACATACACACATAGACACATACACACATAATGATGCATACACACACATAGACACATACACACATAATGATGCATACACACACATACACATGCATACACACATATACACACACATACACACATATACACACATACACACACATATATGCATACACACACATAGAGAGACATAACACACATACACATACATGCACACATATGCATACATAATGCATATGGATATGCATACATACATACGTACATGCATACACACACATATGCATACATAATGCACATGCATATGCATAGATAAATGCATACACATACACACACATAGACACATACACACACATAGAAACATAGACACACACATACACACACACATACACACACACATACACACATATATACACACAGATTTACACACATACACATGCATACACACACATACACACATAGACACACACACATACGCACACACATATATACACACACATATACACACACATACACACATAGACACATACACACATAATGCATATGCATATGCATACATACATACTTAAATGCATACACACACATACACACACTTATGCATACATATGCATACATAATGCACATGCATATGCATACATACATGCATACACATACACACATGCACACATACACACACATACACACATACACACACATAAACACATACACACTCATAGACACATACACACTTACACACACACATCCAGACACATTTACACACACACATACACATGCACACAAACACATATATATAGATACACACATAGACACACACACATACACACATAGACACACACACACATACACATACACACAAACACTTACACACACATCCACACACATTTACACACACACATACACATGCATACAGACACATATATATAGATACACACACATACATGTATATGCATACATACATGCATACACACACATAAACATGCATACACACATACACATACACACATAGACACAACATACATAATTACATGCATACACACACATGCATACATATGCATACACACATACACACACATTCATACATATGCATACACACATACACACATAGAGAGACATACACACACATATGCACACACATACACACACATGACATATGCATACATAATGCACATGCATATGCATACATACATGCTTACATGCATACACACACATACACACAGATACATATACACACATAAACACACACACGTAGAGAGAGACACACACATACACACATATATATGCATACACACGCACGTAAAGAGACATACACACACATACACATACATGCATACATATGCATACATATGCACATACAGAGATACACACACATACACACATACAAAGCTACACACATAGAGATACACACGCACATATATAAACAAACACATACACACATAGACACATACATAATTACACACACACATCTACACACATTCACACATGCATACACATGCATATAGACATATATATACAGATACACACATATTTACACACATAGACACACACATAGACACACACATACACACACACATACACACATAGACACATACACACTTACACAAACACATACACACATCCACACACATTTACACACATACATACACATGCATAGACACATATATACATATACACACGTATATACACACGTATATACACACGTATATACACATAGACACACACAAACACACACACATACACACACATGGACACACACACATATATATGCATAGACAGACACATAGAGACATACACACATATATATGCATACACACACATAGAGACACACACACATACACACACACATACACATACGTGCATACATATGCATACATAATGCATATGCATATGCATACATAATGCATATGCATATGCATACATAATGCATATGCATATGCATACATAATGCATATGCATATGCATACATACATACTTACATGCATATACACACATACATACACATGCATACATTTGCATACATAATGCACATGCATATGCATACATACATGCATACACACTCACATATACACTTACATACACATATACACACATACATATGCACACATATATATATTGATTTCTAACCAATTTTGTTTTATATGTACAGGTATTATGGATCCTAGTAGAGAGAGAAAGGTGAAACTCACTCTCATAAAAAGTCTTATGAGAGCAAGAGTTCTTCCTGATACTCTAGGGATCATCATGCATGAGTACTCAGAGATGCCTAATGATGAGCTGGATTATACGATCCAGATGCTTACCTAGCGATTAGAGGAGGGCTCTTCTACAACTCCACATGCAGGAAGAAAACTATCTGCTCATAGGTATGTTTTTTTTTCATAAACTTTTTTAATGATATTATAACACATAGTTTTATTTATTTTTATTTATCTATTTTCAGGACACCTATACCACCTCCAGATCATGATAACAGAGCAGAGGTGCCTATGAGGACATGCATAGGCACCTTAGGGCTAGAGTGCGATATAGAGCCAGAGGGGAACATTATGTACATAGGGAATGGATTGGAGTTCAAGAGAAGAATGCGGGCATTATGCGACTCTTAACTGCACCTTGTCCACTAACAGTGGAAGTAAGTATAAATTTTACATATAAATTGAAATAAATATCTTATGTTTTATTTACATGATTTTTTTTTATTTTTGTAGTGAGCATGATGAAAAGGATAAAAAATACGTACTTATTTCACTTGAGATAGAGTTTGGGACAGGATGGTCGCATAAGTCGTGTCTAAAAGAGATGCGGACACTTATGGCTCATCGTCGCGATAATGCACAATATGCATTGCTTTTATGTATATGTACGTGGATATGAGTATGTGTGTTTATGTATGTATGTATGTATATGAGAGAGAGAGAGAGAAAAGAGTGAAACTAGAGGCACAAATACAGACATACACACACATATACATCATACATGCACATTTACACACATATACACATACATGCACATTTATACATACACACACATACATGCACATTTTCACACACATACACATGCATGCAATTACACACATATAATGAATACACATAGACACATACACATACTCACATACACATACATAGACTCATATAATCATATTTACATGCATATATACATATACACATGCATACACACACACACAACACATGCATACACACATATAGATCCACATACATACACACATGCATATGCACATATAGAAACACATACATACACACATGCATACTGATATATCTATATGTATATATATATATATATATATATATATATATATATATATATATATATATATATATATATATATATATATATATATATATATATATATATATATATATATATCCTATTTCAAAAATCCTAATTTGAAAACACTAATTTTGATATTAGGGTTTTAAAACTTCTAATTTAGAAACTCTAATTCAGCCTTTTAGCCATATGATTGAAGTATATGTACACATTGCATCTATTCCTCCGACGTCCTACTAGAGAGATGTCTCTCCTCCCAACCTTATGCCTCTATATATAGCTACTCGAATCAACAAGGATCATAATATATAAAGATATATATACATCATGTAGATACACATACATAAATATAAAATGAAGTAGATACATTATGCATCACATATACATGCCTAAATGCACAATAAATATATATACATGCATACATATTTACATATATGTACACATTTACACATAGACACACACACACACACATATATATATATACATACATGTACACATCACATATACATGCCTACATGCACAAATGTATCCTTATACATGCATACACAATTATAAACACTTGCATATATTACATGAATACATGAATATTTTACACAAATGCATATGCATATATACACATATGCATACTAACATGTATACATATATCAAACATATGCACACACATACATATACATGAAATACATATATATGCATACTAACACATGTATAGTTTTTCTTGAAATGTAAATAAAAATGGAACTCCCTTACCAATAATACCTCATCTGTTATTTTTGAAGAAGACTCGTTGGTCCATGCACGTGGAGCTTCTTCATGAACTTTTTCAAGGTACTCACTAACGTAATACATGCACTCTTCAAGCATCCAACCCTTTGCCATGGATCCTTCTGGTTTCGCTCTTTGTCGCACATAACCTTTTAATATTCCCATAAATCGCTCGACCCAAAACATCCATCGAGTGTTGACAACACCTGCAATCTCTATTTCATCTACAAGATGGACTAATAAATGAACTTGAATATCAAAAAATGAAGTAGGAAGCTCTTTCTCCATCAAACATAGTAGCTCTTTGCATTCACGTTTTTTTTGTGGGATCGAGTTTTTGTCAATCTCTTTTGATG
Organism: Ceratopteris richardii; assembly: GCA_020310875.1. NCBI lineage: Eukaryota > Viridiplantae > Streptophyta > Polypodiopsida > Polypodiales > Pteridaceae > Ceratopteris > Ceratopteris richardii. Next base: position 57,188,098 of record CM035408.1, on the reverse strand, counting down.
TAATCCACCTATACATATCATAAAAAAATTATAATGAAGTTAATTCAAAATAAAAGATATCCAATATTCATACATATTAAATATAAAAGTATCACAATTACCTTATAAACGATCCAAGACGATAGATCACATCTCGTACTCCTTTCATTGTACATCCATCGATAACCAAAGGTAAAATATGTTTCAAAAAGTTATGCCAATCATGGGTCTTTAACCCAGATAAGCTCTTATCATCCATAGTAAACATGTTTTAAAAAGATGCTCCATATCTTGTAGAAGTCCTAATCGATTGAATCCTATTGTTGATAGTTTGTATCTCTTTTGTTGTAAGTACCCAAGGAGCAGGTGTATAAGTTGTTTCCTGTCGATGTCTATCAAAAACTGGCCATAACTTTGGTTTTGAGTTTTGATTCTTCAAATCATTCCTTGATGCTATGGTATCTTTTAGTCCAAGAAGATGTTGCCATAGTGAATAACCAATATTCTTGAATATATGTATAGGATCAAGAAAATGACATACTTTTAACTCTTTCCAGTACTCCAACGAATACCATATTGATATGTTCTCTACGAGTGCCAATTTTCCTTTACCTCTCTTCACATACTCATTATCTTCATCATCACTGAAGATTTCTGATTCTGGATCTATCAGAGGTCCATCTGTCCATTTTTTATACCAATCCATAGGCATCATAGGTTTTGGACACTGACTTGTTTCAAGCTTTCCATTAAAATGTATCGCTTCTCTTTTAGATCTTAATGGATGATCATCAGTTTAGAGTTTCTTACTATAGATTGATCTCAACCAATCACCACAATATGGACAAGCTTTATAACCCTTAGTAGATATTCCTGCATCATGAAAACGATAAAAATATAATTAGATTAAATCACATTTATTTATATGCATATTGAATAAAAAATTACATTAATACCTGAACAAACACCATATCCTGGAAAATCATGAATAGTCCAAGCCACAATACCACGAACCGTAGTATGTGTTTCATTGATGCTTTTCGATACATCAATGACATTAGTACTTTTCCATAACTCTTGGAGATCGTCAATGAGAGGAGCAAGATATATATTCATATCTTTAACTTGTCTTTTGCCTGGGATTAAAAGTGAAAGCATTAAATGTTCCTTTTTAATGCTAAGATATGGCAGAAGATTGTAGTTTATGACTACCACTGGCCATGCTGACCATTTACTAGATTTCATGGAGAATGGATTAACCCCATCTAATGCAACTCCTAACTTTAGATTCTATGGATTTTGTGCAAATTCAGGCCATGTAGAATCAATATGCTGAAAAGCAACACTATTGTGAGGAATTCTGATTATTCCATCAGTACTTTTATGATCATGTCCCCATGTCAAAAGCTTTGATAATTTGGGGCTTTGAAACATATGTCTAATCCATGGAGCCAATGGAAAATGTCTCAATACCTTTTTTGGGATTTTGCCCTCTTCGTCCTTATATCGAGGAGATTGACATTTGGGACATGTCAAAGAGTCTGCATATTCACCTCTATATAAAATACAATCGTTAGGACATGCATGTATACATTGATAATCTATACCAAGATTGTTGATTATCTTCTTCATTTCATCATGTGAGGTAGGAAGAATATTATGACTTGGTAAAAGCTTTTCAGATAATAACATGTAAGTTCATCAAAAAAAGTGTATATGTGTTTTATAGGTGTATATGTATGTATATGTATGTATGCGTATGTGTATGCATATATCTATATGTATGTGTGTATACATGTGTATGTATGTATGTGTATATATGTATGAATGTGTATGTATGTATGTATGCATGTGTAGCTGTGTATATTTGATATCGTTTTTAATTGTTTTTTTGTATATTATGGTTTGCAAATTTTCATATCTAGAGCATTGAATCGTCTGGCAGTTTCCCATTTTATAGTCAATCTATTACCTGTCTTGCTAAGCTGTTTACAAATATTAAGTATCAGTTAGCTATGAAGGTATTAAGTCATCTGTAAAATGGGAGGATCAAATTTATCGTGAATATTTTGAAAGATGCATGAATAGTTTTAAAGGACGGGTGGACAAAAAGTGTCCATTCAATGAAAGTCTTGTTCTTACCTTAGCTAAAGTAAGAATAAAAACCTACATTGAATGGACACTTTTTTTCTGCCCATCCTTTAAAATTATTTTTCCATCCTTCAAAATATTTGAGATAAATTTGCTCCTCCCATTTTATAAATGACTTAATACCTGCATAGCTAACTGATACTTAATATTTTTATGCAAAAGAGTTAGCAGCAGAGGTATTAGGTCGATTAAAATAGGAGAAACATATGTGTCAAGAAGATTCTAAAGGTTGGGTGGACAATTCTAAAGGCTAGATGGATAAAACATCTTCATTCGATATAGGTATGTATAATTTGACCTTACTCTCATAACATGTGTATGTGTGTGTATGTTTATATGTGTGTATACATTCATGTATATTATGTGTATGTTTATATATGCATGTATATATATATATATATATATATATATATATAGATAGATAGAAAATTGAAAATTATACCTTAATAGTGTCAAAATAGATACATTACTCCATCCAAAATGATTTTAAAGATTGAGAATAAGTAAGCTTGCACTTAGTCGTGTCAAACCACTTCCTTCATATACATGCTTTAGACATTCCTCTCGAAGATATTTCTCATTTTTAGAAATATCGATGCTCTCACTGCCATTTTGATACCAAACCTCAATAAAATCTACCATGCCATCATCTTCATCATTGTCGCATAAATCTTGTACTTTATCTTCTTTTGAATATAGATATTTCAACCTTGCATATTCCACAGGATCACTTTTATGTATCCTCCTCATAGAAGCATCTGATAAATGAGGTCTTGCTGGCAATTGTGAATGATGTGGAGGAATATCATCAACATAATATGTTGGAATCTACACATATAAATAAAATTCATTGGTATTCCATAAATGAATAAAAAGTAAACTTTAAACATAAAATTAAATATATAAATTATTAAATATGGATAAAAAATTTTCATTCTCTCTAGCTAAAAGGTGCTCTTGGAGGTCTACACCATCCATAATTCACTAATAGTTCATCACTAGCATGTAATGTAGCAATAGCATTGACAACTATGTATCTTGATACATCTCTACTCATGTATGGTGATTCATGATTATTTTCATGCTCCTCAAATGTGCAATTAGTCCTTGAACTATTATGTAACCCTCGACTACTATTTATTAAACCTGCTATATTTCCATGCGTGTAAGGTCTTCCATCAATATATAATCTTTCATTTTTTGCATGTAAAATCCTTCTACTAGTAAGGGATGTTGCGTTCAAGCCTATTCCATAAGTACTCATGCTTTGAACATAACGTGAAAGCGATGCCAATCTCCCCATCCATATATAGGACCACAAAATGACATAAGAGTGATCTCAGAGTTCGAAGGCACATACAAATCCTCTACAATAAAGAAACCACGACCAGCATTAGTAATAGTGGATGGAGCAATCATATAGCGATTACCCCAAAAGTTGAAAACCTCTCCATCAAAAGGAAGTGGTCCTCTATTCCATCCTCCATATCTTCTTCTATCATATGTTTGTATTAGAGAACGATCATGGGCTGACAATGGATAACCTCCAGTTGTTTCAGTCTCTAAACCAGGAGGGAGAGGATTTCTAGAAACCTCTGCTTGTAATTGATGAGCAGCAAGTCCATGACGTGTACGAGGTATATTAACATTATGAGAAAAATTATCATCATCATCATCGAGCAAGTATTCCTATATATCAATAGTAATTTGATTTTGTATATGGTTTTTAAATAAAATAGTGACATTAATTTATATAAAAAATACATACCCAAGCATTATCACGTTGACTAGGTGATGGTGCATGCTCAAAAGTACCATACTAAGCCTCATGTTCAATACATTCCAATCGTGGCCTTCGATACATGCCATAACAAGAGTTACACCAACATATAATATGCTCTTGATAGTAAAATTCATCATAATTCCTATCGGAGGACACATGTGAAGTTGTTGCATGGGTAGGAGGTGGTGGAGTGCCCTCTGATTGATCTAAATCTGATTATAATAAGAAACAAAAAAAAATATAAGTTATGTATACATCAAATATATTTGAAATTAAATATTTGATATACTTACAATATATAGTCATTGCACGATGAGGAGACGATGGTGTAGTTCCATCTGATTGATCGGAATCTACAAATAATGGTATTTGATATTAATAATTTGATTATTTACATACATAAACATTCACATATACATATTTACACATACACACATATTCACATATACACATTTACACATACACACATATTCACATATACACAAATACACATTATTGTGGGATAAATGCATGTATTTTGTATGAATGAGTGTATATGCATGCATGTGTGTGTACATATATATGTGGATATGTATGTGTGATTATGTTATATGTATGTATATGTGTATATGTATGCATATATGTATGCGTATATGCTTGCATGTATATGTGTATGTGGGTATGTGTATGTGTATGTGTGTGTATATATGTGTATGCATTCTGATTTTTTTTTTGTTTGAGATTAAATTAACGGACATATTGTATGGTGGAAAAAAATAAGAGGCAACCTAACATACCACCTGAGATGTGGCAGTTTTTTCATAGACAGCTACGTCTTCAAGAGTCATTTCCTCAGCAGAAAGTATACAAATTAATAATTTATATTTATAATTTTCATATATTTTAGTAAATTTATTTTTATGTAATTTATATTTATAATTTTCATATATTTTAGTAAATTTATTTGTAATTTTCATATATTTTATGTATTTATTTTTTCTCAAATAAACAGGCTGCTGCAAAGAAGAGAGTTGAGTCGGGCCACACATCACACCTAGACAAAAAAGACCATCATGGTTTTGTAGCTACATTTGTAAGTATATGTGTTATTGTGAGTATATTTTTTATTTTAGTTAAAATGCAAGAAACTAATCTTTTTTATTTGTTTCAATGTAGTGAAAGGATTATGGCCGATATCCTACAAAACATGAGATCGAGTATGCTACACATTTTGGATATCGGTGTTTGAGCGAGTATATGTGAAATCATCCGGATGCCTTTGTGAGTATTATTAATTTTTATATAGTTATTTTATTTTTATGAATGTTTTAATTGTTTTACTTATCTATGTTTGTTATATGTAATATAGGAGTATTATGGAGAGGCAGATATGGATGAGGTGGAGAGATAGACACAGGAGGGACGATCTCGATCATCACAGGATGATCATGATGATGAGGATGAGGATGATCAGGATGATCATGATGCTGATGCTGCTGCTGCTGCTGCTGCTGCTGATGATGATGATGATGATTAGGATTCTTGATTATGACATTGGATTATATGTATTTACATTGATATATATATATATATATATATATATATATATATATATATATATATATATAATCTATATATTTTTCATTTCAATTATGTTTTGAATTGTGTGTATGGTATTAAGTAATGAAAAGTTTTGTTCTATTGATTGTTATTATTGTTTATATTAAGCATGTGATTTAGTAATTTAATTATATAATTCATTCATATGTGTGTACATATGTGCATGTATATGTGTGTAATATGTGTGTGTACGTACGTGCATGTATATGTGTGTGTATATGAATGTATGTACATATGTATATGTGTATATGCATGTATGTGCATGTGTAACTGTATATGTGTATGTATGTGTATGTGCATGTGCATGTGTATGTGTGTGTATATGTATGTATGTGCATGTGCATGTGTAAGTGTATATATGCGTATATGAATATGTGTGTGAAGAGATGGATAGGTATGTGCTTGAAGATGAAGAGGTGTTGCAAAATCCTTGATCTACACCAGCCAAATGAACTCTAGGAGTATGTGGTGGGCCTTTTTAGCTTGCCAATGGATGTATTAGACACCCTATGTACCTTGGAAGATCACTCACAAAAAGATAGATCAAAACAGATAAGTTGGAGTTAGCTCAAAGGTGAAGAACTTGCTATTTTTGGTTCATACACCTGTCCAGTGTTTTGCATAATTCTCTGAGCACAGCAGCAATTAGCTTAATTCCTCTTGGGAAAGTCTAGTTAACTTATAGAGATAACTTTCAAGAGTAATCTCATTAAAAATAATGAACCACACACTGAGAATGATGTTTAGCAACTGAGGACATCATCCTGATTTTCACGGGCTACTATAGTTTGAGACTAGTGAGCAGAAAAATGAACATAACTCCAGATTTAAGAATCCAATGATTATGATAATTTGTATGCTTATACTAGACAGTAAGTTGAATCAATAAGATTTAAATCATTGAATTTGGATAAGTACACACTGAGAAACAACTATGACAAGATGAGTAAAAAAGTTGGGTACCTGACAAAGAAGTGAAAATTACAGATAGGGTTGACTTCAATTGAACATAACTGAAGATTGCAATACCCAAATGAAATGAAATTTGATGAGCATATATTAGACTTATAGAGCTAACTTTACCAAGTTAAATCACTAAAAATGATGCACCAAACTTAGAGAAACCATCTCTGCAATCTGACTGAGAAAACTGAGAGATATGGCAGTGAGTAGTACACTTCACAAGAACATGGAAATATGAACTCAAATGATCATGAAAATGAAAGTATATTGCTTGTACAATACAATGGACTTACTGATACATATGTGTGCCTTGTAATTGCACCTTGATATGGCATAAAGCTTAGCTCTTGGAGGTCTTCACATAGGTCTCTCTAACCACGACTAAAGCTGCCATCTATTTATAGTTGAGTTTGGGAGGCTAACTTCCCTCAATCACTCTCCAATCAATTAGTGATTGATTTGATTCTCTACCTACCACAAATCACGAATTTGTGGCTCCTCTTTCCCTTTTTGATCAAGTGGACTCAACTACTTAAGATTCTCTCACTTTTACATTAAGTAAACTCTTCAAAAGTTACAAGAGGTAGTTCACAAGTGAACTTTGCATAGTCTTCATTTTAAAGCTTCTTCTATGACTTTGTGGGACTCAAGCCAATATTTAGGCTTGTCATAGACTTGCTCCAACAATGTGCTCGTGCATGTGTATGTGTGTGTATATGTATGTATGTGCATGTGCATGTGTAAGTGTATATGTGTGTATATGAGTATGTGCATGTGCATGTGTATGTGTGTGTATATGTATGTGCATGTATATGTGTATATGTATGTATCTGCATGTGTGTGTGCATGTGTATATGTGTGTGTACGTATGTGCATATATATGTGTATATATGTGTATGTGTGTGTATATATACATATGTGCATATGTATGTGTATGTGTATAAACATATACAAATGTATGTATATGCATGTGTATATGTATGAAACATGCATGTGCATGTGGATGCATTTCCATTTGCATCCATGTGCATGCATGTGAATGTGCATGCATGTGGATGTGCATATACATGTATTTATGTATATGTTAATATGTGTATGTATATATATATATATATATATATATATATATATATATATATATATATATATATATATATGCAATAATGCATGCATGCAAATCTTCTTATGTGGTTGTAGAAATGTTTGTGCATATGCATGTGTATGTGTGTGTATGTGTAAGTGTATATGCACATGTATCTGTGTGTATATATGTGTGTGTATATATGTGTGTGTATGTGCATGTGTATATGTGTGAACGTGCATCTTCATCATGTATAAGTGTATATGTGCATATCAATAAGTGTGAGTATGCTATCTAATGAAAATAACACAATTCAAATGATATACAAAGAATGGAAATTGTACTTACAATAGTTAGCCATACTTTTTGCTTGGTTAGCTTCTTGAATAACCTGCAATAAAGAGAGAGAGAAGAGAGAGAGAGAGAGAGAGAGAGAGAGAGAGAGAATTCAAAGAGAGAAAGACGTAGAAAGAGAGAAAGACGTAGAAAGAGAGAAATAGAGATAGAGATAGACAATAAGATAGAGCTTAGGCAAAACAACAATTCTACATATACTTGTTTCAGCTCATAAGCACAACGCAATTGCGAACGTTGGAGAGCTCTTTGATCAGATGCGTGAACATGTCGATCGAAGAGCCTCCAATGTTTTAATTTTTTTCCATCAACAGACCGTCGTGTAAGCTATGGTAATACGTCGTAAAAACCACTAGAATTGGCATCGCATAAGTGACATTTTTTAGCATCGCTTATGTGACACTTTTTTAAACCGTCGCATTAGCGATGCTCTATGCGAGCGTCGCACATCCTGTCGTGCCACACGTCGAAAAAAATGTGATTTGGCTCATTGTTTAATCGACGGTCCATGCTCGACGCTTCTTGCAACGCATTTTGCAATTTTATAGCGACGAAATTGTGTCACCTTAACTGTCACTATGCGCCCGTATTCCTTGTAGTGGTTGAGAAAAGATATACTTAAGGTCTTGATGATCTGTTCTTAGATAAAACTTTACTCCAAGGCATAAGTGTCAATTTTGGTGAATACTCTCACACCACTTAATTGACTTAGCAATTCATCTATGTGTGGAAGTGGATACTTATTTTTTTTTAATGGTTTTCTTGTTCGATCCCCTATAGTCAATATAAAGTATGTAAGAGCCATCTTTCTTTTTCTGAAACAAAACATGTGCTTCCCAAGGTGAAATACTAGGTCTTATAAACCCCTTCTTCAATAGATCATCTATTTGGAGCCTCAAATCCTTCAATTAATCAATATTGAACCTATAAGGTGCTCTAGAATAAGGTTCACTTCCTAAATAGAGATCTATAGCATGGTCAATTCTTCTAGGAGGGGGCATGCCCAATATATCATCAAGAAATACATCTACATACTGATCTAAAAGTTTTCTTACATATTCAAGGATGTATTCTTCTCATGAAGGTCATTCATGTAATATAAATATGTGTCACAACCCTACCAAATAACCCTAATCAACTTTACAAGAGAAATAGGAGAAAAACCTGAATTACACTCTTCTACAAGATGATGTGCCTCCCCCTCTATTTTCAAAGTAAGGATGGCCTCCATAGAATGGTTGATGGCATTGTTTGGAAATTCAAAAGTGCAATGTCCCTGTTCTCCACATCAAAAGCAAAATGTCAATCTTTTAGCTCAGTCCAAGAAATCAGAATCACATTACCAATGCATAGGTTCTTGCTTCTTAGGTGTATCAATTTGCTTGGGCTTAGTTTTTCCTCCTTGACTATTACTAGAATTAGTCGATCTTTCTCCATTCTGATTTTTTAAAATAGTTCTCATGGGGTCGATGTCATATTGAGATAAACCTTGATTTGGATACATTTTGTTGATGTGTAAAACATCACAAGGACTATGCTGATGTGATATTTGAAGTACTTTATAACCATCATTAGCTCAACAATACTTCAAACTCTAAAGTCTATATCACATTGTTGTTGGTGCAGGGCAATCAACAATTGAAGTTCTAATGAAGTCAAGGACTGAAGGAGAGTTCAAGTTATGAAGCATGGAGGAAGTGCATGTTCAGAAGATAAAGATGTGTACGCATATGTACATTAATTCAGAGATAGTTCACTTACACTTTTGTATAGTCATGATATTGTAAATATTGGTCTATATATACAATTAAAAAGTTAGGGCAAATATGAGAGAGCATGAGAATAGAGAAATCAGTAGTTGCATGAGTGATTAGACATCCTAGAAGGGAGTTAAGTCTCTCTCATCATTCAGTTGTAAATTCCTTCAGGAATGAAAGAAATTTGTGCCCGATTTTTCTTTGCATTATCCTTTTGTGCTTGATCATTTCGAGAATCCTTTTGTAGATGTCTAAGTCCATAGTTAATGAGCCTATGGTTAAAGTTTGAGAGCCTAATTGTAAAAAGGCCGTGAGAATTATGAATACAAACATTCATATGTGAAGAAGTGTTCACTGGTTCCTGAAACAGGCGCAAAATTTGATGTTAATGGTTTGGTCAGTTCTCCTTCCACAGTGTAAAGTTTTGAGCAAGCAAGCACTCAATCTTTAAGTTGGAAGGTAAGCTATCTGCAGCTAAAAGCATTTTCATAAACGGATTCTAGATTGAGAGAACCAAGTGTTAAAAGGTATAGGTGTCTAAATCGACTTCTCAGAAGAGCAATTTTAGACATAGGTAACTTGTTGAGATCATCTCTCAAGATATACTGAATCTTTTGGAGTAATTCAGCTTGGAGAAGGTGCGCAAACTGTAGGCAACACCTTGTGCAAAGTTTCATAAAAAACTTTACACAATTCATAAGTTAATGAGAGAGATATGTGCAGCAGACTTTTTGTGTAGTCATCTCCTTCACAGATTTTTCAAAATCTTTATAATTGATCATTGATCCTCTAAAATTGGTGAAGGTTTGAGTTATTCTTGTTATAGAGGTGCTCTAACTACAAGAGTAGCTTGTTCTTTTGGAGATTAACACTCTCCATCAGTGGTATCAGAGCAGGAAGTATCAAAATTGAAGGAAGGAGGACCCCGACTGTTGCAGACATAAAGAATTCAACAATTAAAGATTAAGAAGGTGAAAGCTTTAGATCAAAGCTTGAGAAGGAGGCCATACGACATCAAGGAAGACAAAAGGAACATTATTCGAAGTAAAGGTACATCTATTACTCATACAGTTTGAAGAATTCAATATAGAGGTGAAAAAAGAATGGGATATTCTCTTCAAATAGAGAAGTTGGATAGAGAGAACTATCCAGCATGGTCAATGAGGATGGAAGCTCACCTTATGAGCAAAGACTTGATAAGTTACATCATAGGTGAAGAAGAAAAGCCTCAATTCAGAGATCCTAGTGTTCCAACTAGGGAGGAATTATCAGAATTGAAGAATTGGATGAAGAGAGATGCTCAAGCTAGGAGCATTATCTATATGGCAGTCAATGACTACTTGCTACCTCACATTAGAGGTCTTGAAAGTGCAAGTGATATATGGAATGCTTTGGAGGAGCATTTCCAAAACACCACAAAGTCAAGGAAGGCATCTTTGTGGGCAGAATTTACCACTTTCAAGAAGAAGGCCTCTCAATCCATTTCAGACTATGTAACAAGGATGAAAGACATTGCAGATGCATTAGGAGCAGTTGATGAAGACATTGAGGAGGATAAATTGGTAAGGCAAATCCTCACAGGGTTGAGAGGTGATGACAAATGGAAGCCATTCATTTTGTCTATTGAATTATCACTTGATCATTTTACTCCTGACTTAAATCAGTTACTAGGACATATGTTAGCCTTTGAGCAAGATATCAAAGGTGAAGGTGACAAGAGTACAGGTCATGCAATGTATTCAAAGGATAAGAAGAAAAATAGCAAAGGGAAGCAACAAACAAATGAAGATGAAGGCACAACTAGTCAAGCCAATTTCCTAAGAGGAAGAGGAGGTGGCAAAGGTAGAGGAAGAGGCAGGAGTAATAAAGATGGAGTCAAAGCTTGCTGGATTTGTGGTAAGACAAATCACTTAGCTAATGATTGTTGGCATAATACTCAGAGTAATGGTGGATATAATCAGAATTTTAATTCAAGAGGAAGAGGTGGCAGAAATCAAAGAGGTAATTTCAGAGGTAGAGGTAGTAGAGGTTACTTTGGAAGAAATGCAGGTAGAGGATTCCAAAATCAACAATACAACAATACCTACTACAATTATGCTTCAGATCAGAAGGAGGATTCAACATTGATAATGAATGCAACTTGTGAAAGGCAAAGTGAAGACCAAAGAGTCTTCTACATTGACTCAGGGTGTAGCAATCACCTGAGTGGCAACATAGCCTTGATGACTGATTTGGAGAATAAGGTAACTAATCATGTAGTTCAAACATGTGACAATACAAAGCACAATGTGAATTCAATTGGATCAGTGAAGGCCAAGGATGGTAGCACCCTCTTGAGTAAGGTCTTATATGTTCCTACAATTCCTAAGAATCTGATAAGTGTAGGACAAATTGTTGAAAAAGGTTATGAAGTTAGATTCACTAATGAAGGAGTGTTTGTGGAGGACCCTAGCAATGGGTATAAACAGATTGTTTCAGGGAAGAAAGAAGGAAGGTTGTTCACATTGAAGATTGAAGGTAATGTTGGTCATGCCTTGTTCACTTATGGAGGGCATAAGATCTCTGAGTTAGATCTTTGGCACAAGAGGCTTGGACATTTCAATGAAAGAGGTATCAAAGATATGGTTAATAATGGTTCAGTGCTTGGATTGCCTAATGTTGCAGGTCAACATATGACATACAGATGTGAGGCATGCCAATTAGGCAAGGCTCATAAGCAATCTTATTACAAGCATGGTTTTATGTATTCAGAGAAACTTGAATTGGTACACACAGATGTGTGGGGACCATCAAAAGATTTTAGTATCAATGGTTCAAGGTATTATGTGGTTTATGTTGATGATGCTACTAGGTGGATCACTATCTATGTGATCAAAGATAAGTCAGAAGTATTCAATACATTCAAACACTATCATGTGTATGCAGAGAGAATTACAGGTCATAAATTGAAGGGACTAAGGTCAGATGGAGGGGGAGAGTATTTTTCTAATGAGTTCAGTGATTACTTGTGGAATGCAGGTATAAAAAGGGAAATTACTTGCAGGTACTCTCCTCAACAAAATGGTGTAGCAGAGAGAAGAAATAGAACTCTTGTTGAGTTTGCAAGATACATGATGAAGGAGAAAAATTGCCCTAATTATTTGTGGGCTGACGTTGTAAATACAGCTACTTATTTGGTTAATAGGTTACCATGTAAAGCCGCGCAGGGTATGACACCTTATGAAGCTTGGTGGGGAAAGAGACCTACCTTGGATCATTGCAAAGTATTTGGATATTTGGCATATGCATATGTGCCATCACAATTAAGGCACAAATTGGAACCTAAAGCTGAAAAGTATGTATTCATTGGTTATGATGATAAGCAGATGGGATATAGGTTGTGGAGTCCATCCACAAAACAATTTCTTGTATCTAAGGATGTTACGTTTGATGAGCAAGGCACTTGGTATGTAGGTATAATCAATATTAATGCAGGTGATGAAGAAATCATGAATCAAAAGAAAGGTAAATCAAAGGTTCAGATATTTGATGAAGAGGAGAATAATGAACTGCAGGTTGAAGTTGAAGAAATGCCAAGATTTGATCCTGAGTGTGATGAACCAGAAACATCAAAGAGTGGAGAACTCAAAAGGTCATCAAGACACAAGTGGCAATCTACAAGGTATAGCTATGACACTTCTTTTTTGGCTACCAAAGATTATGGTTATATGATGAAGGCAGATGAAGACCCTTCTACATATGAAGAGGCAAAAGGTAAGGAGAATTGGGAGAAAGCTATGCAGGAGGAGTATGATGCATTGATGGAGAACCAGACATGGGAGTTGGTTCCTAAACCAAATAGCCAGAAGATCATAGGATGCAAGTGGGTCTACAAGACAAAGAGGTATGCAGATGGAAGTGTGTCTAGATATAAAGCTATTGCTCAGACTTATGGTATAGATTATGATGAGACCTATAGTCCTGTGGCAAAGATGACAACCATCATGACACTCATAGCCATTGCTGCATGTAAAGGTTGGAAATTATGTCAATTAGATGTGAAGAATGCTTTTTTAAATGGTTATATTTCAGACGATGTTTTCATGGAGCAACCCCAAGGATTCAAAGATGAAAGGTATCCAGAGTATGTATGTAAGCTCAAGAGAGCTTTGTATGGTTTGAAGCAGGCCCCAAGGGCATGGAATTATAGACTTGTAAAGTTCTTGAAAGAGCTTGGATTTCAAGTATCAAAGGCAGATAGTAGTTTGCTTGTCAAAGCAAGTGATGATGGGTTCATTTACATGTGCATATATGTTGATGATATAATTCTTACAGGTACATATGAGAAAGGTATTCAAAGCCTAAAGAAGCAAATGGAGAAAGAACTTAAGATCAGTGATTTGGGAGACTTGTCATATTTCTTGGGCATGGAAATCTCATACACTCAACATGGAGTGTATGTAACTCAAGAAAGGTATTTGAGAAACTTGTTGATCAAGTTTAAGATGAATGATTGCAGGGTAGGACCTACTCCAATGGAGGTGAATCATAAATTGAGCAGATATGGAGGAGAAGAGTTCAAGGACATGAAGCTATACCAGAGTTTGGTGGGTAGCCTGATTTATGCTACATTACCAAGACCTGATTTATCATATGCAGTTGGAGTTTTGTCTCAATTCATGCATTGTCCTAGGAAAGAACATTAGATTGCAGGACAAAGAGTGTTGAGGTACATTAAGGGTACACTCAAAGAGGGTTTATATTATGGTTTTACATCAGATACAAACATCAAAATATATAGTGATGCAGATTGGGCAAGTAATCCTGATGATAAGAGATCAACTTATGGATACTTGTGTTATGTGGGAGATAAGTTAATTTCTTGGTGTTCAAAGAAGCAACACATAGTTGCTTTGTCATCTACAGAAGCAGAGTACAAAGGTATGGTTGAAGCTGCAAAGTAAGTAATATGGATTAAGACTCTGATGAAGAGTTTTGACATCATTCAGAGTACACCCACTATTCATGGAGTTAACATGAGTTCATTGTATTTAGCTGCTAATCCTATTTTTCATGCCAGGACTAAACACATTGAGATTCAGTATCATTTTCTAAGAGAGAAGGTGATGGATAAAGAGATTGAAGTCATACATACTTCAACAAAAGATCAGATAGCTGATATGTTAACCAAAAGCTTGGATGGACCAAAGCTACAGAGATTCAAAGACATGGCAGGTATAAAGAAGATAGAGAAAACCTCAACTGATGATTGAGGGGGAGCTGTTGGTGCAGGGCAATCAACAATTGAAGTTCTAATGAAGTCAAGGACTGAAGGAGAGTTCAAGTTATGAAGCATGGAGGAAGTGCATGTTCAAAAGATAAAGATGTGTACACATATGTACATTAATTCAGAGATAGTTCACTTACACTTTTGTATAGTCATGATATTATAAATATTGGTCTATATATACAAGTAAAAAGTCGGAGCAAATATGAGAGAGCATGAGAATAGAGAAATCAGTAGTTGTATGAGTGATTAGACATCCTAGAAGGGAGTTAAGTCTCTCTCATCATTCAATTGTAAATTCCTTCAAGAATGAAAGAAATTTGCACACGATTTTTCTTTGCATTCTCCTTCCGTGCTTGATCAATTTGAGAATCCTTTTGTAGATGTCTAAGTCCATAGTTAATGAGTCTATGGTTAAAGTTTGAGAGCCTAATTGTAAAAAGGCCATGAGAATTTGTTGATATATTTAGGTAGTGATGTGTGTGAACACTCTAGGACCGCCGGGGCACTTTTTTCCCTCTTTAGGAGGTTTTTTTCCCCCGGCTTGTATATACGCCTATTGCCCTAATGGGCTACTTATCTTTGTACATTCTCTAGTAATACATTCAGTCTTGTGTGTTGTGCTCCAAGCTTCTTCTTCTTCCTTGTGCTGTTCGTGTGCTTCCGCAGACGTCTATCTCCAACAATTGGTATCAGAGCAGGTCGTCGCTTCTTCTAGGGCGCCGTCGACACTCCTCCGTTTGCAGTCTCAGATTCGCACGAAATTTGGTGAGCATACTCAGGGTGTTTTCGAGATCAAAACAGCTTTGTTGTGTGGTGCCGAAATCGCGATCTGAGCTCGTTTCGGCCTCCGAACGCACTATCACAGCGCTTGTGCAGGCTATTTCGTCCTTTTGTGCCAAAGGTATATACCAGTTTCTGTTCGCCAGTTTAAGCGTCTCGAAGTCTGCTACAGGTAAGCAGAACTCGTCTGGGCAGTTCTGTTCAACTTTTTGAGATACAGTCAATTTTTTGCATCAAGGTATTTTAGTCACCGGCCATGGCTGAAAGCAGTGATGTATTCCGTATGTTGGCTGTTGAGGATAAATTGGATGGTACCAACTACCCATTATGGGCTTATATGATGCGACATGTACTGGTTGCAAAAGGATTGTGGAACATTGTGCAGGGTGTTGAAAGACGTCCTGTTACACCTGTAACGACAGGTACTGCAAATACAGGTGTTGGAGCTGATGAAGATGGTGTCGAAGATGATATTCCGCAGATTCCTGTTCGTGCTGCTGTTTCTGTTGCACCTACTGCAGAGCAGATTCGTTGGGATGGCAGAGATGCCCAGGCACATGCATTGATAGCCTTGTCTGTCAAACGTGCCATTATTCCTCACATTCGCTCTTGCAGAACAGCAAAGGATGCTTGGGATACACTTACCACTTTGTACCAGGCTAGGAATGAGGCTCGTGTTGCTTACCTCCGAAAACAGTTGGAGAGTGAGCACATGAATGAAGGTGATTCTATGGACAATTTTCTTACAAAGATCAAAGACCTGAAGGAACAATTGATTTCTGCTGATGAGGTTATACCAGATAGCTCACTTGTGCAGACCGTTCTGAATGGTCTTCCTGATTCATATAAGAGTTTTGCCTCTACTCTTCGGTTGATGATGAAAGGCAATCCGAATGGCTTGTCATTTGAGGAATTAGTCTCTGTTCTGTTGCAGGAAGATCAGTCCAGGCAGAACAGGTCCATTATGCGTGTTGCAGATCAAGCTTTCCTGGCTAGTCAGAAGGGCAAAGGAAAATGGAGCTCTTCTACTAGTAAGAAGAAATCTGCAAATGCTGCACAATCGAAGAACCAGGATAAAGATGAAAAGAAATCAGAAAAGCAGAAATTGTTCTGCAAGTACTGTAAAGGAAATGATCATATTATAAAGAACTGTCCAAAACTGGCTGCTAAAGAGGCAAAGAAGAAAGAGGCTGGAATGGTTGTTGCAGAGGCCTCTACACCAAAAACAGAGTCTGCAAATCTTGTGCAGGAAGAAGAATGGGTGTTTACTACTGTCTGCAGTTTTGACCCATCTTCTCATGAACAGTGCATGTCTGCAGTAGACTCAGATGTTTGGTACTTTGACAGTGGGGCGACCAAACATATTACCTCGCAGCGCAGTTTCTTCTCTTCACTCAAGCCTGCCCCTACAGGGAATACTGTCACATGCGCCAATAACTCCTCTTATCCTGTTATGGGAGTTGGTAAGATCATTCTGACTACTGCTGATGGTAGTTCTTTCACTTTGTCAGATGCTTTATTTGTGCCAGGGATCAAAAAGAACCTGTTATCAGTTTCTGCATTAACCAAGATTGGCTTGGTTGTGAAATTCGTTGATGACAGGTGTACAGTCCATGATCTCTCAAATGGCGATGTGATTATTGCTTCTGGCATTTTATGTCGTGGGCTGTATAAGCTCATAGACTATGAAAGATCTGTGAATGATTCGGCATGTGCAGTTCATGATTCTCAGGCTATGTCATATGCAAAGCTTTGGCATGCACGATTTGGTCATCTGAATTTTGCTAGTTTGTTACGCCTGCAGAAATCTGAAATGGTGTCCTCTTTGCCCAAACTTGAGGCACCTGGAAAACATGTTTGTGAAGGCTGTATTTTGGGCAAAATGCAGCGTTCTTCCTTTCCAAAAGATGGTTCAGTTCGGGCTACGCAGAAACTGCAGCTTGTACATAGTGATGTCTGTGGTCCTATGTAGACACCCTCTTTTGGAAATTACCTTTACTTCGTGACTTTCATTGATGATTTTTCCAGGCATGCATGGATATATCCACTCAAAGCAAAGTCCGAAGTGTTCATGTGCTTCAAACAGTTTTTGGTTTTGGCTGAAAATCTATCAGCATGTATAATGGGCACCCTCCGTTCTGATCGAGGAGGGGAATATATGTCTTCAGATTTTAATGCATTTCTGGCTGAACGTGGGATAAAACACCAGTGTATAGTGTCGTATACACCTCAACAGAATGGAGTTGCTGAACGAAAGAACAGGTCACTCATGGAGATGGCGAGGTGCATGGTCAAAAGTCAGGCTTTACCACATAGTTTCTGGCTTGAGGCTGTCATGTGTGCAGCATATGTACTGAACAGGTGTCCCACTAAAGCGTTGCAGTCTATCACTCCATATGAGGCTTGGAATGACCGCAAGCCATCTGTTGCTCATCTGCGTGTTTTTGGTTGTTTGGCATATGCATTAGTGCCTGAACAAGATCGCAGAAAATTGGATGATAAGGCAGTAAAATGTATTTTTGTTGGGTACAGTTCTGAAAGTAAAGGCTATCGTCTGTATCATCCACAGACTAAACACATTCTGGTTAGCCGTGATGTTGTCTTTGTGGAAGATGCTATTCAGGCATTGCTTTCATGTACTAAGGAGACATCTGTTAGCTCCAAAGACATGTATGATACTTTGATGCCTCTTTTTACAGGTGGACAGGCTAGTGCTGGTCCTAATGAGGCAACTTCTCAACCTTTGCAGGTTTCATATGATGATGCAGATCATTCCATTTCTGATGCAGATTTACATGATGCACTTGTTGATGAGAGAGCTGATATTGAGTAGGCAAAAACTATGCCAAAATGGCTGGTGCAGACTTTGCGTGACAGCAAATTAGATGCACCTTTGTCATATCGTACTCGTTCAGGCTCTCATAGTGCCTCCTTTGCATCAGATTGCTATGCTATGGCTGCATCTAGTCTCTGTGATGAGAATGAGCCTGTTTCTTTTGATGAAGCACAAAATTCAGAAAATTGGATGGCTGCTATGCAATCTGAATATGATGCTATAATGAAGAATGGTACATGGTCTTTATGTGACTTGCCTCCTGGCAAGAAGGCCATTGGCACTAAGTGGGTATACAAGCTGAAGCGTAAACCTGATGGTACAGTTGACAGGTATAAGGCTAGGCTTGTTGCAAAGGGTTATGCACAGGAAAGAGGCATTCATTTTGATGAGACCTTTGCACCTACATGCCGTATGACTACTGTTCGCAGCATTTGTGCACTTGCAGCCCATCATGGTTGGAATGTACATCAGTTGGACATTAAAACAGCATTTCTGAATGGTGACTTGCATGAAGAAGTGTATGTTTTTCAGCCCCGTGGCTTTGTGCAGAAAGGGCATGAAAACCAGGTTTGCAGGTTAAAGAAGGCATTATATGGTTTAAAGCAAGCACCACGTGCTTGGTATGAGAAGATACATGCCTATCTGATTGCACATGGTTTTGAGAATAGTCCAACTGAAAGCACCTTATATGTTAAGCGTGCTAATGATGTGCTTCTGATCATTGTTGTCTACGTTGATGACATGCTGCTCACTGGTCCTATTGAGACACATATTGCTGATTTTAAGGCTGATTTGCATGCCTCATTTGAGATGTCTGATTTGGGGCATTTGCATCACTATTTGGGCATTCAGTTTATGCATGTTGATGGTGGAATGGCTTTGTGTCAAACGAAATATATTGACACATTATTGCAGCGTTTTGGCCTTGAAGACTGTAAGCCTATTGCCACTCCTATGGAGACAGGTTTACGATTGAGTCTTCATGATGCTGGAGATGCATTTGATGCTGTTCTCTATCAGCAGGCTATTGGATGCTTGATTTACTTATGCATTACTCGGCCAGATATTCAGTTTGCTGTCTCACAGATGAGCAGGTTTATGCATTGCCGAGGAGTCACGCATTGGAAAGCGGTTAAGCGCATCTTTCGCTACTTGAGTGGTACTCGGCTACTTGGGTTGTTTTATCCCAAGGGGGGATCACTACCGCCAGATTTGCATGCTTTTTCTGACTCAGATTGGGCTGTTTGCTATGACACTCGTGTGTCCACCAGTGGTTTTTGCTTCATGCTTGGTAGCTCATGTATATCTTGGTTGAGCAAGAAGCAGCCTACTGTGGCCACTTCCAGTTGTGAGGCTGAGTATAGGGCAGCTTTCACAACGACTGTTGAGTGTGTGTGGCTCAGACGCCTTATGGCTGATTTGGGTGTTGGCCAGTCTTCTGCCACCACCATCTTCACTGACAGTCAGAGCGCATTGGCAGTTGCGAGGAACCCTGTGTTCCATGCTCGCACTAAGCACATTGAGGTGCATTATCACTATGTCAGGGAGAGGTTCTCTGCTGGGGAGATCAGCTTGGCATATGTGCCCACGCAGGAGAACATTGAAGACCTTTTCATGAAGGCTCTGCCTAGGGAGAAGTTTGAAGCTTTCCGCAAAGCTTTGGGCTTACTTCCTTTTGTGGAGTGATTTCCACATAGCTTGGCACTTCCTTATACATGAGTGCCAGCTCCTTGTTCACCGCATCACTCCCAGGGGGGATTTGTTGATATATTTAGGTAGTGATGTGTGTGAACACTCTAGGACCGCCGGGGCACTTTTTTCCCTCTTTAGGAGGTTTTTTTCCCCCGGCTTGTATATACGCCTATTGCCCTAATGGGCTACTTATCTTTGTACATTCTCTAGTAATACATTCAGTCTTGTGTGTTGTGCTCCAAGCTTCTTCTTCTTCCTTGTGCTGTTCGCGTGCTTCCGCAGACGTCTATCTCCAATAGAATTATGATTAGGAACATTCATATGTGAAGAAGTGTTCACTGGTTCCTAAAATAGGCACAAAATTTGATGTTAATGGTTTGGTCAGTTCTCCTTCCACAGTGTAAATTTTTGAGCAAGCAAGCACTCAATCTTTAAGTTGGAAGGTAAGCTATCTGTGGCTAAAAGCATTTTTATAAACGGGTTCTAGGTTGAGAAAACCAAGTGTTAAAAGTTATAGGTGTCTAAATCGACTTCTCAGAAGAGTAGTTTTAGACATAGGTAACTTGTTGAGATCATCTCTCAAGATATACTGAATGTTTTGGAGTAATTCAGCTTGGAGAAGGTGCACAAACTATAGCCGACACCTTGTGCAAAGTTTCATAAAAAACTTTACACAATTCATAAGTTAATGAGAGAGATATGTGCAGCAGACTTTCTGTGTAGCCATCTCCTTCACAGATTTTTCAAAATCTTTATAATTGATCATTGATCCTCTAAAATTAGTGAAGGTTTGAGTTATTCTTGTTATAGAGGTGCTCTAACTACAAGAGTAGCTTGTTCTTTTGGAGATTAACACTGTCCATCAATTGTGCAAGAAAGTAGTCACTTTCTCTAAATATGTGCCTTGTTCTTTTATGATTGAAGATTAAAAGATGTGCTACATGTGGTATCACAATGGAGTTGGATTCTGGGACAAAATATAGGATTTGAAAAATAAGATAGAAGAGCAAGAGGACCTTATCCATCATTTGAATGTAAAATTACATAAAGAAGGATCCAACAAACAAAAAGAAGGCACTGGAACTGTTTCCAGGGACCTCAATGATCAAGGTAGTAGTGGTGCGTGTGCGTCGATGCACATAGAGCTAGAGGACAAACTGCGCCTATTGATGATGATGTTGATGCTGATGAGTCTTTGTTTAAGTAAGTGTTTAAACAAGTGAAATCGAATGAATTTGATGGTGAGAAGAAAACTAGAGAGGTTCTTGAAGCATGGATCGAGGATTTCCAAGATTTATTTGATCTACACATGTTTCACAAGGAATCAAAAGCAAATGTGGAAATCTTGCATGTGTAGGTGTTGATATATTTAGGTAGTGATGTGTGTGAACACTCTAGGATTGGCGAGGCACTTTTTTCCCTCTTTAGGAGGTTTTTTTTCCCTTGACTTGTATATATGCCTATGGCCCTAACGGGCTACTTATCTTTGTACATTCTAGTGGCAATACATTCAGTATTGTGTGTTGTGCTCCAAGCTTCTTCTTCTTCCTTGTGTTGTTTGTGTGCTTCCGTAGACGTCTAACTCCAACAATTGGTATCAAAGTAGGTCGCGGCTTCATCTAGGGCATTGTCTACACCTCTCTGGTTGTAGCCTCATAATCACACAAAATTTGGTAAGCATACTCAAGGTGTTTCAGAGATCAAAACTACTTTGCTTTGTGGTGCCGAAATTGCAATCTGAGCTCGTTTCGACCTTCGAACGCACTATCATAGCACTTGTGTAGGCTATTTTGTCTTTTTGTGCCAAAGATATATACCAATTTCGGTTCACCAGTATAAGCATCTCAAAGTATGCTACAGGTCTAGTAGAACTCATTTGGGTAGTTGTGTTCAACTTTTTGAGATATAGTCATTTTTTTGCATCAAGGTATTTTAGTCAATGGCCATGGCTGAAAGCACTGATGTATTTCATGTCACGAGGAAGGAGATAAGGAAGAGAGCTCACACACACACTCTCACTCTCAAGGAGAATCACACACACAGATTGAGGCAAGGAAGAATGATCTTCTTCTTCTTCTTCTTCTATTACATAAAAGGAATGTACAAGAATGACCTAAAAACAAGAATACAACTAGTGCAATATATAAAGACCAGTACATAAGGAAAAACCTAATGTCCGCGAATGAGTGAGCTGACAAGAAACAAATGTGCCATCACTCTTGGTAGATAAATCTAATAAAGCTCAATGAAGTATCCCTCACATATACCGGCGTGACCACTATACATGTCAGAGAAACAAAAAACTGGTATGTGTCATCCTGGATCATCACATGTTGAGCTTGATATCTCAACACTCCCCCTCAAACTCAATGCCATATCCTGTAATCCAAGCATCTTCCGAAACTTCTTCAACTTCTCAGCTCCAAGTGCTTTGGTGAAAATATCAGCAACCTGCTCATCTGTTCTCACATAAACAAGATCAATATTACCTGCTAATACCTTCTCTCTGATGAAGTGATAATGTACCTCGATATGCTTTGTTCTAGCATGGAAAACAGGGTTCCGTGCTAACTGTATGCTGCTAAGATTATCACAATAGATAGTGATAGGCTTTTGCACTTCCACACCTAAATCTGCAAGTAACATCTCCAGCCATGATGCCTCACATGCTTCCATTGCAGCACCTCTATACTCAGCCTCTGTACTCGACAAAGCAATAGTGGGTTGCTTTCTACTGCTCCATGTAATAGCTGCACCTCCAAGTGAGAAAAGAAAGCCACTAGTAGATTTTCTATCTGGAGCGCTACCAACCCAATCTGCATCGGTGTATCCATGAACCTGCAAATCTACACCAGCTTCATAAAACAATGCATAATCCAAAGTAGCACTCACATAACGTAGAGTGCGCCTCAAAGCATCCAAATGTGGCTTCCTGGGAACCTGCATAAACTGAATTTCAAATCAAAGAGTGTAACTTAAATCAGGCCTTGTAATTGTAAGATATATAAGACTTCCCACAATTTTCCTGTACATAGTAGCATTTTCCAATGCTTCACCTGATGTAGTATCCAATTTCAAATTCTGATCTAAAGGCATAGAAATCGGCTTACAATCAGCCATACCATACTTTTACAGCACATTCAAGGCATATTGCCTTTGCGACATCCATATACCTGTTTCTGTATGTATAAACTCAATGCCCAGAAAATAGCGCAGCACACCAAGATCTTTCATGTCAAATTCCTGCATAAGAAGTTTCTTTACCTCTTTGATGCTTTCTTCATTATCACCACCTACAATCAGATCATCAACATAAATAGCCACAATAGTGATGCCATCATCAACCTTCCTTGCATATAGTGAGTGATCTGCATCACACATAGAAAACCCAATGCTGGTTAAGTAATCAGCAATCCTTGCATGCCATGCACACGGAGCCTGCTTCAGCCCATACAAAGCCTTTTGCAACCTGCAAACATATTCTGGATGTTTTGAATCTTCATATCCTTGTGGCTGGTCCATATATACTTCTTCCTGTAACTCACCATGTAGGAAAGCATTCTTCACATCCATCTGATGCAAAGTCCATCCTTTTGCTGTAGCTAATGCAACAAGTGTTCTGACAGTAGACATTTTAGCTACAGGGCTGAATGTTTCCTCATAATCAATGCCATATGTCTGTGCATAACCTTTAGCTACCAATCGTGCTTTATACCTGCTTATGCTACCATCAGCATTATGCTTTACCTTGTAAACCCATTTGCAGCCTATGGATTTCTTTCCTTGCGGCAATGGAACCAACTTCCATGTATCATTTCCATAAAGTGCAGCCATCTCCTCATCCATAGCTTTTTCCCAATCTGCATTACCAATTGCATCTTCAAAACAAGAAGGTTCAGCATCTTGTATTACCTTTGTCATGTAGGCACAATGGCGAGCCATGTAGCTATCATATGTCAATCGTTGCACTGAATTACGCATCCTCTCGGATCTTCTTGGTCCTGGGTCACTTCTTCTTGTATCATCTGCATGTGCCCTTCTTACTCCTGGAGTCTTCACAGAGGGCAATCCAAGTTCCTCATCAAGACTCTTTTCTGAACCACTTGAATCTCCATCAACGTCTTCAAAACCTGAACCTGTTTTACTACCAGCAGAAAGCTTTTCTTTCCTTTCTTAGATGTATTTGATGAATTTGCTGGACTTAAATTTCCACGCAATCTTCCACTCCATGGATTTGAGTTGGAACTATTGCTTGGTGATGCATCCGGTCCACTCAAAACTTGAGCTTCTGCACTAGATTTTTCAGCATTTTCTTTGTCATTTGGTTCAAGATTCAGTCCTTCTTTGGCATCTGCATAGAAGCTTGACATTTCATCAAATACCACATCTCTGCTCACCTTCACCTGTCGTGTGAGTGGGTTATAACATTTGTACCCCTTTTGCTCAAGGGAATATCCAATGAAGACACATTTATCTGCTTTCGGATCAAGCTTCGTCCTCAACTCATCTGGAACATGTACATATGCAATACAACCAAAAATTTTCAGATGTGATAAGTTTGGCTTTTTACCTGTAAACTTCTCTTCAAGTGTAACTTGATGTACAGCAGCAGTCGGAGTTATGTTCATGATGTATACAGCAGTATGCACAGCTTCTGTCCAATAACAATGAGGCATATTCTTCTCAGCCATCAAGGCTCTTGCTATTTCTGCAATATGTCTATTTTTGCGTTCAGCAACACCATTCTGTTGTGGTGTGTACCTGCAAGAAAACTGATGCCGAATTCCATGATTTTTTAGAAAACTGCTGAACTCATTTGACATGTATTCACCTCCTCCATCAGATCTTAATGTTTGAATGTACTTCCCTATCTGCTTTTCCACCATAACTTTAAAATTCTGGAAGTGAGTAAACACCTCGCTCTTCTCTTTCATGAAATATACCCATACTTTGCCTGTATGGTCATCAATGAAAGTAACATAAAACCTGCAACCGCCCATAGATGTGGTCTTTGCTGGACCCCAAACATCTGTATGTACTACTTCTAGTACATTCTCACTAACATGCTTGTCATGTGGAAATGATGCTCTTGATTGTTTACCAAATTGACATGCTGCACATACCTTTTACATTTCTGTAACTTTGAAATTTGGTAGTCCATGGACAATCTCCTTTGACTGCATCAGTTTCAGCCTTTTCAAGTTTGCATGTCCAATTCGTTTGTGCCATATCTCTATATCTGCAATAACTCCTGCACCTTTCGCAAACATGGCTTCATTCATTTCAGGAATCTTCACATTTAAGGTGAACATCCTACCGACTTTGTTTCCTTTGGCAACCAATCGTCCATCCTGCTTGTACTCTTCTACATATAATCCATCAGCATTGAACCTGACTTGTAATCCCTGGTCAACCATTTGTCCAACAGAAACCAGATTCTTCGTTATATTTGGAACATGCAGCACATCAGCGAGATGTTTTACCTTTCCGTCCTCCATAGACAATGCTATGTTTCCTGTATGCTCAATAGGATGCGATGTGTCATCACCTGTTTCAACATATCTAGGAACTGGCATTTTCTGCAAACTACTAAACCATTTTGCATGACTGGTCATGTGATTTGAAGCACCTGAATCAACATACCAGACATTATCATTCGATTTTGAAACACCAGCAGACATCGTATTCATCATGTGATGTTGAACCATAAACAACTTCTCAGAATCATCTGCACTTGTGGATGCATAGTTGTTTTGCCGCCTTCTGTTATTTTGATTCTTTAACCTGCAATCACGTTCAAAGTGTCCAGGTTTACCACAATTCTAGCATCCTTTACTATCATTACTTGAATCATTTCTTTGGAAATTTCTGCAACCTCTTTGGCTCCCCCTGCCTCGAAACTGTCCTCTTCCTCCTGCATGATTCTGTTGTTGACCTTGGTCTTGGTTACTGTTTCCTCTTCCACTTCCAAAACCTCTACCTCTGCCTCTTCCTCTGCCAGAGTAGAATACCTGCTCAAAACTGGGCTTTCCTTGGGAGTTTGAATCCTCACCAAGATTCTTTTCTTCAATGATCAGCATAGAGACCAAATCAGCAAAATTCGGAATATTTTCCCTGGTCTGTATAGAAGTTCTGAACTGCTTATATGCAGCTCCTAAACCACGAAGGCACACTTCCACCTTATCATCATCATCTACATTCACGCCAATAGATGCAAGTGACTCACATATGCTTTTGATTTTTAGAGTGTAGTCACTTACCAACATGCTCTTTTTCTCCAACGTATGCAGCTCGTTCTTGAGTTGCAATTTCCGTGCCTTTGTATTGGTCTCGTACAAAGTGACCAAACTGTTCCAAGCCTCTTTTGGAGTCTTGGCATCCTGTATGTGTCCAATCATGCTATCCTGTATGCTAACAAATAGACAATACATTACCTTTCGTGCTCCTTGATTCCATTCCTCATATGCTCTTAACTGTTCTGCAGTTCGATTCCTTTCTGGTAACTGCGGAGCATTTTCATTCTCTCCTTCGATGTACTTCCAGTAGCCTTTTCCCATCAGGAAATTCGTCATTTTGAATCTCCAAGCATGGAAGTTGTTCTTGTCCAGCTTATCGCTCATAAGCTGACTCATTCCATCTTCGTTTGCCATTTCTGCAACAATTCACAACACCACAACACACTACAAGCAGCACTTCTGCTTGAACACTGTCGCACTATGACGTGAAAGTTCGATCTAAGAAAAACACAGTTTTCGTGTATCAACAGTACACGGAATCGCTTGAAATTCTGAATCTGGAATATATAAGTGTCGCCGAACACAACGCAAGTTACAGTTTTTGAAACTGACCTGGTTTTTCTGTGGGCCCCACCTTGCGGGCTCAAAACGGAGGTCGAGATGGCTCCGAAACTTCGATCTGACAAAAACGAATGACCCTAAAGGGCCTAAAGGGATAACTCTCGAAAATATTTTGAGGTCTTCTACCTTCACGGTGATTTTCGTAGCAAACGGAGGCCGTTTGTGAAATCGCGTTTTCTCCACGCCTTGCCGCGTAGTCTTCACCGTCGCCTTCTCCACGAGCTCTCTACAGCCACGCTGGCTCTGATACCATGTCACGAGGAAGGAGATAAGGAAGAGAGCTCACACACACACTCTCACTCTCAAGGAGAAGCACACACACAGATTGAGGCAAGGAAGAATGATCTTCTTCTTCTTCTTCTATTACATAAAAGAAATGTACAAGAATGACCTAAAAACAAGAATACAACTAGTGCAATATATAAAGACCAGTACATAAGGAAAAACCTAATGTTTGCGAATGAGTGAGCTGGCAAGAAACAAATGTGCCATCACTCTCGGTAGATAAATCTAATAAAGCTCAATGAAGTATCCCTGACATATACCGGCGTGACCACTATACATGTCAAAGAAACGAAAAACTGGTACGTGTCATCCTGGATCATCACATGTTGAGCTTGATATCTCAACATTTCATATGTTGGTTGTTGAGGATAAGCTGGATGGTATGAATTACCCATTGTGGGCTTAACATGTATTGCAAATACAGGTGCTCGAGCTGATGGAGATGATGTCGAAGATGATGATGTTCTATAGATTCCTATTCGTGCTATTGTTTTTGTTACACCTATTGCAAAGCAAATTTGTTGGGATGGTAGAGATGCTCAAGCACATCATTGATAGCTTTGTCTATCAAACATGCCATTATTCCTCACATTCACTCTTGTAAAACAACTAAGGATGCTTGGGATACACTTACCACATTGTATGAGGCTAGGAATGAGGCTCGTGTTGCTTACCTCCGAAAACAATTGGAGAGTGAGCACATGAATGAAGGTGATTCTATGGACAATTTTCTCACAAAGATCAAGGATTTGAAAGAACAGTTGATTTTTGCTGATGAAGTTATACCAAATAGCTCACTTGTCCAGACCATTTTGAATGGTCTTCCTAACTCATATCAGATTTTTGCTTCTACTCTTTGTTTGATGATGAAAAGCAATCCAAATGCCTTGTCATTTGAGGAGTTAGTCTCCGTTCTGTTGCAGGAAGATCAGTCTAGGCAGAATAGGTCTATTATGCATGTTGCGGATCGAGCTTTCCTGGCTAGTCAGAAGGGCAAAGGAAAATGGAACTCTTCTACTAGTAAGCAGAAATCTACAAATGCTGCACATTCGAAGAAGGAAGACAAAGATGAGAAGAAATCAGAAAAGCAGAAGTTGTTTTACAAATAATGTAAAGCAAATGATCATGTCATTAAGAGCTGTCCAAGACTGGCCGCTAAAGAGGCAAAGAAGAAAGAAGCCAGAATGGTTGTTGCAAAGGCCTCTACACCAAAAACAGAATTTGCTAATCTTGTGGAGGAAGAAGAATGGGCATTTACTATTGTTTGCAGTTCTGACCCATCTTCTCATGAGTAGTGCATGTCTATAGTAGACTCAGATGTTTGGTAGTTTGATAGTGGGGTGACCAAACATATTACCTTGCAGTGCAGTTTCTTCTCTTCACTCGAGCCTGTCCCTACAAGGAATACTATTACATGTGGCAACAACTCCCCCTATCCTTTTATGGGATTTGGTAAGATCATTTTGACTACTGCTGATGGTAGTTCGTTCACTTTGTCAGATGCTTTTTTTGTGCCAGGGATCAAGAAAAATCTATTATCAGTTTTTGCATTAGCAAAGATTGGCTTGGTTGTGAAATTTGTTGATGACAAATGTACAATTCATAATCTATCAAATGGAGAAATCATTATTGCTTCTAGAATTTTATGTCGTGGGTTGTATAAGCTCATAGACTATGAAAGATTTGTAAATGATTTGGCATGTGTAGTACATTATTCTCAGGCTATGTCAGATGCAAAGCTTTGGCATGCACGCTTTGGTCATTTGAATTTTGCTAGTTTGTTACGCGTGCAAAAATCTGAAACGGTGTCCTCTTTGCCCAAACTTGAGGCACCCGGTAAACATGTATGTGAAGGCTATATTTTGGAAAAAATGCAGCGTTCTTCCTTTCCAAAAGATGGTTCAATTCGGGCTAGTCAGAAATTGCAGCTTGTACATAGTGATGTCTATGGTCCTATGCAGACACCTTCTTTTGGGAACTATCTTTATTTCGTGACTTTCATAGATGATCTTTCCAGGCATGCATGTGTATATGCATTGAAGGCAAAGTCCCAAGAGTTTATCTACTTCAAACAATTTCTAATTTTGGCTGAAAATATGTTAG
The DNA here is from genome assembly GCA_020310875.1 of Ceratopteris richardii. Classification (NCBI taxonomy): domain Eukaryota; kingdom Viridiplantae; phylum Streptophyta; class Polypodiopsida; order Polypodiales; family Pteridaceae; genus Ceratopteris; species Ceratopteris richardii. Next base: position 57,158,609 of record CM035408.1, on the reverse strand, counting down.
CATGCAAAATGGGCACCTCCGTTTTGATCGAGGGGCGGAATATATGTCTTCTAACTTTAATGCATTTCTGGCTGAACGTGGGATGAAACATCAGTGTACAGTGCCATATACACCTTAACAGAATGGAGTTGCTGAACGAAAGAACAGGTCACTCATGGAGATGGCGAGGTGTATGGTCAAGAGTCTGGCTTTACCACATAGTTTCTGGCTTGAGGCTGTTATGTGTGCAACATATGTACTAAACAGGTGTCTCACTAAAGCACTACAGTCTATCACTCCATATGAGGCTTGGCATGGTTGCAAGCCATCTGTTGCTCATCTGCGTGTTTTTGGTTGTTTGGCATATGCATTAGTGCCTGAACAACATCAGAGAAAATCGGATTATAAAGCAGTAAAATGTATTTTTGTTGGGTACAATATGATGCTATAATGAAGAATGGTACCTGGTCTTTCTGTGACTTGTCTCTTGGCAAGAAGGCCATTGGCACAAAGTGGCTATACAAGCTGAAGTGTAAAACTGATGGAACAATTGAGAGATATAAGGCTAGGCTTGTTGCAAAGGGTTATGCACAAGAAAGAGGCATTGATTTTGATGAAACCTTTGCTCCTACTTGTCGAATGACTATTGTTTGTAGCATCTGTGCACTTGCAGCTCATCATGGTTGGAACGTACATTAGTTGGACATTAAAAAAACATTTTTGAATGGTGACTTGCATGAAGAAGTGTATTTTTTTCAGCCCCATGGCTTTGTGCAGAAAGGGCATGAAAACCAGGTGTGCAGGTTAAAGAAGGCATTATATGGTTTAAAGCAAGCACCATGTGCTTGTTATGAAAAGATACATGCCTATCTCATTGCACATGGTTTTGAGAACAATCCAACTGAAAGCACCTTATATGTTAAGCGTGCTAATGATGTGCTTCTGATCATTGTGGTATATGTTGATGACATGCTTCTCACTGGTCCTCATGACATGCATACTGTTGATTTTAAGGCTGATTTGCATGCCTCATTTGAGATGTCTGATTTGGGGCATTAGCATCACTATTTGGGCATTCAATCTATGCAAGTTGATGGTGGAATGGATTTGTGTCAAACAAAATATATTGGCACATTATTGCAACATTTTGGCCGTGAAGAGTGTAAGCCTATTGCCACTCCTATGGAGACAAGTTTATGATTGAGTCTTCATGATGTTGGAGATGCATTTGATGTTGTTCTCTATTAGTAGGCTATTGGATGCTTGATTTACTTATGCATTACTCGGCCAGATATTCAATTTGATGTCTCACAGATGAGCAGGTTTATGCATTGCTCAGGTGTCAAGCATTGGCACGCGGTTAAGCGCATCTTTCGCTACTTGAGTGGTACGCGATTACTTGGATTGTTTTATCCCAAGGGGGGATCACTACCACCAGATTTGCATGCATCTTCTGACAGTGATTGGGTTGGTTGCTATGACACTCGTGTGTCCACCAGTGGTTTTTGCTTCATGCTTGGTAGCTCATGTATATCTTGGTTGAGCAAGAAGCAACCTATTGTGGCCACTTCCAGTTGTGAGGCTGAGTATAGGGCAGCTTTCACAGCGATTGTTGAGGTGTGTGGCTTAGATGCCTCATGGTTGATTTGGGTGTTGGTCAGTCTTCTGCCACCACCATCTTCACTGATAGTCAGAGTGGATTAGTAGTTGTGAGGAACCCTGTGTTCCATGCTCACACTAAGCACATTGAGGTGCATTATCATTATGTCAGGGAGAGGTTCTCTGCTAGGGAGATCAGCTTGGCATATGTGCCCATGCAGGAGAACATTTAAGACCTTTTCATGAAGGCTCTGCCTAGGGAGAAGTTTGAAACTTTCCCCAAAGCTTTGGGCTTACTTCCTTTTGTGGATTGATTCCACATAGCTTGACACTTCCTTATACATGAGTGTCAGCTCCTTGTTCACCGCATCACTCCCAGGGGGGATTTGTTGATATATTTAGGTATGATGTGTGTGAACATTCTAGGACCATCGAGGCACTTTTTTCCCTCTTTAGGAGGTTTTTTTCCCCAGCCGCGGACATCTAACTCCAATAGTAGGGAGTTGGAAAATTGTGGTGGAAAACATGCATGGAGAGAAGAGAATGTGAAGGGTCGATTCTCTAGAAAGAGTTTTGAGAGCAAGCACATAATTATTATTGTTCTCCACATAATCAAATGGAAAACAAAAAGGTTTTCTACTCCTTCAAGCAGCATGTGGATGACAAAAATTTCTCTTTTTTTTTCTAAAGAGTATAAGGAGATATTATTGTGTTTACATAAGTATGCAATAGAAGTTTCTAGAGATGCTTTGAAGATAAAATTTATTAAGGATTTGTGAGATGAGCTTTGCTATCAAGTTCACTATGAAAAAGGCATCCGAATCAAGGTTTATCTCAACAAGACATTGGCCCCCAAGAACTATTTCAAAAAATCAAAATGGATAGAGATTGATTAGTTCTAGTAATTGCAAGGAGTGCAAACTAAGCCGCAGCAGATTGATACACCTATGAAGG
>CM035408.1:57111077-57113577 GCA_020310875.1 Ceratopteris richardii | reverse complement strand
GTAGTGACAAGAGCTTTTCACTTCTTCTCTTTAGATTCTTTTCTTACAAAAGCTTTTAAGTAGGTACCTCGAGGACTTTATAGGAATCTCATTACTGCTTAAGTCTAAGCATCCACTCATGCTTTTGGATTTCACCTTTAAGAAATCCCTTTAATAATAGGTAAACTTTATGTTTTACCTTCCACAGACTTAATTACCGTCAACACAGTTGCAGACTACATTCTTGAAATTTTTATTCTGTTCAAACTTGGAGCAGTTCTATTTCGATTGCCAATACTTGGGCAAAATTCAGGGTAGTTCCAATCACAATTCTTAGACAAACCTTTCCAAGATTTGATCAAGTATTGTTGATCATGCAACAAAAATAAAGACTTTGTCTTTATCTTTAAGATCTCTTGAACTATCTAAAGCTTCTTTGCTTACCCATGGGCTTTTAGAGATCTTTCCCGTACTCAAGTCCAAGCATATACTAATGCCTTGCAGATTCTGAACATAAGAATCTTTGATACACATCAAGGTGCTATCAACCATTTGGACTTTTGAGTACCACTTCTGGTGGTTTGGGACTTCTAGGGAACTATTTATTGTCTAATAAAGAATTTCCTTCTTATTACTTGGGAGAACATTATTCTTCAATGACTAGAGATCCATACTAGGCCATGACATGTGTGCATCCAATCATCCATGTCCAATCATCCATGCACAAACAATCTATCTTCTACCTTACAAAAAGTTATAAATATACATGTGCACAGGCTTGAGTGCATCCTATTCCTTTTGCAAGCAAGAAGAAAATATAAATTGTGCATGAAAACATTCTTTCGTATACGCATGCTTGTGCTTTAATGAGTGTTTCAATATGTTTATGCTCTTTCATGTAGGTTTCAAATATTTGCATCAAGATTATCAAGAATGAAGTTTACTACCATACTTCAATGATAAAAATGCATCCTACATGATAGCAGAGAACAAAAACAAATATTGAAACCAATCATTAACTTGGAAAATACTTATCTCCCAATTAAGCTAAGTCCTTCCATTGATCCTCGAGAAGAGCTATTTTTTGCCTCATCAGCTTTTTGCTTTCGGAGGATGTGTGGATGATGGATGATGCTTGACTTTTTCCTTCCTACTTTGACTTATGTACTATCAAAGTATCCCCTTAGGCACCACTTAGGCATGAAAACGTGGTCTAAATAAGCACTTCAAATCGGGTATGAACTCGGGGTCAAGAAGACTTATAGAAGAATTCCAAAATCAGATTCGAAGGGTTGGTGGCATGATTGCATGAAAGGAAGTCTTATCGAATCCATATATGGATAGACATTTCAGTATAGGCACTTCTTTTGGCATGTAGAGAAGAATCCTTGATTGAAAGGGGCATGGATTCAGAAATCGTGGTTGTAATCCGATGCCTCGATTTGTTGCAAAGAATGAATATATTTCAGAATCTGTTATTGATGATATCTCATAGCGCTTCCATTGAGCTGGAATAAACTAGGAAAGCTGAGCCACAGATTCCGAGTTCGTTGCAGGCCTGCTATGAAGACATGGTTCTTGTTTTGCAGTGGCTCATAGAAATGATTTGTGTAAATTTACACTAAGAACAAGAAGCCGTCAACGTGCTACCATATTGGGATGGCATGTTATTGATATACTGAGTATTTTTGTGATAATTTAATATCCACCACTGAATTGGGCAATATGGATAGCTCAGCGCTAGCCGCTAAAAATCGCATGGGGACGAGTTCGAACGCTCGCTACAGCTATAAGAAGTGTCCTTTTCTTTTAGCTACGGAGGAGTAATATAAGAGATAAAATAATATCGCATACTATACAAATATGTGTACTGGTAGCAGTGGCTAGCTCAGCCGCCTCCCAGAAGCAACGTCTGATGTTTGATTCCCGATGTTGTTGGCACGCATGCATGGATTTGACCACAGGCTCCTTTTGCTACAAAGTGCAATTCGGGAGGGACAAAAGATACACCCGATAGCATCAAATCCACACGCGAGGATAGTCTACATGCGAGGATAGACGATGATGGCCAACACTTTGAAGAGCCTCATGAGAGCCAATGAGAAAGATGATGAGCTATCAAAGGTCTCCATGGGAAATTGCCTAGAGCTCTCATACCAACGTAAGAAACTAAAAATTATGACCACCACGTGCTAGAGAGATTACTCTCCTCCCAACTTATGCATGTATATATAGCTGCTCGAATCAACGAGGACCACAAATGTAACTAAAGTCCACAAGTGCATGTGCGATCTCCTCCACTCCTTTCATATCTTCCATTAGAGTCTACTAGTGGTTGGAGTGATCTCGACCACTAATTTAGCACCTTCCACTATAGTCTACTAGTGGTTGGTGTACTTGCCTCTTGAGTTAAGTCTCACTGAACTCAAGTTAACTCATCTAAACTTGAGTTAGAAGGCTCTAGAGATCTTCGCGCAAAACACTCTCCCCATGTACCCCATGGGAGTTGAACCCAATACCT
>CM035408.1:57103577-57108577 GCA_020310875.1 Ceratopteris richardii | reverse complement strand
TCCAACTGCTGCAGACATACAAACTTTACATCCGAAGGATCAAAAGGACAAAGATTGAAGAAAGCTTGAAGGAAGACACATTGAAGTTTTCAAAAGGATCAGAAGGAGTAATATTCGAATCCAAGGTACATTTGTTCCTCATAAAGCTTAAAGATCTGTTAATACAGGAGAAGGAAAGATGGGAGATTCTCTTCAGATAGAGAAATTGGATAGAGAGAACTATCCTGCATGGTCAATGAGGATGGAAGCTCATTTAATGAGCAAAGATTTGATAGCCTACATTACAGGAGAAGAAGAAAAGCCACAGTTCAGAGATTCTAGTGTTCCAACTAGAGAGGAGTTGTCAGATTTGAAGAATTGGATGAAAAGAGATGCTCAAGCTAGAAGTATCATTTGTATGGCAGTCAATGACTACTTGCTACCTCACATTAGAGGTCTTGAAAGTGCAAGTGAAATATGGAATGCTTTGGAGGAGCATTTCCAAAACACTACAAAGTCAAGGAAGGCATCCTTATGGGCAAAGTTTACTACTTTCAAGAAGAAGGCTTCACAATCAATATCTGATTATGTGACAAAGATGAAGGACAATGCAGATGCATTAGGAGCAGTGGATGAAGACATTGAAGAGGATAAATTGGTAAGGCGAATTCTCACAGGACTAAGAGGTGATGAGAAGTGGAAGCCTTTTATCTTATCTACAGAACTTTCATTGGACCATTTCACTCCTGATTTGAATCAATTGTTAGGACATATGCTAACTTTTGAGAATGATATCAAAGGAGATGTTGACAAGAGTGAAGGTCATGCAATGTACTCTAAAGACAAGAAGAAAGCTAACAAAGGAAAGCAACAAGCAAATGAAGAAGAAGGCACAACTAGTCAAGCCAACTTCCTAAGAGGAAGAGGAGGTGGCAAAGGTAGAGGAAGAGGCAGGAGTAACAAAGATGGATCCAAAGCTTGCTGGATTTGTGGTAAGACAAATCATTTAGCTAATGATTGTTGGCATAACACTTAGAGTAATAGTGGATATAATCAGAATTATAATTCAAGAGGAAGAGGTGGCAGAAATCAAAGAGGTAATTTCAGAGGTAGAGGTAGTAGGGGTTACTTTGGAAGAAATGCAAGTAGAGGATTCCAAAGTCAACAATATAACAATACCTACTACAATTATGCTTCAGATCAGAAGGAAGATTCAACATTGATAATGACTGCAACTTGTGAAAGGCAGAGTGAAGATCAAAGAGTCTTCTACATTGACTCAGGGTGTAGCAATCACCTGAGTGGTAACATAGTCTTGATGACTGATTTGGAGAATAAGGTATCTAATCATGTTGTTCAAACAGGTGATAATACAAAGCACAATGTGAAGTCAATTGGATCACTGAAGGCCAAGGATGGTAGCACCTTATTGAGTAAGGTCTTGTATGTTCCTACAATTCCTAAGTGTAGGACAAATTGTGGAAAAAGGTTATGAAGTGAGGTTCACTAATGAAGGAGTGTTTGTGGAAGACCCTAGCAATGGGTATAAACAAATTGTTTCAGGGAAGAAAGAAGGAAGATTGTTCACATTGAAGATTCAAGGTAATGTTGGTCATGCCTTGTTCACTTATGGAGGACATACGATCTCTGAGTTAGATCTTTGGCACAAGAGGCTTGGACATTTCAATGAAAGAGGTTTTAAAGACATGATTAATAATGGTTCAGTGCTTGGATTGCCTAATGTTGTAGTTCAACATATGACATATAGATGTGAGGCATGGCAATTAGGTAAGGCTCATAAGCAATCCTATTCTAAGCATGGATTTATGTATTCAGAGAAACTTGAATTGGTACACACAGATGTATGGGGACCATCAAAGGATTTCAGTATCAATGGTTCAAGGTATTATGTGATTTATGTTGATGATGCTACTAGATGGGTCACTATCTATGTGATCAAAGATAAGTCAGAGGTATTCAATACATTCAAACATTATCATGTGTATGCAGAGAGAATTACAGGACATAAATTGAAGAGACTAAGGTCAGATGGAGGGGGAGAGTATTTCTCTAATGAGTTCAGTGATTACTTGTGGAATGCAGGTATAAAAAGGGAGGTTACTTGTAGGTACTCTCCTCAGCAAAATGGTGTAGCAGAAAGGAGGAATAGAACTCTTGTTGAGTTTGCAAGATCCATGATGAAGGAGAAAAATTGCCCAAATTATTTGTGGGCTGAGGATGTGAATACAGCTACTTATTTGGTCAATAGGCTACCATGTAAAGCCTTGCAGGGTATGACACCATATGAGGCATGGTGGGGTAAGAGACCCACATTAGACCATTGCAAAGTATTTGGATGCTTGGCCTATGCATATGTGTCATCACAATCAAGGCACAAATTGGAACCTAAAGCTGAAAAATATGTGTTTATTGGTTATGATGATAAGCAGATGGGATACAGGTTGTGGAGTCCATCCACAAAACATTTTCTTGTATCAAAAGATGTTACATTTGATGAGCAAGGTACTTGGTATGCAGGTACTATCAATATTAATACAGATGATGAAGAAATTGTGAGTCAAAGGAAAGGTAAATCAAAGGTTCAGATATTTGATGAACAAGAGAATAATGAAGTGCAGGTTGAAGTGGAAGAGACACCAAGATTTGATCCTGAATGTGAAGAACCAGAAAACTCAAGGAGTGGAGAACTCAGGAGGTCTACAAGGCACAAATGGCAACCTACAAGGTATAGCTATGATACTTCATTCTTGACTACTAAGGATTATGCATACATGATTAAAGCAGATGAAGACCCTTCTACATATGAAGAGGCAAAAGGTAAGGAAATTTGGGAAAAGCTATGCAGGAAGAATATGATGCATTGATGGAGAATCAAACATGGGATTTGGTTCCAAAACCAAATAGCCAGAAGATCATTGGATGCAAGTGGGTTTATAAGACAAAGAGATATGCAGATGGAAGTGTGTCTAGGTACAAAGCTAGACTTGTTGTAAAAGGATTTGCTCAGACATATGGTATTGACTATGATGAGACTTATAGTCCTGTGGCAAAGATGACAACCACCAGAACACTTATAGCAATTGCTGCATGTAAAGGTTGGAAATTGTGTCAATTAGATGTGAAGAATGCTTTTTTGAATGGTTATATTTCAGATGATGTTTTCATGGAGCAACCTCAAGGATTCAGAGATGGAAGATATCCAGATTATGTGTGTAAGCTCAAGAGAGCTTTATATGGCTTGAAGCAGGCCCCAAGGGCATGGAACTATAGGCTTGAAAAGTTCTTAAAGGAACTTGGATTTCAAGTATCTAAAGCAGATAGTAGCTTGCTTGTCAAAGCAAGTGATGATGGGTTCATTTACATATGTATATATGTTGATGATATAATTCTTACAGGTACAGATGAGAAAGGCATACAAAGCCTAAAGAAGCAAATGGAGAAAGAGTTCAAAATCAGTGATTTGGGAGACTTGTCATACTTCTTGGGCATGGAGATTTCATACACTCAACATGGAGTGTATGTGACTCAAGAAAGGTATTTGAAGAATTTGTTAACCAAGTTTAAAATGAATGATTGCAGAGTAGCACCTACTCCAATGGAGGTGAATCACAAATTAAGCAAATTTGGAGGTGAAGAGTTCAAGGACATGAAACAATATCAGAGTTTGGTTGGTAGTCTTATCTATGCTACATTAACTAGGCCTGATTTATCATATGCAGTTGGGGTGTTGTCTCAATTCATGCATTGTCCTAGGAAAGAACATTGGATTGCAGGTCAAAGAGTGTTGAGGTACATTAAGGGTACACTCAAAGAGGTTTTGTATTATGGTTTTACATCAGATACAAATATCAAAATATATAGTGATGCAGATTGGGCAGGTAATCCAGATGATAGAAGGTCAACCTATGGATACATGTGTTATGTGGGAGATAAGTTAATCTCTTGGTGCTCAAAGAAGCAACATACAATTGCTTTGTCATCTACAGAAGCAGAGTATAAAGGCATGGTTGAAGCTGCAAAAGAAGTGATATGGCTTAAGAATCTCATGAAGAGTTTTGACACTATACAGAGCATACCTATCATTTATGGAGATAACATGAGTTCATTATATCTAGCTGCTAATCCTGTTTTTCATGCCAGGACCAAACACATTGAGATACAGTATCACTTTCTAAGAGAGAAAGTGATGGATAAAGAGATTGAAGTTATACATACTTCAACAAAAGATCAGATAGCTAATATGCTTACAAAAAGCTTGGATGGACCAAAGTTACAGAAGTTCAAAGATATGGCAGGAATAAAGAAGATAAGAGAAACCTCAATTGATGATTGAGGGGGAGCTGTTGGTGCAGACCAATCACCAATTGAAGATTTGAAAGACAAAGGATGGAGATAAGATCAATTCTTGAAGCATAGAAGATGGATACATTCACAGGTTGAAGGATATGTACACATATGTACATTAGTAAAGACCTAGATCACTTAGACTTTTGATTAGTCATAAGCTTGTACATATTTGCCTATAAATACTTTGGAAAAATGTCGGGATAGTAAGAAGACATAGAGAGGAGACGAGATGAGAGCATAGGGATAGAGGAATGAATAGTTGTAAGTGTCATTGGACACATGAAAGTTAGTTGAGATCTCTCTCTCATAGATTTGTAGTCTTCTTCAGAAATGACAAAATTTTTGCGCCCGAAGTTTTTGTGTCTTCTCCTTCTGTAGTAGATCTTTTGAGGAATGCTTTTGTAAAAGTCTAAGTCTAGAGTTGATTGACTACTGTACAAAGTTTAGCTTCCAATTGTGATTAAGCTGAGAGAATTCTGGTTAGAAACATTTGTATGTAGAAAAGTTTGAGTGACATCTGAAACAGGCGTAGATTTTGAGTTCAGAGAAATGGACACTGCTCAGTGCACAGTGTAAAGTTTTACACAAGTGCTAGCTCAAAATCTAAGTTGAGAGATAAGCTATCTATAGCTAAAAGGATTTGACCAAACGGG
>CM035408.1:57073577-57078577 GCA_020310875.1 Ceratopteris richardii | reverse complement strand
TTTAACTTGGAAGAGGTGCGCAATCTCTAGGCAAAACATTCTACAAAGTTTTATAAAAAACTTTACACGAATGATTAGTCAATGAGTGATTAATGTGCAACAGACTTTTCTGAGAAATGACTTTCTTCACAGTTAGCTAATTTCTTGATAGTTTGGTGTTTGTCTTCCAAAATTGGTTGGAGTTTAAAGTTATTCTTGATATAGAGGTGGTCTAACATCAAGGATAGCTTGTTCTTTTGGAGATTAACACTCTCCATCAGTGGTATCAGAGCAGGTTCTATCAAAATTGAGGAAAGGAAGACTCCGACTGCTGCAGACATACAAAATTCAATATCTGAAGGTTCAAAAGGTGAAAGCTTGAGGACAAAGCTTGAGAAGGAGGTCATAAGACACCAAGGAAGACAAAAGGAGTGTCATTCGAAGTAAAGGTAACCTTATACTTTATAAAGCTGGAATGATTCAATACACAGGTAAAGAAAGGATGGGATATTCTCTTCAGATAGAGAAATTGGATAGAGAGAACTATCCAGCATGGTCAATGAGGATGGAAGCTCATCTAATGAGCATAGACTTGATAGGTTATATTACAGGTGAAGAAGAAAAGCCTCAATTCAGAGATCCTAGTGTTCCAACTAGGGAGGAATTATCAGATTAGAAGAATTGGATGAAGAGAGATGCTTAAGCTAGGAGCATTATCTACATGGCAGTCAATGATTATTTGGTCTTGAAAGTGCAAGTGATATATGGAATGCTTTGGAGGAGCATTTCCAAAATACCACAAAGTCTAGGAAGGCATCCTTGTGGGCATAATTTACTACATTCAAGAAGAAGGCCTCTGAATCCATCTCAGATTATGTAACCAGAATGAAGGACATTGCAGATGCATTAGGAGCTGTTGATGAAGACATTGAGGAGGATAAATTGGTAAGGCAAATCCTCACAGGTTTGAGAGGTGATGACAAATGGAAGCCATTCATTCTATCTACTGAATTATCACTTGATCATTTTACTCCTGACTTAAATCAGTTGCTAGGACATATGTTAACCTTTGAGCAGGATGTCAAAGGTGAAGGTGACAAGAGTACAGGTCATGCAATGTACTCAAAGGATAAGAAGAAAAATAGCAAAGGAAAACAACAAGTAAATGAAGATGAATGTACAACTAGTCAAGCCAACTTCCTAGGAGGAAGAGGAGGTGGCAAAGGTAGAGCAAGAGGCAGGAATAATAAAGATGGAGTCAAAGCTTGCTGGATTTGTGGTAAGACAAATCACTTAGCTAATGATTCTTGGCATAATACTCAGAGTAATGGTGGATATAATCAGAACTTTAATTCAAGAGGAAGAAGTGGCAGAAATCAAAGAGGTAACTTCAGAGGAAGAGGTAGTAGGGGTTACTTTGGAAGAAATGCAGGTAGAGGATTCCAAAGTCAACAATACAATAATACCTACTACAATTATGCTTCAGATCAGAAGGAGGATTCAACATTGATAATGAATGCAACTTGTGAAAGGCAAAGTGAAGACCAAAGAGTCTTTTACATTGACTCAGGGTGTAGTAATCACCTAAGTGGTAACATAGCATTGATGACTGATTTGGAAAATAAGGTATCTAATCATGTTGTTCAAACAGGTGACAATACAAAGCATAATGTGAAGTCAATTGGATCAGTGAAGGCCAAGGATGGAAGTACTCTCTTGAGTAAGGTCTTGTATGTTCCTAGAATTCCTAAGAATCTGATAAGTGTAGGACAAATTGTTGAAAAAGGTTATGAAGTTAGATTCACTAATGAAGGAGTGTTTGTGGAAGACCCTAGCAATGGGTATAAACAAATTGTTTCAGGGAAGAAAGAAGGAAGATTGTTCACATTGAAGATTCAAGGTAATGTTGGTCATGCCTTGTTCACTTATGGAGGATATAAGATCTCTGAGTTAGATCTTTGGCACAAGAGGCTTGGACACTTCAATGAAAGAGGTATCAAAGATATGATTAACAATGGTTCAGTGCTTGGATTGCCTAATGTTGCAGGTCAACATATGACATACAGATGTGAGGCATGTCAATTAGGTAAGGGTCATAAGCAATCTTACTCCAAGCATGGTTTTATGTATTCAGAGAATCTTGAGTTGGTACACACAGATGTGTGGGGACCATCAAAGGATTTCAGTATCAATGGTTCAAGGTACTATGTGATTTATGTTGATGATGCTACCAAATGGATCACTATCTATGTGATCAAAGATAAGTTAGAAGTGTTAAATACGTTTAAACACTATCATGCATATGCAAAAAGAATTATAGGTCAAAAATTGAAGAGACTAAGGTCAGATGGAGGGGGAGAGTATTTTTCTAATGAGTTCAGTGATTACTTGTGGAATGTAGGTATAAAAAGGGAAATCACTTACAGGTAATCTCCTCAACGAAATGGTGTAGCAGAGAGAAGAAATAGAACTCTTGTTGAGTTTGCAAGATCAATGATGAAGGAGAAAAATTGCCCAAATTATTTGTGGGCTGAGGTTGTAAATACAGCTACTTATTTGGTCAATAGGCTACCATGTAAAGCTTTGCAGGGTATGACACCATATGAGGCATGGTGGGGTAAGAGACCTACCTTGGATCACTGCAAAATATTTGGATGTTTGGCATATGCATATGTGCCATCACAATTAAGACACAAGTTAGAACCTAAAGCTGAAAAGTATGTATTCATTGGTTATGATGACAAGCAGATGGGTTATAGATTGTGGAGTCCATCCACAAAGCAATTCATTGTGCCCAAGGATGTTACATTTGATGAGCAAGGTACTTGGTATGCAGGTACAATCAATATTAATACAGGTGATGAAGAAGTTGTGAGTCAAAAGAAGGGTAAAACAAAGGTTCAGATATTTGATGAAGAAGAGAATAATGAAGTGCAGGTTGAAGTTGAAGAAATGCCAAGATTTGATCCTGAGTGTGAAAAACCAGAAACCTCAAGGAGTGGAGAACTTAGAAGGTCATTAAGACACAAGTGGCAACCTACAAGGTATAGCTATGACACTTATTTTTTGGCTACCAAAGATTATGCTTACATGATAAAGGCAGATGAAGACCCTTCCACATATGAAGAGGCAAAAGGTAAGGAAAATTGGGAGAAAGCTATGCAGGAAGAATATGATGCATTGATGGAGAATCAGACATGGGATTTGGTTCCTAAAACAAATAGTCAGAAGATCATTGGATGCAAATGGGTCTACAAGACAAAGAGGTTTGCAGATGGAAGTGTGTCCAGGTATAAAGCTAGACTTGTTGTGAAAGGGTTTGCTCAAACATATGGTATTGATTATGATGAGACCTATAGTCCTGTGGCAAAGATGACAACCATCAGGACACTCATAGCTATTGCTGCATGTAAAGGTTGGAAATTATGTCAATTAGATGTGAAGAATGCTTTTTTAAATGGTTACATTTTAGATGATGTTTTCATGGAGCAACCTCAAGGATTTAGAGATAGAAGGTATCCAGATCATGTATGTAAGCTCAAGAGAGCTTTGTATGGTTTGAAGCAGGCCCCAAGGGCATGGAATTATAGACTTGTGAAGTTCTTGAAAGAACTTGGATTTCAAGTATCTAAGGGAGATAGTAGCTTGCTTGTTAAAGCAAGTGATGATGGGTTCATTTACATGTGCATATATGTTGATGATATAATTCTTACAGGTACAAATGAGAAAGGCATTCAAAGCCTAAAGAAGCAAATGGAGAAAGAGTTCAAAATCAGTGACTTGGGAGACTTGTCATATTTCTTGGGCATGGAGATTTCATACACTCAACATGGAGTGTATGTGACTCAAGAAAGGTATTTGAGAAACTTGTTAATCAAGTTTAAAATGAATGATTGCAGGGTAGCACCTACTCCAATGGAGGTGAATCACAAATTGAGCAGATATGGTGGAGAAGAATTCAAGGATATGAAGCTATATCAGAGTTTGGTCGGTAGTCTTATCTATGCTACATTAACTAGGCCTGATTTATCATATGCAGTTGGAGTTTTGTCTCAATTCATGCATTGTCCTAGGAAAGAACATTGGATTGCATGTCAAAGAGTGTTGAGGTACATTAAGGGTACACTCAAAGAGCGTTTGTATTATGGTTTTACATCAGATACAAACATCAAAATATATAGTGATGCAGATTGGGCAGGTAATCCTAATGATAGGAGATCAACATATGGATACTTATGTTATGTGGGAGATAAGTTAATCTCTTGGTGTTCAAAGAAGCAACACGTAGTTGCTTTATCATCTACAGAAGCTGAGTACAAAGGTATGGTTGAAGCTGCAAAAGAAGTGATATGGCGTAAGACTCTCATGAAGAGTTTTGACACCATACAAAGTACACCTATCATTTATGGAGATAACATGAGTTCATTGTATTTAGCTGCTAATCCTATGTTTCATGCAAGGACTAAACACATTGAGATTCAGTATCACTTTTTGAGAGAGAAGGTGATGGATAAAGAGATTGAAGTCATACATACTTCAACAAAAGATCAGATAGCTGATATGCTTACCAAAAGCTTAGATGGACCAAAGCTACAGAAATTCAAAGACATGGCAGACATAAAGAAGATAGAGAAAACCTCAATTGATGATCGAGGGGGAGCTATTGGTGCAAGAAAATCACCAATTGATGTTTTGACATGGAAATGAAGTCAAGGATTTGAGAAGAGAACAAGTTGTGAAGCATGAAGGAAGGACACATTCAGAATTTGGAAGATGTGTACACATATGTACATTATTTCAGAGATAGTTCACTTATATCTTTGAGTAGTCATAAGCTTGTAAATTTTTCTCTATATATACTTTGGAAAATGTCCGGGCAAGTATGAGAGAGAATGTAGAGCATGATAATTGAGTAGAATTAGATGTCATTAGACACTTATGAAGAGATTAGAATAGCTCTCTCATCCAGATGTAATTTTTCCAGAAATGAAGAGAAGTTGAACCCGATGTTTCTGTGCATT
>CM035408.1:56966077-57036077 GCA_020310875.1 Ceratopteris richardii | reverse complement strand
GAAGAAGAAGAAGAAGAAGAAGAAGAAGAAGAAGAAGAAGAAGAAGAAGAAGAAGAAGAAGAAGAAGAAGAAGAAGAAGAAGAAGAAGAAGAAGAAGAAGAAGAAGAAGAAGAAGAAGAAGAAGAAGAAGAAGAAAAAGAAGAAGAAGAAGATCATTCTTCCTTGCCTCAATCTATGTGTGTGATCCTCTTTGATTGTGAGTGTGTGTGTGTGTGTGTGAGCTCTATTCGTTATCACCTTCCTTGTGACATGGTATTAGAGCCAATGTGGCTCTAGAGAGTTCGTGGAGACGGCTGATGGTGAAGAGTACCTGAGAAGGCATGGAGAAAGCGTGATTCACAAAGGACCTCAGATTGTTACAAAAACTACTGTGAAGGTAGAAGGCATCAAAACTTTCACCTACAATTTTCCTAGAATTTTCAAGCCTATTCGGAACAAGTAGTCCTCAAGTTGAGTGACAAAATCAAGTAACTGTTGGTTGGGAGTTAACTATTGTACAAACATCCAAGTGAGATGTTTGGATCAACCAAACTTCAAGTTTTCCAAATCAAATTCAAGTGAATCAAGAGTTCTCAAAGTTTTGATTGGGATACAAATCCCATCATAGTTACTAAAGTCCATGCACCACTCATGCCCAGAAATGGACAAGGAATTGGAATGCATCCATTTCATATGTTTGTGCATAGATCGCACATCGAGACATAGTGAAGTGGCTAGGGATGTTTTTAGATCCACCCTTATAATTCAATCACTATTTTGTACTTTGGTCAGTTTATCAAAGTGCAAAGCAAGACAGTGTTTTGAATCATTTGGGCAGGGATGCCACCACAGAGATGAGACATGTTCTTCTAGTTTTAGAACATGACCATGTTCTTCTGGTTTAAGAACATGAGGCTCGGGGTTGCCTATGGTTATTATATATAACTTTATTTTCAAGGACAAAAATCGTTTCCAAGGGGGTAAGAATGTAATAAAGTAAGTTTATGATCTAAGGGTCCCGCCAGTTCAGACAGATATGAAAATCGGACACCGTTTGGTCACTCATGTATGGCCAAAGATCTCGAGAATAGACTTAAGCATAAGTTCGTGTGCTCTCTTAAACAAGTAATCGATTTAGCCTAGTGGTTAAATCTCAAGGTTGTGAAGGAGGAGGTCTTGGATTCAACTCCCATGGGATACATGGGGAGAGTGTTTTGCACAAAGATCTCTAGAGCCTTCTAACTCAAGTTAATGTGAGTTAACTTGAGTCCAATGAGACTTAACTCGAGAGCCCAGTACACCAACCACTAGTAGACTCTAGTGGAAGGTGATATCAAATCTATAGCTAAGGTAATGTCATGGCATACAAAGAGCAGGTCTACAGATGGTGTAATGCGAGTGCCTACTGACTGTGATGCTTGGAAGCACATAGATAGTAAGTGGCCAGAGTTTGCTAGTGAACCTCGGTCCATACGTCTAGGCCTAGCTATGGATGGAGTGAATCCATTTGGTTTACGCAGTTCTTCATGGAGCACATGGCCTGTATGTTTGGTCAATTATAACATCCCACCATGGCTGGCCGCAAAGAAAGCTCATTTATTATTAGCTCTTATTGTACCAGGTAAGTATAAGGTAAAAAACATGGATATATATCTTGCACCACTTCTGGAAGAACTACGCATTTTATGGGATGGGATTACTGTGCGTGACATGTCTCAACCTATAAAAAGACGAGACGTGCGAGTGCAAGGCATACTTATGTGGACGATGCATGATTGGCTTGGTTATGGTGAATGTTCAGGTTTATCAATTTCGGGTTACAATGCTTGTCCCGTATGCAGACCATGACTCGAAGCATGCTATTTTAAAGAACTAAGTAAAACTATCTATGAAGGACACCATAGATATTTTCCTGATGGACATGTTTTATGTGAAGGACAAATTGGTCGACAAGCGCAACGCCAAATGAAAGCTAGCGATTGGAAACAACTGTGGGATTCAGAAAATCCAGTTGTTGGCATGAAACAGTTGTCCATTTTTCATGAACTCCCTTATTAGAGTGAATTGTTGATCAATCATTTGGTAGACCCGATGCATATTTTTAAGAATGTGGGAGAGATTCTTTGGAAAACTTTGATCGGAAATAAAGAAAGCAAAGCACAAAGGGAGGACTTTGAAGAGCTAGGTCGTATGCGAGAGTTGTGGGCAATTACTAAGCGCAACGGAACAGTATCGTTACCAAGAGCTCCTTGGGTGCTTCACAGGATGGAAGAGCAACAAGTGAAGAAAACAATTTCAGAGTTTCGGACACCTACTAGATGCATGAGGTGTCTAAAGACTGCTTTCACACGAAACAATGATCTTGGAGGGCTCAAGTCTCATGATTGGCACAAGTTTTTACAGTTTGTGCTCCCTGTAGCCCTAAAAGATTGTCTTTCGGAGGATGTACGAAGAACCATTTATAAAATTAGTTCTTTAGTACGGAGGATCTCTTCTAAAGAGATAAATAAATATAGCATAGAGATGCGAAACTCAATGCTATCGAGGTTGTTTGTATGGTAGAGAAATACTTTCCCACAAGTATTCTCACTATTCAACTTCATTTACTAGTTCATGTGGTAGATGAAGTTGCAATAGCAGGAACTGTCCATAGTCGATGGATGTTCTTCTTAGAGTGCTTTATGAAGACATTAAAAGGGTTTGTTCGACAAAGCATGTCCAGAGGGTAGCATGGCAGAGGGATGGCCTTTACAAGAGTCTCTTGTATTCATAACTGAGTTTCTACGTATGTCAGATCCTAAAATGCCTCGCTTATGGAGCGATGGTGAAGATGTTCGTCTCGTAGGCAATGGTTCGAACCACAAGGTAAAGGATTGCAAAGAAAAATGGATGCAGCTTTCAGAGAGAAGGCAATGAAGTTTTGCATAGTTAACTCTGAGCCTATGCAGAAGTGGTTAGAGAGGTATGAGCTTGCCAAGGAAACCAACACAAAGAAAAGAGCGCAGTTTCGAAGGAATCGTTCCACTCGATTTTTGCCTCTTCCAGAAAGTCTTCGACCTCTTCCACCTTTTCCAACGAGCAGATGGCTAGATACAGCGGTTTCACAAGCAAAGGCAGCAGGTGAGGATATCTCTGAAGAAGAAGAAGCACTCGCAAAGGGATGTGATTGGGAGTATACTAAATACGGTGCACTATGGTCTCATGGACGATACTTTCGGATCGCACGAATCGATAAAAATAGGTCTACTTTTGATAGTGGGGTGATGGTGAACTTTTTGCAAAAAAGTAGAGTGAGCGCAAGAGATGATAATGCTCAAGAAGGCCAGCTAGATTATTGTGGTGTGATTCAAGATATCTTGAAACTATCTTTTAGGAAGTTTGATTATTTTGTTTTTGATGTGAAATGGTTCAAATTAGTCACCTCTGGAAGAAACGCAATAGTGAGGTGGGATAAAAGCGGTTTGCTTCAAGTCGACTCCACAAATTATGGGCAGATGAAAGGGATATATTTGTACTTCCCGAACACTATGAGCAAGTTGTTTTTATACCAGACTCAAAAGAACCGGAGTGGCTATTTGTTTTACAAGTCGCTCCACGTAGTAGACAAATTTGTGAGAACATAGATGTAGAAGAAAGTCCATCTGTAGTGGACTCAGAGATTCATTCGATAGCCGAGGAGGAAGAGATCATTGTTTGAGAAGAAGAGTTCATTGAAGAAGAGGTCATTGTTTGAGAATACGAAGCAATAGATGATGATCAGGAACAAACCAGCATAGCAAGTGATTTAGAAGCCACCAATTTAGAGATAGATATTCCTGGTGCATCGGATCCTCAAGGGGATGCTAGATTAGAGGATTTTTGAATAAAACACTTATACATACTGATTTTTGTTTTATTTTTCTGTTTATTCTCTATATTACATGTATTATCACATGCTAATTATTTGAGTTCTTTTGTTACAGAGCACGATGGGAGACAATCCTCTAGTCACACCACATTCCATGACAGAGGAGCAGTTTTTAGAGTTCATCTCTCAGGTACCTCCCGCGTATATGGCCGCTGAGTCACAGTATTGGATCACTCGTGGTAGCACTTCTCCCGGCCTCACTCCTAGCGGCTTCACTCCTATTGGCCTCACTCCCACCGGTGTCACTCCCATCGGTGTCACTCTTGTTGGTGTCACTCTTGTGGATGGTGCTACTCCCACAGGAGGTATGTCTCATAGCTTTGTGACTCCACCACGACCATCTTTTCAGCCATCTCCTACTGGGTCTAGTAGTAGACATGTGCGTTCAACGCCTCAGTGCGATACAGGTTCTGGCCCATCTCATAGGTCGAGGTCACGCTCTGGAGTAGGAGGTTCTAGGAGTGGATCTACAGGTAGGTCTGGAGGAGGCGGCTGTTGTGGAGGCAGTGCGACAGACGTTGTGTCGCCCACTTCTACTCCTAGGATGAGTACCTCAGATGTAGGTATGCCACAAAGTACACCACGTGGAACACCACGTACACCTTGGGGTGCTCATGAACATGATGAATCCAAGGTGTATAGTATCTGAGATGGAGCTCCGATGATGGATGCGGCTGGAAAAGCAATGCGTGCATGTATATGACAGCTTTGCTCCATATAGTTTGGACAATCCATCATGCTGAAATGGAGTGAACAGGATAAAGATCCGAAGAATTATATCACACAAACGATTTATCAGGAGTTTCGACCAGCCGATGGAGAGTCTCTTGTCAGTTCAGAGTGGATTCTGCACACCGCACATGAGGTTATGTCCCATCGACGATCCGAGGCCGGTGATGCTTTCAGAGTAGGCTTACCAAAGCGTGTATGGTTAGATGCTGAGGAGTGGGATATGATTTGCGACGAGCAGCAGTAGACTCTTGACCGATATCGCCAACAATGAGATGCCGCGGCCACATATTTAGATACAGTTGGACCGTCACATTTGGGCAGCGGCAGATATGACACAATGCGTCATGAGTTTGTAAGTACCATTTCATTTATTGAATTTATTTTTGTTAAGTTTCTCATGTATGTTCCTCTAATGTTTTGTATATTTGTTGCAGGAGCTGGAAAGGGGTCGTCCTCCAACACGAACAGAGGACGCTTACGGATATCGTCACAGATTGATTGCACTATTGGAGGACTTGGAGGGATGCGGTGCGGTCATTTCATGGGAGCATTTGCGATGGGGTGATTAATTTATAAACTTGGTTTTTACTTGTTGTTTGTAATTTCATGTGAATTTATCTCATTCCATTAATGTTCTTTGTTGCAGGATTGTTGATATGGAATGTCCTTTGCATGTGTATGGCAGTGGCACACCAAAATTTTGTATTTGATTTTTATATGGCAATGCATTGCTTTGCCACATTTTGTAAAAGCGTCATATATGACAGTGGTTTGCCACACTCTTGTACATGCTTCATTTATGAAATATATAACTTTTTTTGTACACGGTTCATGGTTCATTTTGATTATCTCTTTTGTGTCCAATAATACTTTGTTTTATGAAATCATATTCCGGTTGACATTAGAGTACACATCACATGTACTCGATTTTTTTTGGGCAAAGTGTATTGTCTTTTGTTAAGCAACATCATGGTAATGTTGACAACACACTCTGCCCAGAAAACAATTTGCAGATATGGTCGTCGGTATACCCGATGGTACTCCGAGTAATGTCATCGGAATAAGCGTTGGTACACCCAGCGAGCGACGGTATATGCAACGGTGCACCCAACAGAGGCGTCAGTATGGGCGTCGGTAATATCGACATTTATACCGACGCCCATACCGATGACCATACCGGCGCTTTAGTACTGACGTGCATACCGATAGCTACACCGACGTCGCAACAAAAATAGGCGCGGTCATTTCCCTTGGTAAAAATGTCGGTATACAATCGATCTGTTGTAGTGGCATAAGCAATCATATAATAAGCATGGTTTCATGTATTCAGAAATACTTGAATTGGTACATACAAATGTGTGGGGTCCTTCAAAGGACTTTAGCACAAATGGTTCAAGATATTATGTCATATATGTTGATGATGCTACTAGGTGGATCACTATTTATGTAATCAAAGATAAGTCAGAAGTGCTTAGTACATTTAAACACTATCATGTATATGGAGAAAGCGTTACAGGACAAAAGTTGAAGAGATTGAGGTCAGATGGAGGGAGATATTATTTTTCAAATAAATTCAGTGATTATTTGTGGAATGCAAGTATAAAGAGAGAATTTACTTACAGGTACTCTCCTCAACAAAATGGTGTAGCAGAAAGGAGAAATAGAACTCTTGTTGAGTTTGCAAGATCAATGATGAAGAGTCGCCCTAATTATTTGTGGGTTGAGGCTCTAAATACAGACACATACTTGGTTAATAGGCTACCATGTAAAGCTTTGCAGGGTATGACACCATATGAAGCTTGGTGGGGTAAGCGACCTACCTTAGATCATTGCAAAGTATTTGGTTGCTTAGTCTATGCTTATGTTCCTTCTAATTAAAGCATAAATTGGAACCAAAGGATGAAAAATATGTGTTCATTGGTTATGATGATAAGCAAATGGGATACATGTTGTGGAGTCCATCTACAAAGAAATTTCTTGTATCAAAGGATATCACATTTGATGAGCAAAGTACTTGGTACTCAGGTACAAATAATACTTATGCAAGTCTTGAAGAAATATTGAATCAGAAGAAAGGTAAATCAAAGGTTCAAATCTTTGAGGAAGAAGAGAACAATGAAGCACTAGTTGAAGTTGAAGAAATGCCAAGTTTTCATCCAGAATGTGATGAACTAGAAACTTCAAGAAGTGGAGAACTCAAAAGATCATCAAGGCAGAAATGGAAACCTACAAGGTATAGCTATGATACTTCATTCTTGACTACTAACAATTATGCTTACATGATAAAAGCAGATGAATACCCATCCACATATGATGAAGCCAAAGGAAAGGAGAATTGGGAAAAAGCTATGAAGGAAGAGTATGATGCACTCATTGAGAATGAGACTTGGGAATTGGTACATAAACAAATTAATCAGAAGGATAATTGGATGTAAGTGGGTTTACAAAACAAAAAGATTTGCAAATGGAAGTGTGTCTAGGTACAAAGCAAGGCTTGTTGTAAAAGGATATGCATAGACATATGGTGTGGACTATGATAAAACGTATCATCCTGTTGCAAAGATGAAAACCATAAGGACTCTCATAGCTATTGCTGCTTGCAAAGGTTGGAAGTTATCTCAATGAGATGTGAAGAATGCATTTTTGAATGGTTACATTTTAGATGAAGTCTAGATGGAACAACCAGATGGTTTTAAAGATCAATTTCATTCAGATCATGTGTGTAAGCTAAAAAGAGCTTTGTATGGCTTGAAGCAAGCCCCAAGGGCATGGAATTACAAGCTTGTAAAGTTCTTGAAGGAACTTAGTTTCCAAGCATCAAAGGCACATAGTAGCTTGCTCGTCAAAGCAAGTGAAGATGGATTTATATATGTTTGTATTTATGTTGATGACATAATACTTATAGGTACAGATGACAAAGGCATTCAGAAAACTTAAAAGGCAAATGGAGAAAGAATTCAAGATCAGTGACGTGGGAGATTTGTCATATTTTCTAGGAATGGAGATCTTATATACTCAACATGGAGTATATGTAACACAAGAAAGGTATTTGAAAAATTTCCTAATCAAATTTAAAATGGAAGATTGCAGGATAGCACCAACTCCAATGGAGGTTAGTCACAAATTGAGTAGAAATGGAGGAGAAGAATTCAAAGACATGAAGCTTTATCAGGGTTTTGTGTGTAGCTTCATTTATGCTACATTAACAAGGTCTGACCTATCATATGCAGTTGAAGTTTTATCTCAATTCATGCATTTCCCAAGAACGGTATATCGGATGCATTTCCCAAGAAAGGTATATCAAGGGAACAATTGAAGAAGGTTTGTACTATGGGTTCATAACAGATACGAGGATCAAGATCTATAGTGATGCAGATTGGACAGGTAACTTTGATGATAGAAGATCAACACATGGGTATTTGTGTTATGTGGGAGATAAATTGATTTCTTGGTGTTCCAAGGAGCAACAAAGAGTTGCTTTTTATCCACAAAAGCAAAGTATAAAGGCATGTTTGAAGCTGCAAAGGAAGTGATATGGTTGAAAACTCTCATGAAGAGTTTTGATATTAATCAGAGTACTCCAATTATTTGTGGAGATAATATGAGTTCTTTATATTTGGCAGCTAATACTGTGTTTCATGCCAAGACTAAAAATATTAAGATCCAATATCATTTTCTGAGAGAAAAGGTATCATGTATACTCCTACAAAAGATCAAGTTGCAGATATGTTGACAAAGAGTTTGGATAGACCTAAGTTGTAGAGGTTTAAAGAAATGGGAGGTATAAAGAAAAAGGCATGTGATCACAATTAAATATTGAGGGAGATCTGTTGGAGCAAGAAAATCATTACTTGATGATTAAAATGAAGATTGAAGAGTGAAGATGAAGAAAAGAACAAAGAATGGAGCATGAAGGAAACAGGAGAATCAGAGAATAGTGATTTGTATATACATGTACATTAGACATGTAATTAGTTCACTTATACCTTTGTAATGGTGATGGGTTTGTACATATATGCCTATATATACTAGTATAGATTTAGGAAACATATGAGAGAAGAGATATGGAACAAGTATAGATGAGTAGAAGAAGATATAATGTGGTGAATGTATGAGATTCATCAATCATATGTTTTCCATGAGAATAGCAGAAAACTTTTGAAATTTGTGTTGCAATCTTTTCTCCCTCTCTCCTTCGCTGTGTGATCATCTCAAGAATCCTTTTGTAGATGTCTAAGTCCATAGTTAATGTATCTATGGTCAATATTTGAGAGTCTAACTGTAATTAGGCTAAGAGAATTGTGAGTAGGAACATTTGTATGTGAATAAGTGATAAGTATCTTCTAAAACAGGTGCAATCTCGATGATAAAAAATTGATGAGATCTTAGAGCATAGTGTAAAGTTTTAAACAAATGAGGAGGAAAAATCTAAGTTTGAAGGTAAGCCATCTATGTCTAAAATAATTTTATTAAACAAGTTATATTTTATGAGAACCAACTGTTTAAAGATGCATATGTAAACGTTGCCTATAGTAAGTGCTTGTTTGAGACATAGGTTTACTTATTGGAGTAAATCTAAAGTTTTGTAAGTTCTTTTAGAGAACTTTAACTTGGAGTAGTTGTGCAAACACTAGAAGAGTGTTATATCAAAAGTTTCATAGAAAACTTGAATCATTTCATTAGTCAATGAGTGAATTTTGTGAGGCAAACTTTTTGTAGTGAAGCTAGTTTTCATAGAGGAGCTGAGTGTCCATATTTTGGTAAAAGATTTCAAAATCGGTGAAAATTTTGAGCTATACTTGACATAGAGGTGTTCTAAACTCAGGTGTAGCTTGTCTTTTGGAGATTAATCATCTCCATCAGTGGTATAAGAGTAGGATTAATTAGATTTGAAACAAAGGAAGATCCTGACTACTGCAGATATACAAAATTCAACATTTGAAGATTTAAAAGGACAAAGTGTGAAGGGAAATCTAAAGAGAGACACACAAGTGCAATCAAAAGGATCAGAAGGAGTAAATTTTGAAGCTAAGGTACATTCGTTACTCATAAGGTTGAAGATTTGAAAGTAGAGGTGAAGAAAGGATGAGAGATAGTCTTCAAATTGAGAAGTTGGACCGAGAGAACTATCCTACTTGGTCTATGAGGATGGAAGCTCATCTTATGAGCAAAGATCTGACAAGATATATTATAGGAGAAGAAGAAAAGCCAGAATTTAAAGATCCTAGTGTTCCTACTAGGGAAGAGCTTGCAGACTTAAAGGTTTGGATGAAGAAGGATGCTCAAACAAGGAGCATAATCTATATGGCAGTGAATGATTACTTGCTTCCTCACATTAGTGGACTTGGAAGTGCAAGTGATATATGGAATGCTTTGGAGGAGCATTTTTAGAATACAACAAAGTCAAGGAAAGCATCACTATGGGCAGAATTTGGCACATTCAATAAGAAGGCCTCACAATCAATATCTGATTATGTGACAAAGATGAAAGACATTGCTACTTCTTTAGGTGCAAGCTCTTCCCTAGTAGGAATTGAACTTTCATTAGATCATCTCACTCCTGATTTGAATCAATTGTTAGGACATATGCTAACTTTTGAGAATTTTATCAAAGGAGATGTTGATAAGAGTGCAGGTCATGCAATGTATTCTAAAGATAAGAAGAAATCTATCAAAGGAAAGCAACATCAGTTGAAGATGAAGGTACTCCAAGCCAAGCAAACTTCCTAAGAGGAAGAGGAAGTGGCAGAAGTAGAGGAAGAGGCAGAAACAACAAGGATAATGTCAAAGCTTGTTGGATAGCTCAAGAATGTTGGCATAACAATCAAAGTGTTAGTAACTATAATCAGAGTTATAATCAAAGAGGTAGAGGTGGAAGAAATCAGAGAGGAAGTTTTAGAGGTAGAGGTAGCAGAGGTTTCTTTGGAAGGAATGGTGAAAGAAAATTTCAAAGTCAGTCCTACAACAATAGCTACTACAACTATGCATCTCATCACAAGGAGGATTCAACTCTAATCATGAATGCAACATGTGAAGTTTCGTGTGAAGACCAAAGAGTGTTTTACATTGACTCAGGATGCAACAATCATCTGAGTGGTAACATTACTTTAACGACTAATTTGGAGAATAAAGTGATTAATCATATAGTTCAAACAGGTGATAATAGTAAGCACAAGGTGAGGTCTATTGGATCAGTTAAAGCCAAGGATGGAAGTACTCTATTGAGTAAGGATCTGTATGTTCCTACAATTCCAAAGAATTTGATTAATGTAGGACAAATTGTGGAAAAAGGATATCAGGTGAGGTTCACTAATGATGGAGTTAAAGTTGAACACCCTAGACAATGGTATAAGCAAATTGTTACAATAAAGAAAGAAGGGAGGCTCTTCACACTAAGGGTACAAGGTAATGTTGGACATGCCTTGATCACATATGGAGAGCAAAAGAGATCTGAGTTGGATCTTTGGCACAAAAGGCTTGGACACTTCAATGAAAGAGGTATCAAAGAAATGATCAATAATGGTTCAGTACTTGGATTACCTAATGTTGCAGGTCAACACATGACATACACATGTGAAGCATGTCAATTAGGTAAGGCTCATAAGCAATCATATAATAAGCATGGTTTCATGTATTCACAAAGACTTGAATTGGTACATACAAATGTGTGGGGTCCTTTAGCATAAATACTTCAAGATATTATGTCACATATGTTGATGATGCTACCAGGTGGATCACTATTTATGTGATCAAAGATAATTCAATAGTGTTTAGTACATTTAAACACTATCATGTATATGCAAAAAGAGTTATAGGACAAAATATGAAGAGATTGAGGTCAGATGGAGGGGGGAGAGTCTTTTTCAAATGAATTCAGTGATTATTTGTGGAATGGTGCTATAAAGAGAGAATTTACTTGCATGTACTCTCCTCAACAAAATGGTGTAGCAGAAAGGAGAGATAGAACTCTTGTTGAGTTTGCAAGATCAATGATGAAAGAAAAGAATCGCCCTAACTATTTGTGGGTTGAGGCTTTAAATGCAACCACATACTTGGTTAATAGGCTACCATGTGAACCTTTGCAGGGTATGACACCATATGAAGCTTGGTGGGGTAAGAGACCTACATTAGATCATTGCAAAGTATTTGGTTGCTTAGCCTATGCTTATGTTCCTTCTCAATTAAGGCATAAATTCGAACCAAAGGCTGAAAAATATTTGTTCATTGATTATGATGATAAGCAAATGGGATATAGGTTGTGGAGTCCATCTACAAAGCAATTTCTTGTATCAAAGGATGTCAGATTTGATGAGCAAAGTACTTGGTACTCAGGTACAAATAATACTTATGCAGGTCTTGAAGAAATATTGAATCAGAACAAAGGTAAATCAAAGGTTCAAACCTTTGAGGAAGAAGAGAACAATGACGCACTAGTTGAAGTTGAAGAAATGCCAAGGTTTGATCTAGAATGTGATGAACTAGAAACTTCAAGAAGTGGAGAACTCAAAAGATCATCAAGGCACAAATGGAAACCTACAAGGTATAGCTATGATACTTCATTCTTGACTACTAAAGATTATGCTTACATGATAAACGTAGATGAAGACCCATCCACATATGATGAAGCCAAAGGAAAGGAGAATAGGGAAAAAGCTATGAAGGAAGAGTATGATGCACTCATTGAGAATGAGACTTGGGAATTGGTACATAAACCAACTAGTCAGAAGGTAATTGGATGTAAGTGGGTTTACAAAACAAAAAGATTTGCAAATGAAAGTGTGTCTAGGTACAAAGCAAGGCTTGTTGTAAAAGGATATGCACAGACATATGGTGTGGACTATGATGAAACTTATAGTCTTGTTGCAAAGATGACAACCATAAGGATGCTCATAGCAATTACTGCTTGCAAAGGTTGGAAGTTATGTCAATTAGATGTAAAGAATGCATTTTTGAATGGTTACATTTCAGATGAAGTTTACATGGAACAACCAGATGGTTTTAAAGATCAATTTCATTCAGATCATGTGTGTAAGCTCAAAAGAGCTTTGTATGGCTTGAAGAAAGCCCCAAGGGCATGGAATTACAGGCTTGTAAAGTTCTTGAAGGAACTTGGTTTCCAAGCATCAAAGGAAGATAGTAGCTTGCTAGTCAAAGCAAGTGAATATGGATTTATATATGTTTGTATTTATGTTGATGACATAATACTTATAGGTGTAGATGACAAGGGCATTGAGAAAATTAAAAGGCAAATGGAGAAAGAGTTCAAGATCATTGACTTGGGAGATTTGTCATATTTTCTAGAAATGGAGATTTTATATACTCAACATGGAGTATATGTAACACAAGAAAGGTATTTGAAACATTTGCTAATCAAATTTAAAATGGAAGATTGCAGGATAGCACCAACTCCAATGGAGGTTAATCACAAATTGAGTAGATATGGAGGAGAAGAATTCAAAAACATTAAGCTTTATCAGAGTTTGGTGGGTAGCTTGATTTATGCTACATTAACAAGGTCTGATCTATCATATGCAGTTGGAGTTTTATCTCAATTCATGCATTGCCCAAGAAAGGTATATTGGATTGCAGGACAGAGGGTACTAAGATATATCAAGGGTACAATTGAAGAAGGTTTTTACTATGGGTTCACATCAGATACAAGGATCAAGATCTATAGTGATGCAGATTGGATAGGTAACTCTGATGATAGAAGATCAATACATGGGTATTTGTGTTATGTGGGAGATAAATTGATTTCTTGGTGTTCTAAGAAGCAACACATAGTTGCTTTATCATCCACAAAAGTAGATTATAAAGGCATGGTTGAAGCTGCAAAGGAAGTGATATGGTTGAAAACTCTCATGAAGAGTTTTGATATTAATCAGAGTATTCCGATTATTTGTGGAGATAATATGAGTTCTTTATATTTGGCAACTAATATTGTGTTTCATGCCAGGACTAAACATACTGGGATCCAATATCACTTTCTGAGAGAAAAGGTAATTCACAAAGAGATAGAGATCATGTATACTCCTACAAAAGATCAAGTTGCAGATATGTTGACAAGGAGTTTGGATGGACCTAAGTTGTAGAGGTTTAAAGAAATGGGAGGTATAAAGAAAAAGGCAGGTAATCACAATTAAAGATTGAGGGAGAGCTGTTGGAGCAGGACAATCATTAATTGATGATTACAATGAAGATTGAAGAGTGAAGATGAAGAAAAGAACAAAGAATGGAGCATGAAGGAAAGAGGACAATCAGAGAATAGTGATTTGTATATACATGTACATTAGGCATGTAATTAGTTCACTTATACCTTTCTAATGGTGATGAGTTTGTACATATGTGCTTATATATACTAGTATATAGTCAAGACACATATGAGAGAAGAGATATGGAACAAGTATAGATGAGTAGAAGAAGATATAATGTGATGAATGTATGAGATTCATCAATTAGATGTTTTCCATGAGAATAGAAGAAAACTTGTGAAATTTGTGTCGCAAACTTTTCTCCCTCTCTCCTTCTCTGTTTGATAATCTAAGAATACTTTTGTAGATGTATAATTCCATAGTTAATGCATATATGGCCAATATTTGAGATTCTAATTGTAATCACGCTAAGAGAATTGTGAGTAGGAACATTTGTATGTGAAGAAGTGATAAGTATCTTCTGAAACAGGTGCAATCTCGATGATCAAAGAATTGATGAGATCTCAGTGCATAGTGTAAAGTATAACACAAATGAGGAGTCAAAATCTAATCTGTAAGATAACCCATCTATGTCTAAAATCATTTTATTAAACATGTTATATTTTGTGAGAATCAACTGTTTAAAGTTGCATCTATAAAAGTCGCCTATAGAAAGTGCTTGTTTCCGACATAGGTTTACTTAATTAAGTAAATCTATAGATTTCTAAGTTCTTTTAGAGAACTTTAACTTGGAGTAGTTGAATAAACACTACAAGAGTGTTGGATCAAATTGTCATAGAAAACTTTAATCATTTCCTCAGTTAATGAGTGAATTTTGTGAGGCAATTTTTTCTAGGTAAAGCTAGTTTTCATAGAGAAGCTCAGTATTCATATTTTGGTAAAAGATTTCAAAATTGGTTAAAGTTTTGAGCTATACTTGACATAGAGGTGTTCTAACTCAAGTGTATCTTGTCTTTTGGAGATTAATCATCTCCATTAGTGGTATCAGAGTAGGATTAATTCGATTTGAAGAAAAGGAAGATCTTGACTACTGCAAATTTACAAAATTCAACATTTGAAGATTTAAAAGGACAAAGTGTGAAGGAAAATCTAAAGGGAGACACATGAGAGCAATCAAAAGGATCAACAGGAGTAAATTTCGAAGCTAAGGTACATTCATTACTCATAAGGTTGAAGATTTGATAGTACAGGTGAAGAAAAGATGGGAGATAGTCTCCAAATTGAGAAGTTGGACATAGAAAACTATCTAGCTTAGTCTATGAGGATGGAAGCTCATCTTATGAGCAAAGATCTGACAAGATATATTATAGGAGAAGAAGAAAAGCCTTGTTGGATATGTGGTAAGACTAATCATCTAGCTCATGAATGTTGGCATAGCAATCAAAGTGTTAGTAACTATAATAAGAGTTATAATCAAAGAGGCAAAGGTGGAAGAAATGAAAGAGGAAGTTTCAGAGGTAGAGGTCATAGAGGCTTCTTTGGAAGGAATGGTGGAAGAAACTTTCAAAGTCACTCTACAACAGTACCTACTACAATTATGCATCAAATTAGAAGGAGGATTCAACTCTTATCATGAATGCAACATGTGAAGTTTCAAGTGAAGACCAGAGAGTGTTTTACATTGACTCAGGATGTAGAAGTCATCTGAGTGGTATCATTGCTTTAATGACTAATTTGGAGAATAAAGTGATTAATCATATAGTTCAAACAGGTGATAATACTAAGCACAAGAGGTCTATTGGATCAGTTAAAGCCAAGGATGGAAGTACTCTCTTGAGTAAGGTTTTGTATGTTCCTACAATTCCAAAGAATTTGATTAATGTAGGACAAATTGTGGAAAAAGGATATGAGGTGAGGTTCACTAATGATGGATTTTATGTTGAACACCCTAGGCAAGGGTATAAGCAAATTCTTACAGGAAAGAAAGAAGGGAGGCTCTTCACACTAAGGGTACAAGGTAATGTTGGACATGCCTTGTTCACATATGGAGAGCAAAAGATATCTGAATTGGATCTTTGGCACAAAAGGATTGGACACTTCAATGAAAGAGGTATCAAAGAAATGATCAATAATGGTTGAGTACTTGGATTACCTAATGTTGCAAGGTCAACACATGACATACATATGTGAAGCATGTCAATTAGGTAAGGCTCATAAGCAATCATATAATAAGCATGGTTTCATGTATTCAGAAAGAATTGAATTTGGTACATACAAATGTATGGGGTCCTTCAAAGGACTCAGCATAAATGATTCAAGATATTATGTCATATATGTTGATGATGCTACTAGGTGGGCCACTATTTATGTGATCAAAGATAAGTCAGAAGTTTTTAGTACATTTAAACACTATCATGTATATGCAAAAAGATTTACAAGACAAAAGTTGAAGAGATTGAGGTCAGATGGAGGGGGAGAGTATTTTTCAAATGAATTCAATGATTATTTGTGGAATGCAGGTATAAAGAGAGAAATTACTTGGAAGTACTCTCCTCGACAAAATGGTGTAGCAGAAAGGAGAAATAGAACTCTTCTTGAGTTTGCAAGATCAATGATGAAAGAAAAGAATTGCCCTAATTATTTGTGGCTATAAATACAGCCACATACTTGGTTAATAGGCTACCATGTAAAGCTTTGCAGGGTATGACACCATATGAAGCTTGGTGGGGTAAGAGACCTACATTAGATCATTGCAAAGTATTTTGTTGCTTAGCCTATGCTTATGTTCCTTCTCAATTAAGGCATAAATTGGAACCAAAGGCTGAAAAATATGTGTTCATTGGCTATGATGATAAGAAAATGGGATACAAGTTGTGGAGTCCATCTACAAAGCAATTTCTTGTATCAAAGGATGTCACATTTGATGAGCAAAGTACTTGGTACTTAGGTACAAATAATACTTATGCAGGTCTTGAAATAATATTGAATGAGAAGAAAGGTAAATCAAAGGTTCAAATCTTTGAGGAAGAAGAGAACAATGAATCACTAGTTGGAGTTGAAGAAATGCCAAGGTTTGATCCAGAATGTGATGAACTAGAAACTTCAAGAAGTGGAGAACTCTAAAGATAATCAAGGCATAAATGGAAACCTACAAGGTATAGCTATGATACTTCATTCTTGACTACTAAAGATTATGCTTACATGATAAAAGCAGATGAACACCCATCCGCATATGATGAAGCCAAAGGAAAGGAGAATTGGGAAAAAGCTATGAAGGAAAGTGGTAGGGGAGTTAGTGAGACCAAAAGACATCACAAAAAACTCATAGTGCCCATATCTAGTTCTAAGTGCAGTTTTAGGGACATCCTCTACCCTAATCTTAATATGATGATAACCTGATCTAAGGTCAAGCTTGGTAAAATACCTAGCTTGATGCACTCATTGAGAATGAGACTTGGGAACTGGTACATAAACCAATTAATCAGAAGGTAATTGGATGTAAGTGGGTTTACAAAACAAAAAGATTTGCAGATGGAAGTGTGTCTGGGTACAAAGCCAGGATTGTTGTAAAAGGATATGCATAGACATATGGTGTGGACTATGATGAAGCTTATAGTCCTGTTGCAAAGATGACAACCATAAGGACTCTCATAGCTATTACAACTTGCAAAGGTTGGAAGTTATCTCAATTAGATGTGAAGAATGCATTTTTTAATGGTTGCATTTCAGATGAAGTTTACATGGAACAACCAGATGGTTTTATAGATCAATTTCATTCAGATCATGTGTGTAAGCTCAAAAGAGCTTTGTATGGCTTGAAGCAAGCCCCAAGGGCATGGAATTACAGGCTTCTAAAGTTCTTGAAGGAACTTGGTTTCCAAGAATCAAAGGAAGATATTAGCTTGCTAGTGAAAGCAAGTGAAGATGGATTTATATATGTTTGTATTTATGTTGATGACATAATACTTACAGGTACAGATGACAAAGGCATTCACAAACTTAAAAGGCAAATGCAGAAAGAATTCAAGATCAGTGACTTGGGAGATTTGTCATATTTTCTAGGAATGGAGATTTTATATACTCAACATGGAGTATATGTAACACAAGAAAGGTATTTGAAAAATTTTCTAATCAAATTTAAAATATAAGATTTCAAGATAGCACCAACTCCAATGGAGGTTAATCACAAATTGAGTAGATATGGGGGAGAAGAATTCAAAGACATGAAGCTTTATCAGAGTTTGGTGGGTAGCTTGATTTATGCTACATTAACAAGGTCTGACCTATCATATGTAGTTGGAGTTTTATCTCAGTTCATGCATTGCCCAAGAAAGGCATATTGGATTGTAGGACAAAGGGTACTAAGATATATCAAGGGTACACTTGAAGAAGGTTTGTACTATGGGTTCACATTAGATACAAGGATCAAGATCTATAGTGATGCAGATTCGGCAGGTAACTCTAATGATAGAAGTTCAACACATGGATATTTGTATTATGTGGGAGATAAATTGATTTCTTGGTTTCTAAGAAGCTACACATAGTTGCTTTATCATCCGCACAAGTAGAGTATAAAGGCATGGTTGAAGCTGCAAAGGAAGTGATATGGATGAAAACTCTCATGAAGAGTTTTGATATTAATCACAGTATTCCAATTATTTGTAGAGATAATATGTGTTCTTTATATTTGGTCGCTAATCCTGTGTTTCATGCCAGAACTAAACATATTGAGATCCAATATCATTTTTTGAGAGAAAAGGTGATTAACAAAGAGATAGAGATCATGTATACTCCTACAAAAGATCAAGTTGCAGATATGTTGACAAAGAGTTTGGATGGACCTACGTTGCAGAGGTTTAAAGAAATGGGAGGTATAAAGAAAAAGGTAGGTAATCACAATTAAAGATTGAGGGAGAGCTGTTGGAGCACGACAATCATTAATTGATGATTACAATGAAGATTGAAGAGTGAAGATGAAGAAAAGAACAAATAGTGGATCATGAACAAAAGAGGAGAATCAAAGAATATTGATTTGTATATACATGTACATTAGGCATGTAATTAGTTCACTTATACCTTTGTAATGGTGACAAGTTTGTACATATATGCCTATATATACCAGTATAGAGTCAGGACACATATGAGAGAAGAGATGTAGAACAAGTATAGATGAGTACAAGAAGATATAGTTTGATGAATGTGTGAGATTCATCAATCAGATGTTTTCCATGAGAATAGAAGAAAAATTCTGAAATTTGTGTCACGATCTTTTCTCCATCTCTCGTTCTGTGTTTGATCATCTCAAGAATCTTTTTGTAGATTTCGAAGTCCATAGTTAATGTGTCTACGGTCAAGATTTGAGCTTCTAATTGTAATCAAGCTGAGAGAATTGTGAGTAAAAGCATTTTTATGTGAAGAAGTGATAAGCATCTTCTGAAACAGGTGCAATCTCAATGTTCAAAGAATTGATCAGATCTCAATGCATAGTGTATAGTTTTACACAAATGAGGAGTCAAAATCTAGGTTGCAAGGTAAAGCATCTATGTCTAAAAGTATTTTATTAAAGGCATTGTATTTTGTTAGAATCAACTGTTTAAAGTTGCATATGTAAAAGTTGCCTATAGAAAGTGCTTGTTTCAGACATAGGTTTACTTATTGGAGTAAATCTAAAGTTTTGTAACTTCTTTTGGAGAACTTTAACTGGGAGTTGTTGTGTGAATGCCAAAAGAGTGTTTTGTTAGATTTTCATAGAAAACTTTAATCATTTCATTAGTCAATGAGTGAATTTTGTGAGGTAGACTAGTTTTCATAGAGAAGCTGAGTGTTCATATTTTGGTAAAAGATTTCAAACATGGTGAATGTTTTGAGCTATACTTGACATAGAGGTGTTCTGAACTCAATTGTAGCTTCTCTTTTGAGATTAATCATCTCAATCCGGTAAAACTGCTTGGACTTTTCTGTTTTGAAGTCCAACTGCATAGGGTGCTCTAGGTTGAGACCCATACATTAACATAAAAGGACTATATTTCGTTGCAGAATGCTTTGCACTATTGTAAGCAAATTCTACTATCGGTAGATAGTCTTCCCAGTTAGTTTGGGTAGAAGATACGTATGCTCATAACATATCTTCAAGTATTCGATTGAATCTTTCAGTTTGACCATCCGTTTGAGGATGTTCAGCAGTACTCAAATTAAGCTTAGTTTCTAACCGACTGAATACAGCTCTCCAGAAATGACTAGTGAATTTTCTGTCTCTATCAGACACTATGTCTTGAGGTAATACATAGAGTCTATACAGTTGTTCTATGAATAATTTAACTAATTTTGGAGTTTTTACTGTAGTTCGAGTAGGTATGAAACGAGCCATTTTGGTCAATCGGTCAACTATGACCCAAACATCATCATGACCTTTAGGGGTACATGGCAAGCCTGTAATGAAATCCATGGAAATACTTTCCCATTTTCCATTTGGAATTTCTAAGGGATGCAACAAACCCCCTATCTTAAGCTTTTCAGCTTTGTTAACTTGGCACTTGGTGCATCTAAGTACATAATTATGCACATCTTTATGTATACTAGGCCCGTAAAACTGCCTTTTTACTAATTCGTTATGTTGATTCCAGGATGTCTTGCACTTGGGGCATCATGACATTCAAACAAATTTTTTTTCTAAGTTTGGAATTACAAGGAACACAGATCTTTCCTTTGTGTAATAGATATTCATCTTGAATACTGTAATGTTTAAACTTATCTTCACTTGATAAGTTTGTATTTGGAGTAGAAACCTTCTTCCAGGCTTCATTAAAACTAGTATCCTCTTCATACTTGCCCTTCATGAGTGTTATTAACTCATTAGAAATTTGTATGAAACTCAAAGAATTTAACATGGGCATCCTGCTTAATGCATCTGCCACAATATTAAATTTTCCCTTTTTATATCTGAGTTCATAATCAAATTCTTGCAGTAATTCGGCCCATCTAGCTTTTCTACCTGATAATTCAGATTGGTTTGCAAACCATTTAATACTTGCTTGATCAAAAACTATAGTTACTTTGGCACCAAACAAGTAATGTCTCCATTTTTTCAGAGCATGCACAATTGCATAAAGCTCTTTTTCATAGGTAGAATAGTTTCTTTGAGCTGAATTTAGCTTTTGGCTTTCAAAAGAAATTGGTCGACCATTTTGACTCAAAACAGCTCCTATTGCTAGATCACTAGCATCTGTTTCAACTATAAAGGGTTCATTTGGATCTACTATCTGTAGAACCGGGGCCGAAGCTAAGGCTTTTTTAAGTCTTTCCATGCTTTCAGCCTGTTCCTTCTCCCAATTGAGGCTTTTGGGTTTACCCTTTAATTTTTCAAATAAAGGGGTTGAGATTTTTGCAAAGTTAGGTACAAATTTTCTATAACATCCTGCTAACCCTAAAAATCTTTGAAGTTCTGTAATAGTTTTAGGGTGAGGCCAATTAAGAATAGCTTGGACCTTATCAGGATCTACTTGAATCCTTTTTTCAGATATAATGTGTCCAAAATATCTGATTTCTGTTGAAAAGAATTCACATTTATCTTCTTTTCCGAATAATTTATTTTCTCTTAGAACTTGGAAAACTTTTTCCAAATGTTCTAGATGAGAGGCTGCATCTTGACTATAAACAAGAATATCATCAAGAAAATCAGTTACAAACTTTCCCAAGTAAGGGCTTAATATAGTGTTCAATAGTGTCATGAACATGGCTGGGACATTTGTTAGTCCAAAAGGCATGACTAAAAACTCAAAATGCCCGTATGTAGTTCTGAAAGCTGTTTTAAGAACATCTTCAGATTTAATTCTAATTTGATGATATTCTTGACGGAGATCAAGTTTTGAAAATATCTTAGCTCCTTTTGATTGATCAAATAAATCATCCATTGAGGGTATTGGATATTTATTCTTGATCGTAACTCTATTCAAGGCTTGATAGTCAATGCATAGTCTCATTGATCCATCTTTTTTCTTGACTAAAAGAATGGGTGCTGCCCAAAAGGGAGTCTATAAGGGGATTTACATATAGGCTTAGTTCCGGGGAGCAAGTCTATAGCATGGTCGACTTGCCCACGAGAAGGAGGTAAGCCATGGGGAAGTTCTTTTGGAAAAACATCCCGATAATTATTTATTAAACACTTCAATTTAAACCTTTCATGTTCAGATAAGGGAGACAAGATATAAGAAACTGGATTCATATTATGTACATTGTTTACATCAGTTGGAAGTATCATGAAAACTTCCACTTTTTGGGTATTTATAAGTTTTTTCAACTCCATGCTAGAAATCAAAAGAGTACTAGGCACATCATGCTCTCCTTGAATTAGATAACGGACTCCATTTCTCTCAAATTCCAAAGTATTCAGCTGATAGCTTCTTTTAAGTGTTTTTCCCAAACCCCAAAGCCATTCTCTACCCAAAACCACATCAATTCTTTCCATGTGCATGATCTGGAGTCTAATTTATCTTTATAACCTTGAAATTCTATTTCGAGGTTACAAACTTAGTATCCCAGACTTTCTTGTCTTGACCCTGCATCATAGACACAACATACTCATGAGGTGACTTTTGTTGGGGCAACTTTAGTCTCTTCACCAGTGAGTAGTTTAGGAAATTGTGGGTGGCCGAGTCGTCTATCATGACTCTGGCCTTTTCACCACTTATACAAGCATGAAGTTTGACCAAGTCATGAGGTCCAAACTAGTTTTGGACCCACATTGAGTCAGACAAACAACACTGATGTTTGAAGTCTTCGTGAAGGACTTCCACCTTTTCCAAACTTTACTATCCTAATTATTTATGGGTAGAGAGTGTTTCTACTGCCACTTATCTTATTATCAGGTTATCCTCTAAGTTACTTGATGGGATGACCCCATATAAGGCATGGCATGGTAGGAGACCATCATTTGATCATTGCAAAATATTTGGATATGTTGTTTATGTGCATGTTCCATCTCAAATCAGAGGTAAGCTAGATCCTAAGTCAGAGAAATGCATCTTCATAGGGTATGATTTAAATAAGAAAGGATACACGTTTTATAATCCATCCAACAAAGGATTTATGGTCAGTAGAGATGTTGTCTTTGATGAGAATGATTCTTGGTTTGAAAGTGAATACAGGAAGGTGAAGTTGCCATATGACTTGGAAGAAGAATTTCTAAACCTCACCAAGGAGGAGCCAAGCATAATTGAAGACATCAAATCAAATGATGAGGACACCATCAACTTGGAAGAGTTCAAAGCATGTAAATCAAAGGGCAAGGCCAAGATGAAGAGGTTGGAAGATATACCAGAATCATCCAACCAAGCCTTAAGGAGATTACAGAGAGAGATTAAGAAGCCAATCAGATATGGATATGATACTTCATTAGTTACTAAGCATTCTATTTATCTTGCTAAGGATTTGTCACTTGAAGAACCTTCTTCATATGAAGAAGCAAGTACCAAATCAAAATGGAAGGAAGCTATGGATGAAGAAATAGAAGCACTCCAAGAGAATGACACTTGGGAGCTAGTACCCAAGAAAGCATCAATGAAGGTAATTGGTTCTAGATGGATTTACAAAATCAAAAGAAACTCAGATGGATCCATAAACAGGTATTAAGCTAGACTTGTGGCTAAGGGTTTTTCACAAACCCAAGGAATAGATTATGAAGAAACTTTCTCGCTTGTGGCTAAGATGCCAACCATTAGAGTCTTTGTAAGTGTAGCTACATCTAGAAATTGGAATATGAATCAACTCGATTTGAAAAATGCCTTTTCCAATGGCTGGATTTTAGAGGAGGTTTACATGGCTCAACCTCCTGGATATGAAGGCCCAAGCAAGGTAAACTATGTGTGCAAATTGAACAAAGCTCTTTATGGTTTGAAGCAGGCACCTTGCGCATGGAACCATATGTTAACAACCTATCTTCAAGATCAAGGATTCATGATGAGCAAGGCAGATTATTCCCTGTTTGTCAAGAGGAGTAATTCAAAAATGATATATTTATGTTATGTTGATGACATAATTATGATAGGTAGTGATGCCAATGGCATCAAACAAATAAAAAACCAGATGATGCAAGAGTTTAAAATCAATGACCTAGGGTTGTTGAAGTATTTTCTTGGACTTGAGTTAGTCTACACTAACTCGGGAATTCACATCACTCAACGGAAATATGTGCACGGCATGTTGAAGGAGTTCCACTTGGAGAATGCAAAGGTAGCTAGAACCCCCATGGAGAAAAATCATAAATTGAGTGCTCGTGAAGGTGATTTAATTGAAGACATTGTAGGTTATCAAAGCATAGTTGGAAGTTTAATCTATGCTACATTAACAAGGATTGACATATGCTATGGTGTAAGTGTTCTGAGCCAACTCATGGATAAATCTAGAGCACCTCACTTGGAAGCTGCCAAAAGAATTTTGAAGTATCTCAAAGGTACTCAAAATCAAGGTCTTTACTTCCCATATACATCAGATTTGGACATTAAGCTATACTCAGATGCAGATTGGGCAGGTTGTAAGATGACAGAAGAAGTACTTTTGGATATCTATCTTTTGCAGTTGATAAGCCAATCTTCAACACAAGGTGAATACAGGGGATTAGCAAACGCTACACAAGAAGCAATTTGGATTAGATTTCTCTACTCAGATTTGGGACTTCACACTCATTCACCTATGATCTTTGTTGACAACATAAGTTCTTTGCATCTTGCAACCAATCCCATTTATCATGCAAGAACCAAACATATAGAAGTGCACTATCACTATGTTAGAGAGAAGCTATTGACCAAAGAGATTCAACTTGCATATGTATATAGAAACATGCAATGTGCACATTTGTTAACCAAAGCACTTCATGGTACTAAGCTTTGTAGGTTTAAAACCATGATTATATTGAAGGATATTCAAGGGGATTGATGAAGCTATCCAATCTAAGATGCTTGGCTTGAGGGGGAGCTATTGGTGCTTGAGGAATAACTTTTAGTTGAAACGAAGTTTGAATTCAAATTCAAACTTGAAGGAAAACTACTTATAAAAGGACTAGTAAAAATTCATGATTGTATGTGCTTTATTGAGAGCTCGTCCATTGGTCATTTATAGGATTTGAGTAGCTTACATCATATTCTACTCATTCCACTATCATTGGGCATCATTACAATGCCAATGATTTTGTATACTTATGTGTCATTATACATATACTTCATTGATCATCTTTGTCTACTTCTCTACCATAACTACTAAGGACAATGAACTTTGTCTGATCATATCTCAGCGATTTCTCAAACATTTTGCATGGTCTACATCTTTTTGGAACTAGCTTGAAGTCTATTTTATGCTTTCAAAATTTCAATTTTTTTGGTTCGGCCATTTGGGAGAAATTGCCTTCGAACTACTCATTAGTCATCTATTGTTCAGTCCCAAAAAAATCGGGGGTAAGCTTTGGATTGCTAAATTGATTTCTCAATGCATAGTTCATCAGTTTTTGATGATTCCACTTGTAATAATTATCTATCTAAGCTAATTTGATTCTCTCAAAAGGAAATCGATGAATTGTTACTGTAGTGTGAGCACTAAGCAAAAGAACCAGCAGGTGTATAAACCAAAATAGCAAGTTTTGTGAGACTAGCTATTTGTGAAGTAGTCTCTTTTGATTCAATTGTTTCAAGTAACAACTCCAAAGTACATAGGTACTTTATTGGTGTTATTTGCAAGCGAAAAGGGTCTACTATCAAACTCTAAAGTGATTTAGGGCAGGTGCAAAGCAGTTTTTAGCA
Organism: Ceratopteris richardii; assembly: GCA_020310875.1. Taxonomy (NCBI): domain Eukaryota; kingdom Viridiplantae; phylum Streptophyta; class Polypodiopsida; order Polypodiales; family Pteridaceae; genus Ceratopteris; species Ceratopteris richardii. The sequence continues at coordinate 57,010,521 of CM035408.1, read as the reverse complement.
GTATCACCTGACTTCCTTGAGGTATCCATCCATCTCTTTAAAAAATGGTATCAGAGAAAGTAAAGGTAAAATGGGAGATGGTTTCCCTTCTTTCATTCATAAATTGGACATGAATAATTATCCAGCATGGTCCTTGAGGATGAAGACCTATCTACAAGGAAGGAGTCTCTATGGTTACATATCAGGAGATGACAAGATGCCCATATTCAGAAGAAAAGGTCAACCTACAAGAGAGGAGCTAGAAAGACTCAACTCATGGTGTGCCAAAGATGCTTTAGCAAGGTCATATCTACTTAACTCTATTTTTGACTTCCTTCTTCCTCACATTAGGAATTTTAAAACTTCCCAAGAAACTTTGGATACATTATCTTCATATTTTTCTTCCAATACAAGAGATAGAAAGATCAATTGTGGATTGAATTTACCACTCAAAGGAAGCAACCCAAGCGGAATGTTTTAGAGTATGTGACCAAAGTAAAGGATGTGGCTGATCAATCGGAAAGCATAGGAGACGAGATTGAAGAAGAACAAATAGTGAGATAGATAATCAATGGCATCAAGGTAGATGATAAGTGGGAAGCTTTCACAACTGCTATCGTCCTTTACATGGACATGAAAATTCCAGATCTTACCACTCTCATGGGACAACAATTTACCCATGAAGCCAAGATCAACTAAAATGGAGAACCATCAAGAGGTAACAATTCTTCTTTTCTATACAGATAAAGGAATGAGCAAAAAGACTAAAGATGAAGGTACTACTTCTCAAGCTAATTATGCAGGGAGAGGTAGGAAATCAAGAGCAAGGGGCAGAGGAGGTAAGCAAGGTAGAGGGAGACCTTTCAACTCTTCCCCATGAAATATATTGGATTGTCTAATCACACAATAGATGAGTGCTATAGGAACTTCAAGAACCACAGAGGAAGAGGATTTCAAAGAGGTGGCTACTCATAATCAAGAGGAGGGTTCAACCATAATCAAGGCTACAACCATGGCTACAACAACAATTACAACAATAATTATCAAGGAGGATACAAATCAAGAAAAGACTTCAACAATTATATAGAGGATCAAGAGGATTCTCTTGTCATTATGAACATGACTTCAAAACAAGGAATGAATGATGAGCACCTCTTTTATATTGACCCACGTTGTTCAAACCATGTAGCAGGCAATGTAGCTCTCCTTTCTAATCTTGAAGAGCCCAAGGGAAAGCACCAAGTACAGATAGGTGATGAAACCAAGCATTAAGTGGTCAAGGTAGGAAATGTAAAAACTTTTGATGGGAATAGGAATCTGTTGAGCAGAGTTCTTTATGTACCTACTATCACAAAGAATTTGATGAGTGTTGGAGAGATAATGGAAAACGGTTTCCAGGTTAGCTTCAATAAATATGGGGCTTTTGTGGAGGACCCCCAACATGGGTTCAAGAGAATTGCCAAGGGAGAAAGAACAAGTAGATTATTTACATTTGAGCTTGAGGACACTAGAAACATTGCACTTTACAATTATAAGGATCAAACCTTGTCGGAATTAGAGATATGGCACAAAAGATTAGGGCACATTGGTGAGAGAACCTTGAAACAGATATGTAGAGATCAATGTGTCCTTGGGATACCTAATGTATCCAAGCAACATATGATCTGTAAATGTGGTGCTTGTCAGTTTGGTAAATCACACAAGTTACCCTTCACAAAGAAAGGCTATATGCATGAGGATTATTTGGAAGTTGTCCACACAGATGTGTGGGGACCAAGCAAGGACCCTTCAATTTCAGGCTCAAGGTATTGTGTGTCATTTATTGATGATTTCAGTAGGTGGACTATCTTGTATTTCATGAAACATAAGGATGAAGTGTTTAGTTGTTTCAAGAAGTATCTTGCACTTGTTGAAAATCAAATAGGGAAAAGTCTAAAGAGGATAAGGTCAGATGGAGGAGGTGAGTACTTCTCCAATGAATTTGTTGCATTTTTGGAGGATAGAGGTATCAAAAGGGAGATTACTACGAGGTATGCTGCTGAGCAAAATGGAGTAGCAGAGAGGAGGAAAAGATTGATTATGGAAGCAGATAGATCAATGCTTAATGAAAAGAAATTATCTAATTATTTATGGGCAAAGAGTGTTTCTAATTCCACTTATCTTATTAACAAGTTAGCCTTTAAGTCACTTGATGGGATGACCCCATATGAGACATGGCGTGGAAGGAGACCATCACTTGATCATTGCAGAATATTTGGATGTGTTGCTTATGTGCATGTTCCATCTCAAATCATAAGTAAGCTAGATCCTAAGGTAGAGAAATACATCTTCATAGGGTATGATTTAAATCAGAAAGAATACAGGTCTTATAATCCATCCAACAAAGGATTTATGGTCAGTAGAGATGTTTTGTTTGATGAGAATGATTCTTGGTTTGAAAGTGAATACAGGAAGGTCAAGTTTCCATATGACTTGGAAGACGAATTTCCAAGCCTCAACAAGGAGGAGCCGAGCACAATTGAAGACATCAAATGAGATGATGAGGACATCATCAAGCCGAGCACAATTGAAGACATCAAATGAGATGATGAGGACATCATCAACTTGGAAGGGTTCAAAGCATGGAAATCAAATGGCAAGGCCACAATTATGGGGTTGGAAGCCATACGAGAATCATCCAACCAAGTCTTAAGGAGATCACAAAGAGAGAGTAAGAACCTTCTTTATATGAAGAAGCAAGTACCAAATCATAATGGAAGGAAGCTATGGATGAAGAAATAGAAGCACTCCAAGAGAATGATACTTGGGAGCTAGTACCCAAGAAAGCATAAATTAAGGTAATTGGTTATAGATGGATTTACAAAATCAAAAGAAACTCAGATGGATCCATAAATAGGTATAAAGCTAGACTTGTGGCTAAGGGTTTTGCACAAACCCAAGGAATAGATTATGCAGAAACTTTCTCACTTGTGGCTAAGATTCCAACCATCAGGGTCTTGGTAAGTGTAACTACATCTAGAAATTGGAATATGAATCAACTAGATGTGAAAAATGCCTTTCTGAGTGGCTAGATTTCAGAGGAGGTTTACGTGGCTCAACCTCCTAGACATGAAGAACCAAGCAAGGTAAATTATGTGTGAAAATTGAGCAAAGCTCTTTATGGTTTGAAGCAGGCACCTAGGGCATCGAGCCATAGGTTAAAAACCTATCTTCAAGATCAAGGATTCATGATGAGCAAGGCAGATTCTTCTCTGTTTGTCAAGAGGAGTAATTTAGAAATGATATATTCATGTGTGAATGTTGATGACATCATTCTAACAGGTAGTGATGCCAATGGCATCAAATAAACCAAAAACTTGATTATGCAGGAGTTTAAAATCAATGACCTAGGGTTTCTAAAGTATTTTCTTGGACTATAGTTAGTCTACAATAACTCTAGAATGTACATCACTCAAAAGAAATATGTGCAAGACATGTTCAAGAAGTTCCACTTGGAGAATGCAAAGGTAGCTAGCACCCCCATCGAGGTAAATCATAAATTGAGTGCTCATGAAGGTGATTTGCTTGAAGACATTGCAAGTTATCAAAGCATAGTTGGAAGATTAAACTATGCAACATTAACAAGGATTGACATATGCTATGGTGTAAGTGTTCTGAGCCAATTCATGCAGAAACCTAGAGCACCTCACCTGGAAGCTGCCAAAAGAATTTTAAAGTATCTCAAAGGTACTCAAACTCAAGGTCTTTACTTCCCATACACAAAATATTTGGACATTTGAGTTATACTAAGATGCAGATTGGGCAAGTTGTAAGGATGAGAGAAGAAGTACTTATGGATATCTATCTTTTGAAGGTGATAAGCCCATCCCATGGTCTTCAAAGAAGCAACCAGCTGTTGCTCTATCTTCAATAGAGGGTGAATACAGGGGATTAGCAAATGCTACACAAGAAGCAATTTGGATTAGATTGCTCTACTCAGATTTGGGACTTCACACTCATTCACCTATGATCTTTGGTGACAACACAAGTTTCTTTGCATCTTGCAACCAATCCCATTTATCATGCAAGAACCAAACATATAGAAGTGCACTATCAGTATGTTAGAGAGAAGCTATTGAGCAAAGAGATTAAACTTGCATATGTATCTACAAACATGCAATGTGCAGAGTTTTTAACCAAAGCACTTGATGGTACTAAGCTTTGGAGGTTTAAAACCATGATTGGATTGCAGTATATTCAGGAGGATTGATGAAGCTATCCAAGCCAAGATGTTTTGCTTGAGGGGGAGCTATTGGTGCAAATATACAAGCCTTCAAATTTGTCTTAGCTTGGAGGATCATATGTGGAAGCATGTGATGATTCATGTGAACCATAGCTTGTAACACTTAGACATTTACCATTTGTAAAATTTAAATCATTGAAAGAATCCTTCAAGAGCCTAAATCTTGTGGAGTTAGGAAGAATAAAAACTATGAATCTCATTTGATGGAATAACTCCTAATTTGGAGGAAGCACTTTTAGGTGAAACCAATTCAAACTTGGAGAAAAACTACTTATAAAAGGACTATTAAAAGGTCATGATTGTATGTGCTTCATTGAGAGCTCCTCCATTGGCCATTTGTAGGATTTGATTAGGTTACATCATATTCTACTCATTCCACTATCATTGGGCATCATTACAATGCCAATGGTCTTGTATACTCATGTTTCATAATACATATACTTCACAGATCATCTCTCTCTACTTCTCTACCATAACTGCTCAGAACAATGAACTTTGTCCTTCGATATGATCGCAGTGATTTCTCAACAATTTTGCATTATCTATAGCTTGTTGGAACTAGCTTAAACTTTGTTTTATGCTTTCAAAATTTCAAAGTCTTTGGTTCATCCATTTGGGAGAAATTGCCATCCAACTACTCACTAGTCATCTATTGTTCAATCCAAAAAAAAATTGAGGGTAAGCTTTGGATTGCTGATTTGATTTCTTAGTGCATAGTTCATCATATTTTATGATTCCACTTGTAATCATTAGCTATCTAAGATAATTCGATTCTCTAAAAAAGAATTTGATCAATTGTTACTGTACTGTGAGCACTGAGCAAAAGAACCAACAGGTGTATAAACCAAAATAGCAAGTTTTGTGAGACTAGCTATTTGTGAAGTAGTCTGTTTTGATTCTATTGTTTCAAGCATCAACTCCAAAAAACATAGGTACTTTCTTGGTGTCATTTGCAAGCTAAAATGGCCTACTATCAAACTCTAAAGTGATTTAGGGAAAGTACAGAGCAAATTTTAGCAGTACCACCTCACTTCCTTCAGGAATCCATCCATCTCTTCCAACAATGGTATTAGAGCAAGTAAAGGTAAAATGGCAGATGGTTTTCCTTCTTTCATTCATAAATTGGAAAGGAATACTTATCAAGCATGGTCCTTCAGGATGAAGACCTATCTACAAGGAAGGAGTCTCTATGGATACATATCAGGAGATGAGGAGATGCCCATATTCAGAAGCAAAGGTCAACCTACAAGAGAGGAGCTAGAAAGAATCAACTCATGGTGTGCGAAACATGATTTATCATGGTCATATCTACTTAACTCTATTTCTGAATTCCTTCTTCCTCACATTAGGAATTGTAAAACTTCCCAAGAGACTTGGAATACATTATCTTCATATTTTTCTTCCAATACAAGATCTAGAAAAAATCAATTATGGATTGAGTTTACCACTCAAAGGAAGCAACTCAAGCAGAATGTTTCAGAGTATGTTACCAAAGTAAAGGATGTGGTTGATCAATCGGCAAGCATAGGAAAGGAAAATGAAGAAGAACAAATTGTGAGATAGATAATCAATGGCATCAAGGTAGATGATAAGTGGGAAGTTTTCACAATTGCTATGGACCTTTACATGGACATGCAAATTCCAGATCTTACCACTCTCATGGGACAACTCTTTACCGATGAAGTCAAGCTCAAAAAAAATGGAGAACCATCAAGAGGTAATAATTCTTCTGCCCTCTATACAGATAAACAAAAGAGCAAAAAGGCTAAAGATGAGGGTACTACTTCTCAAGCTAATTATGCATGGAGAGGAAGGAACTCAAGAGGAAGGGGCATAGGAAGTAAGCAAGGTACGGGGAGACCTTTCAACTCTTACCCATGCAATACATGTGGACTCTCTCATCACACAACAGATGAGTGCTATAGGAACTTCAAGAACCATAGACGAAGAGGATTTCAAAGAGGTGGCTACTCACAATCAAGAGGAAGATTCGACCATAATCAAGGCTACAACCATGGCTACATAAATAATTATCACAGAGGATACAAATCAAGAAAAGACTTCAACAACTATAGAGAGGATCAAGAGGATTCTCTTCTCATTATGAACATGACTTCAAAACAAGGTATGAATGATGAGCACCTCTTCGATATTGACTCAGGTTGTTCAAACCATGTAGTAGGCAATGTAGCTCTCCTTTCTGATCTTGAAGAGTCCAAGGGAAAGCACCAAGTATAGACAGGTGATGACACCAAGTATTCATTGGTCAAGGTAGGAAATTTCAAAACTTTTTATGGGAGTAGGAATCTCTTGAGCAGAGTTCTTTATGTAGCTACTATCACAAAGAATTTGATGAGTGTTGGACAGATAGTGGAAAAGGGTTTGCAAGTAAGGTTCAATAAATATGGGGCTTTTGTGGAGTGCCCCCAACATGGATTCAAGAGAATTTCCAAGGGAGAAAAAACAGGTAGATTATTTACATTTGAGCTTGAGGACACTAGAAACATTGCACTTTACAATTATAAGGATCAAAACTTGTCTGAATTAGAGATATGGCACAAAAGATTAGGGCACATTGGTGACAGAACCTTGAAATAGATATGTAGAGATCAATGTGTACTTGGGATACCTAATCCAATCAACATATGATCTATAAATGTGGTGCTTGTCAGTTTGGTAAATCACACACGTTACCCTTCAAAAAGAAAGGCTATATGCATGAGCATTATTTGGAACTTGTCCACACAGATGTGTGGGGACCAAGCAATGACCCTTGAATTTCAGGCTCAAGGTATGTGTCATTTATTGATTGTTTCAGTAGGTGGACTATCTTTTATTTCATGAAACATAAGGATGAAGTGTTTAGTTATTTCAAGAAGTATCTTGCACTTGTTGAAAATAAAAAAGGGAAAAGTCTAAAGAGGATAAGGTCAGATGGAGGAGATGAGTACTTCTCCAATGAATTTGATGCATTTTTGCAGGAAAAAGGTATCAAAATGGAGATTACTACCAGGCTTACTCCTGAGCAAAATGAAGTAGTAGAGAGGAGGAAAAGATTGATTGTGGGAGCAGCTAGATCAATGCTTCATGAAAAGAAATTGCCTAATTATTTATGGGTAGAGAGTGTTTCTACTGCCAGTTATCTTATTAAGAGGTTACCCTCTAAGTCACTTGTTGGGATGACCCCATATGAGGCATGGCATGGTAGAAGACCATCACTTGATCATTGCAGAGTATTTTGATGTGTTGCTTATGTACATGTTCCATATCAAATGAGAGGTAAGCTAGATCCTAAGGCAGAGAAATGCATCTTCATAGGGTATTATTTAAATAAAAAAGGATACAGCTTTTATAATCCATCCAACAAAGGATTTATGGTAAGTAGAGATGTGTTTGATGAGAATGATTCTTGGTTTGAAAGTGAATACATGAAGGTAAAGTTGCCATATGACTTGGAAGAAGAATTTCCAAACCTCACCAAGGAGGAGCCGAGCACAATTGAAGATGTCAAATTAGATGATGAGGACACCATCAACTTGGAAGAGTTCAAAGCATGGAAATCAAAGGGCAAGGCCAATATGAAGAGGTTGGAAGACATACCAAAATCATCCAACCAAGCCTTAAGGAGATAAAAAAGAGAGACTAAGAAGCCAATCAGATCTAGATATGATACTTCATTAGTTCCTAAGCATTCTATTTATCTTGCTAAGGATTCTTCATATGAAGAAGCAAGTACCAAATCAGAATGGAAGGAAGCTATGGATGAAGAAATAGAAGCACTCCAAGAGAATGAAACTTGGGTGCTAGTACCCAAGAAAGCATCAATGAAGGTAATTGGTTCTAGATGGATTTACAAAATCAAAAGAAACTTAGATGGATACATAAACAGGTATAAAGCTAGATTTGCTGCTAAGGGTTTTGCACAAACCCAGGGAATAGATTATGAAGAAACTTTCTCGCATGTGGCTAAGATGCCAACCATGAGGGTCTTCGTAATTGTAGCTACATCTAGAAATTGGAATATGAATCAACTACATGTGAAAAATGCCTTTCTCAATGGCTGGATTTTAGAGGAGATTGACATGGCTTAACCTCTTCGATATGAACAACCAAGAAAGGTAAATTATGTGTGCAAATTGAACAAAGCTCTTTATGGTTTGAAGCCCGCACCTAGGGCATGGAACCATAAGTTAACACCCTATCTTCAAGAGCAAGGATTCATGATGAACAAGGCATATTCTTCTCTGTTTGTCAAGAGGAGTAATTCAGAAATTATATATTTATGTGTGTATGTTGATGACATCATTCTGATAGGTAGTGATGCCAATGACATCAAACAAATCAAAAACCAGATGATGCAAGAGTTTAAAATCAGTGCCTAGGGTTTTTGAAGTATTTTCTTGGACTTGAGTTAGTCTATACTAACTTTAGAATTTACATCACTCAAAGGAAATATGTGCAGGACATGTTCAAGAAGCTCCACTTGAAGAATCCAAAGGTAGCTAGCACCCCCATGGAGGTAAATCATAAATTGAGTGCTCATGAAGGTGATTTGCTTGAAGACATTGCAGGTTATCAAAGCATAGTTGGAAGTTTGAACTATGCAACATTAACAAGGATTGACATATGCTACAGTGTAAGTGTTCTGAGCCAATTCATGCATAAACCTAGAGCACCTCACTTGGAAACTACCAAAAGAATTTTGAAGTATCTCAAAAGTACTCAAAATCACAGTCTTTACTTCCCATACACATCAAATTTGGACAATAAGATATACTCAAATGTAGATTGGGCAGGTTGTAAGGATGATAGAAGAAGTACTTTTGGATATCTATCTTTTGCAGGTGATAAGTCCATCTCATGGTCTTCAAAGAAACAACCAACTGTTGCTCTATCTTCAACAGAGGGTGAATACAGGGGATTAGCAAATGCTACAGAAGAAGCAATTTGGATTAGATTGCTCTACTCAGATTTGGGACTTCATACTCATTCACCTATGATCTTTGGTGACAACACAAGTTCTTTGCATCTTGCATCCAAACCCATTTATCATGCAAGAACCAAACATATAGAAGTGCACTATCACTATATTAGAGAGAAGCTATTGAGCAAAGAGATTCAACTTGCATATGTATCTACAAACATGTAATGTGCAGATTTTTTAACCAAAGCACTTGATGGTACTAATCTTTGTAGGTTTAAAACCATGATTGGATTGCAAGATATTCAAGAGGATTGATGAAGCTATCCAAGCCAAGATGTTTGGCTTGAGGGGGAGCTGTTGGTGCAAATATACAAGCCTTCACATTTGGCTTAGCTTGGAGGATTATATGTGAAAACATGTGATGATTCATATGAACCATAGCTTGTGACACTTGGTCATTTACCATTTGTAAAAGTTAAATCATTGAGAGAATCCTTCAAGAGCCTAAATCTCGTGGAGCTAGGAAGAATAAAAACTATGAACTTTGTTATATCATATCTCAATGATTTCTCAACACTTTTGCATGATATATAGCTTGATGGAACCAGATTGAAGTCTATTTTAAGCTTCAAAATTGCAAAGTTTTTGCTTCAACCATTTGGGAGAAATCGCCATCGAACTGCTCACTAGTCATCTACTGTTCAATCCCAAAAAATCGAGGGTAAGCTTTGGATTGCGAAATTGAGTTCTCAGTGCATAGTTCATCATTTTTTGATGATTCCACTTGTAAGCATTAGCTATCTAAGCTAATTTGATTCTCTCAAATTGAATTTGATCAATTGTTACTGTATTGTGAGCACTGAGCAAAAGAACTAGCAGGTGTATAAACCAAAATAGCAAGTTTTGTGAGACTACCTATTTGTGAAGTAGTTTGTTTTGATTCAGTTGTTTCAAGCATCAACTCCAAAGTACATAGGTACTCTCTTGGTCTCATTTGCAAGCTAAAAGGGCCTACTATCAAACTCTAAAGTGATTTAGGGCAGGTACAAAGCAGGTTTTAGCAGTATCACCTCACTTCCTTGAGGTATCCATCCATCTCTTTCAGTAGTGGTATCAGATCAAGTAAAGGTAAAATGGGAGATGGTTTCCCTTCTTTCATTGATATACTAGATAGGAATAATTATCCAGCATGGTCCTTGAGGATGAAGACCTATCTACAAGGAAGGAGTCTCTATGGATACATATCAAGAGATGAGGAGATGCCCATATTCAGAAGCAAAGGTCAACCTACAAGAGAGGAGCTAGAAAGACTCAACTCATAGTGTGCCAAAGATGCTTTAGCAAGGTCATATCTACTTAACTCTATTCCTCACTTCATTCTTTCTTACATTAGGAATTGTAAAACATCCCAAGAGACTTGGGATACATTATCTTCATATTTTTCTTCCAATACAAGAGCTAGGAAAAATCAATTGTGGATTAAGTTTACCACTCAAAGGAAGAAACCCAAGCAGCATGTTTTAGAGTATGTGACCAAAGTAAAGGATGTGGCTCATCAATTGCAAAACATAGGAGATGAGATTGAAGAAGAACAAATAGTGGGACGGATAATCAATGGCATCAAGGGTGATGAGAACTAGGAAGCTTTCACAACTGCTATGGACCTTTACATGGACATGCAAATTCCAAATCTTACCACTCTCATGGGACAACGCTTTACCCATGAATCCAAGCTCAACAAAAATGCAGAACCATCAAGAGTTAACAATTCTTGTGCTCTCTATAGAGATAAAGGAAAGTCTAAAGATAAAGGAAAGAGCAAAAAGGGTGAAGATGAAGGTACTACTTCTCAAGCTAATTATGCAGGGAGAGGTAGGAACTCAAGAGGAAGGGGCAGCGGAAGTAAGCAAGGTAGGAGGAGACCTTTCAACTCTCCCCATGCAATATATGTGGACTATCTAATCACACAATAGATGAGTGCTATAGGAACTTCAAGAACCAGAGAGGAAGAGGATTTCAAAGAGGTGGCTACTCACAATAAAGAGGAAGATTTGACCATAATCAGGGCTACAACCATGGCTACAACAACAATTACAACAATAATTATCAAGGAGGATACAAATCAAGAAAAGACTTCAACAATTATGCAGAGGATCAAGAGAATTCTCTTCTTATTATGAACATGACTTCAAAACAAGGTATGAATGATGAGCACCTCTTCTATATTGACTCAGGTTGTTCAAACCATGTAGCAGGCAATGTAGCTCTCCTTTTTTATCTTGAAGAGCCCAAGGGAAAGCACCAAGTACAGAGAGGTTATGACACTAAGCATGATGGAGAGTGTTAATCTCCAAAAGAACAAGCTATCCTTGATGTTAGACCACCTCTATATCAAGAATAACTTTAAAATCCAACCAATTTTGGAAGACAAGTACCAAACTATCAAGAAATTAGTTAACTGTGAAGAAAATCATTTCTCAGAAAAGTTTGCTGCACATTAATCACTTATTGATTAATCATTTGTGCAGCAAACTTTTCTTGACAAATGATTCAAACAATCTACCTATGTCTAAAATTGTCTACCTGTAGAGTCGACTTTGACACCTGCAACTTCTACGACATGGTTCTCCCAAACTAGAACCCGTTTAAGCAAATGCTTTTAGCCACATATGGCTTACCTTCCAACTTAAATTTTGACTCCTCATTTGTGTAAAACTTTACACTATGCAATGAGCACTGTCCATTTCTTTGACCATCGAATCTGCGCCTGTTTCAGAAGACACTCAACACTTTCTCACATATAGATGTTCCTATCCAAAATTCTCTCAGCCTGTTTGCAATTGAACACTCAATATTTAACCATAGATAGATTAACTATGGACTTAGATGTGTACAAAAGGATTTCTCATAAGATTAAGCACAGAAGGAGAACTGGAGAAAAGATCAACGCGCAATTCTCTGAAAAGTTTTCTTATCTCAACTCTTCATACATCTGATGGATGATACATACAATGTTCATCATCTACTCATCTATATTTCATCTCTCACTCTCTTACACTTTCTATACGACTATGAGCATGTACTTATATATACATATGAGTACTGATTTGTCATTACTTCAAGTATATTAAAGTATATACAGAACTAATGTACATATAATTTAAAGAACTTTGCTATCTGAATCTTCTCTTTACTTCATGAGATTGATCTTCAATCTTTCCTTCATCTCTTCACTTCTAGACTTTATATAATCACCAATTGTTGATTGTACTGCTCCAACAGATCCCCCTCACTCATCAATTGTGATTACCTGCATCCTTTTTATTCCTGCCATATCTTTGAATCTGTACAACTTTGGTCCATCCAAACTTTTTGTCATCATATCTGCAAGTTGATCTTTTGTAGGAGTATGCATAATCTCTATTTCTTTATCAACAACCTTCTCTCTCAAAAAATGATACTGAATCTCAATGTGTTTAGTTCTAGCATGAAATACAGGATTGGCTGCCAAATATAAAGAACTCATATTGTCTCCACAAATGATAGGAGTACTCTGAGCAATATCAAAACTCTTCATAAGAGTCTTTAACCATATTACTTCCTTTGCAGCTTCTACCATGCCTTTGTATTCTGCTTCTATAGATGATAGAGCAACTGTATGTTGTTTCTTAGAACACCATGAAATTAGCTTATCTCCCACATAACACAAATATCCATGTGTTGATCTTCTATCATCAGAATTACCTGCCCAATCTGCATCACTGTATATTTTGACTCTTGTATCGGAAGTATATCCATAATACAGACCTTCTTTAAGTGTGCCCTTGATGTACCTAAGTACTCTTTGTCCTGCAATCCAATGTTCCTTTCTAGGACAATGCATGAATTGAGATAGAACTCCAACTGCATATGATAAATCAGGCCTTGTTAATGTAGCATAAATCAAGCTACCCACCAAACTCTGATAGAGCTTCATATCTTTGAATTCCTCTCCTCCATATCTACTCAATCTATGATTTATTTCCATTGGAGTTGGTGCTATCCTGCAATCTTTCATTTTAGATTTAATTAACAAATTTTTCAGATACCTTTCTTGAGTTACATATACTCCCTGTTGAGTATATGAAATCTCCATTCCCAAAAAGAATGACAAATTTCCCAAATCACTGATTTTGAACTCTTTCTCCATCTGCTTCTTAATCATGTGTATACCTTTGTCATCTGTTCCTGTAAGTATTATGTCATCAACATAAATACAAACATAAATAAATCCATCCTCACTTGCTTTGACTAACAAGCTACTATCTGCCTTTGATGCTTGAAATCCAAGTTCCTTTAGGAACTTTACAAGCCTATAATTCCATGCCCTTGGGGCCTGCTTCAACCCATACAAAGCTCTCTTGAGCTTACACACATAATTTGGATACACTTGATCTTTGAAACCATCTGGTTGTTCCATGTAGACTTCATCTGAAATAAAACCATTCAAAAATGCATTCTTCACATCTAATTGAGATAATTTCCAACCTTTGCAAGTAGCAATTGCTATGAGTGTCCTTATGGTTGTCATCTTTGCAACAAGACTATATGTTTCGTCATAGTCCACACCATATGTCTGTGCATATCCCTTCACAACAAGCCTAGCTTTGTACCTAGATATACTTCCATCTGCAAATCTTTTTGTTTTGTAAACCCACTTACATCCAATGATCTTCTAACTATTTGGTTTAGGAACCAAATCCCAAGTCTCATTTTCCATCAATGCATCATATTCCTCCTGCATAGCTTTTTCCCAATTCTTCTTCCCTTTGGCTTCATCATATGTAGATGGATCTTCATCTACTTTTAACATGTAAACATAATCTTTAGTAGTCAAGAATGAAGTATCATAGCTATACCTTGTAGGTTGCCATTTATGCCTAGATGACCTTCTGATTTCTCCACTTCTTGAAGTTTCTGGTTCATCACATTCTGGATCAAATCTTGGCATTTCTTCAACTTCAACCTGTACTTCATTATTCTCATCTTCATCAAATATTTGAACCTTTGATTTACCTTTCTTTTGATTCACAACTTCTTCAACATCTGCATGCACATTAAGTGTACCTGCATACCAAGTACCTTGCTCATCAAATGTAACATCCTTGGACACAAGGAATTGCTTTGTGGCCACAACCTATAACCCATCTGCTTGTCATCATAACCAATGAATACATATTTCTCTGCTTTAGGTTCCAATTTATGCCTCAATTGAGATGGCACATATGCATATGCCAAGCATCCAAATATTTTACAATGATCCAAGGTAGGTCTCTTACCCCACCAAGCTTCATATGGTGTCATACCCTGCAATGCTTTACAAGGTAACCTATTGACCAAATATGTGGCTGTGTTTACAGCCTCAGCCCACAAATAATTTGGACAATTTTTCTCCTTCATCATGGATCTAGCAAACTCAACAAGAGTTCTATTTCTTCTCTCTGCTACCCCATTTTGTTGAGGAGAGTACCTGCAAGTAACCTCTCTCTTTATACCTGCATTCCACAAGTAATCACTGAACTCATTAGAGAAATACTCTCCCCCTCCATCTGACCTTAGTCTCTTCAACTTATGACCTGTGATTCTTTATGCATATGCATGATAGTGTTTAAACGTATTAAACACTTCTGACTTATCTTTGATCACATAGATTGTGATCCACGTGGTAGCATCATCAACATATATGATATAATATCTTGAACCATTTATACTGAAATCTTTTGAAGGACCCCACACATCTGTATGTACCAATTCAAGTCTTTCTGAATACATAAAACCATACTTATTATATGATTGCTTATGAGCCTTACCTAACTCACATGCTTCACATCTGTATGTCATGTGTTGACCTGCAACATTAGGCAATCCAAGCACTGAACCATTGTTTATCATTTCTTTGATACTTCTTTCATTAAAATGTCCAAGTCTTTTATGCCAAAGATCCAATTCAGACACCTTTTGCTCTCCATATGTAAACATAGCATGTCCAATATTACCTTGTATCTTTAATGTAAAGAGCCTTCCTTCCTTCTTTCCTGTAACAATTTGTTTATACCCTTGACTAGGGTCTTCAACATAAACTCCATCATTAGTGAACCTTACCTCATATCCTTTTTCCACAATTTGTCCTACACTAATCAAATTCTTTGGAATTGTAGGAACATACAGAACCTTACTCAAGAGAGTGCTTCCATCTTTGGCTTTGACTGAACCAACTAACTTTACTTTGTGCTTTGTATTATCACCTGTTTGAATTGTATGATTGATTGCATTATGATCTAGATCAGTCATCAAAGCAATGTTTCCACTCAGATGGTTGCTACATCCTGAGTCAATATAAAATACTCTCATGTCTTCATGTGAGGCTTCACATGTTGCATTCATAATAAGAGTCGAATCTTCTTTCTGATCTGATGCATAATTGTAGTAGGTGTTATTATAGGATTGATTTTGGAAGTTTCTTCCTCCACCTCTTCCAAAAGAATTCCTACCTCCTCTACCTCTAAAGTTTCCTCTCTGATATCTGCCACCTCTTCCTCTTTGATTAAAGTTCTGATTAAAATTACCATTGCTTTGATTATTATGCCAACAATCATGAGATAGATGATTGGTCTTACCCCATATCCAACAAGCTCTGACATTATCTTTGTTATTTCTGCCTCTTCCTCTACTTCTGCCACTTCCTCTTCCTCTTAGGAAGTTTTCTTGACTTGGAGTACCTTCATCTTCAACTAATTGTTGCTTTCCTTTGCTAGCTTTCTTCTTGTCTTTAGAATACATTGCATGACTTGCACTCTTATCAACATCTCCTTTGATATCATTCTCAAAAGTTAGCATATGTCCTAACAATTGATTCAAATCAGGAGTGAAATGATCTAATGAAAGTTCTCTAAACAAAATAAAAGGCTTCCACTTCTCATCTCCTCTAAGTCCTGTGAGAATTTGTCTTACCAACTTATCTTCTTCAATATCTTCATCAACTGCACCTAAAGAATCAGCAATGTCTTTCATCTTTGTCACATAATCAGATATTGATGTGAAGCCTTCTTCTTGAAGGTAGTAAACTCTGCCCATAATGAATCTTTCCTTGATTTGGTTGTATTCTGAAAATGCTCTTCCAAAGCATTCCAAATGTCACTTGCACTTTCAAGTCCTCTGATATGAGGAAGCAAATAATCATTCACTGCCATGTAGATTATGCTCCTTGCTTGAGCATCCTTCTTCATCCAAATCTTTATATCTGCAAGCTCCTCCCTAGTTGGAACACTAGGATCTTTAAACTCTGGCTTTTCTTCCTCTCCTGTTATGTATCCCATCAGATCTCTGCTCATAAGATTAGCTTCCATTCTCATAGAACAAGCTGGATAGTTTTCTCTATCCAACTTTTCAATTTGGAGACTATCTCCCATCCTTGCTTTACCTGTAGTCTCAAATCTTTAGTCCTTATAAGGAATGAATGTACCTTGGCTTCGAATGTTGCTCCTTCTGATCCTTGTGATAACCTTTATGTGTCTTCCTTCAGCCTTCCTATCACACTTTTATTCTTTTGAACCTTTGAAATGTGAAATTTGTATGTCTGCAGCAGTCAGAGTCTTCCTTTCCTCAATTTTGATACTTCCTTCTCTGATACCACTGATGGAGAGTGTTAATCACCAAAAGAACAAGCTATCCTTGATGTTAGACCACCTCTATATCAAGAATAACTTTAAACTCCAACTAATTTTGGAAGACAAGTACCAAACTATCAAGAAATTAGTTAACTGTGAAGAAAATCATTTCTTAGAAAAGTCTACTGCACATTAATCACTCATTGATTAATCATTTGTGTAAAGTTTTTGATAAAACTTTGTAGAATGTGTCGCCTAGAGGTTGTGCACCTTCTCCAAGCTAAAACACTTCAAAAGCTTGAGTAGATTGTGAGAAATGATTCAAACAATCTACCTATGTCTAAAACTGTCTCCCTGTAGAGTCGACTTTGACACCTGCAACTTCTAAGACATGGTTCTCGCAAACTAGAACCCATTTAAGCAAATGCTTTTAGCCACAGATGGCTTACCTTCCAACTTAAATTTTGACTCCTCATTTGTGTAAAACTTTACACTATGCACTGAGCACTGTCCATTTCTTTGACCATCGAATCTGTGCCTGTTTCAGAAGACACTCAACACTTTCTCACATATAGATGTTCCTATCCAAAATTCTTTCAGCCTGTTTGCAATTGAACTCTCAAACTTTAACCATAGATAGATTAACTATGACTTAGATGTATACAAAATGATTTCTCAAAGATTAAGCACAGAAGGAGAACTGGAGAAAAGATCAACGCGGAATTCTCTGAAAATTTTTCTTATCTCAACTCTTCATACATCTGATGGATGATACATACAATGTTCATCATCTAATCATCTATATTTCATCTCTCACTCTCTTACACTTTCTATACGACTATGAGCATGTACTTATATATACATATGAGTACTGATTCGTCATTACTTCAAGTATATTAAAGTATAAACAGAACTAATTTACATATAATTTAAAGAACTTTGCTATCTAAATCTTCTCTTTACTTCATGAAATTGATCTTCAATGTTTCCTTTATCTCTTCACTTCTAGACTTTATATAATCACCAATTGTTGATTGTACTGCTCCAACAAAGCATTCAATGGTCAAGGTAGGAAATGTGAAAACTTCTTATGGGAATAGGAGTCTGTTGAGCAGAGTTCTTTATGTACCTACTATCACAAAGAATTTGATGAGTGTTGGACAGATAGTGGAAAAGGGTTTGCAGGTTAGGTTCAATAAATATGGAGCTTTTGTGGAGGACCCCCAACATGGATTGAAGAGAATTTCCACGGGAACAAAAACAGGTAGATTATTTACGTTTGAGCTTGAGAACATTAGAAACATTGCACTTTACAATTATAAGGATCAAACCTTGTCTAAATTAGAGATATGGAATTAGGGCACATTGGTGAGAGAACCTTGAAACAAATATGTAGAGATCAATGTGTACTTGGGACACCTAATGTATCCAAGCAACATATGATCTATAAATGTGGTGCTTGTTAGTTTGGTAAATCACATAGGTTACCCTTCACAAAGAAAGGCTATATGCATGACGATTATTTGGAACTTGTCCACACACATGTGTGGGGACTAAGCAAGGACCCTTCAATTTTAGGCTCAAGGTACTATGTGTCATTTATTGATTATTTCAGTAGGTGGGCTATCTTGTATTTCATGAAACATAAGGATGAAGTGTTCAGTTGTTTCAAGAGCTATCTTGCACTTATGGAAAATCAAAGAGGGAAAAGTCTAAAGAGGATAAGGTCAATTGGAGGAGGTGAGTACTTCTCCAATGAATTTGATGCATTTTTGTAGGACCAAGGTATCAAAAGGGAGATTACTACCACGTATACTCCTGAGAAAAATGGAGTAGTAGAGAAGAGGAACAGATTGATTATGGAAGCAGCTAGATCAATGCTTAATGAAAGGAAATTGCCTTATTATTTATGGGCAAAGAGTGTCTCTACTACCACGTATCTTATTAACACGTTACCCTCTAAGTCACTTGATGGGATGACCCCATATGAGGCATGGCATGGTAGGAGACATTGCAAAATATTTGGATGTGTTGCTTATGTTCATGTTCCATCTCAAATCAGAGGTAAGCTAGATCCTAAGGTAGAGAAATGCATCTTCATAGGGTATGATCTAAAAAAAAACGATTAGGTTTTATAATCCATAAAACAAAGGATTTATGGTCAGTAGAGATGTTGTGTTTGATGAGAATGATTCTTGGTTTGAAAGTGAATACAAGAAGGTCAAGTTGCCATATGACTTGGAAGAAGAATTTCCAAACCTCACCAAAGAGGACACAAGCACACTCAAAGACATCAAAGTAGATGATGAGGACACCATCAACTTGGAAGAGTTCAAAGCATGGAAATCAAAGGGCAAGTTTAAGATGAAGAGGTTGGAAGAGATACTAGAAGCATCCAATCAAGCCTTAAGGAGATCACAAAGAGAGAGTAATAAGCCAATCAGATATGGATATCATACTTCATTAGTTACTAAGCATTCTATTTATCTTGCTAAGGATTCATCAATTGAAGAATCTTCTTCATATGAAGAAGCAAGTACCAAATCAGAATGGAAGGAAGCTATGGATGAAGAAATAGAAGCACTCCAAGAGAATGACACTTGGGAGCTAGTACCCAAGAAAGCATCAATGAAGTTAATTGGTTATAGATGGATTTACAAAATCAAAAGAAACTCAGATGTATCCATAAATAGGTATAAAGGTAGACTTGTGGCGAAGGGTTTTGCACAAACCCAAGGAATCCATGATGAAGAGATTTTCCTAGTTGTGGCTTCCTACCTGTGGCTAAGATGCCAACCATCAGGGTCTTGGTAAGTGTAGTTGTATCTAGAAATGGGAATATGAATCAACTAGATGTGAAAAAATGCCTTTCTCAAGGGTTGGATTTCATAGGAGGTTAACATGGCTCAACCTCGTGCATATGAAGACCCAAGGAAGGTAAATTATGTGTGAAAATTGAACAAAGCTCTTTATGGTTTGAAGCACGCACCTAGGGCATGGATGTTGATGTAGGAGAATCACCAATTGATGATTTGTACAAGGTTTGAAGTCAAAGAATGAAGCAAAGATCAAAGTTTGAGTCTTGAAGATGAGTACATGGTCAGAAGATGAAGACTTGTATATACATGTACATTAAGTTTGTAATTAGTTCACTTATGCCTTTGTAATGGTGACGAGTTTGTACATATATGGCTATATATACTAGTATAGGGTTGGGACATATATGAGTGAAGAGATATAGATGAAGGGCTTTGGTGTGCAGAAGAAGACGAGCAAAGAGGAGATGGAGGGAGAGAGAAGAGAGGAGAGACGCGCGGATATGCGTGGGAGCCTCGAAACCCACATAATGATCTCTCTTGAGGCAATGCTCTATATATGATGTATATATATGAATATGGGGGTAAGGTCACATGACCCTTACATCCCCAACAATCTCCCACTTAAGGGTCAATGTGACCATAAGTGGTAACATATACAAAGAATGATGTAGGACTATACAATAATGTACAGGAAGAGTCCGGATCTCTACCCATACCAATCAACCTACACCAACTGCCTCGAACAAGGTGTATCCATGCACCTCAAACTGCTCTAGACTCATATCGACAAGAGTCGAGCTCACATATGACTGATGCAAGAACTGACGAAGTTCCTGCAAAGCTCCCACTTGCTCCATGCCTATGTCAATCATCGAATGACTGACAACTCCAAGTGCAAATGCTCCAATAGCAACTGCAATGTCTGGTCTCGAGCATAACAACTCATACATCAGACTCCCGAATGCTGACGAAACATGTGCTATCCTGGCTAACCTTAGTATGTCAGCCATGCCTATATCCAAGGCATCCAAAGCCCCATCATCAAGACCAACATTTCCTGACATATCTGTGTCAACATCTGGCATGAGCGAATCCAAGAATGACTGCATAACTGCTGACTCCTCAGCATCTAAATCAGCCATGCTCGCAACCAAGGATGTATCTAGTTGTGCATCCTGAGAGCTAATATGCCCTACCATACATTGTGTACCATGAGAGCAATCCTGCTCTACCACACCAAGTGTATGATCATGCTCTACATGAGCTAACTGCACAACATCAACACCAAGGTCAAACTGATGATCACACTCTAACTGAGTATCATCACAATGCTCTACATGAGCATCCACATCATGCTCTAAAGCATCCAACTAATCATCTGAAGTATGCTCCATAATAGCATCTATATGGTCAGAATAATCATGCTCTCCATAAGCATCATGAGCATCCAAAACATGCTCTACATATGCATCCATCTGAGCATTTGAATCTTGCCATACATGCGCATCATGAATATCCATAGACCTATCTATAGGTATATAAAATGAGACATGAGGAGTCTCACATTGCACATAAGGTTGAACTCCCACTGAGACGAGACTGTCTCTCACATGAAGTACCTGCAGTGGATACCTGTGCCCAATCCTAGCACCTCTGACAAGCATAAGATGTCCCAATTGCAACTGAAAATGATGCTCACCAAGGAATGCATAACATCTGCTCTCCTGTAATTGGCTAACTGAAATCAAGCTCATAGGGAATGAAGGCACATAGCATACATGTCTGAGCATAAGTGATGCTCCACTAGGTAGCATAAGGCATACATCTCCTGCACCCTCAATCTCATATGTCGTACCATCAGGCACGTGCACACATCCATGACTCTCACCTAAGAATCGGCAAAACCACTCACGATGTGGAGTAATATGAAAAGTGGCTAATGCATCAAGCAACCAAGCCATACGCGTGCTATCCAATGAACAAGAGGAATCCTGAGATGAACCATAGGAGAAAGTGATATCACCATCACTAGCATAATCAACTGCCATAGAATCTCCTAAAACCACTACCTGATCTGCATCACGTGCATATCTCTGACATCGTCCTTGCATCCGCCGGAAGCAACGTCGTCGAATATGGCCCTCATGACCACAATGCCAACATCGAAGTCGTCGATGTGATCTATGTATCACATGAGTCAATGGAATCGCATACATATCATGTAGTCTCTGCCATAATGCACTACTCGTCTCCTCATACATAACAGACTCATATATAGAATCCACAAGCTGTAATCGGATAGTGGAGCTGGCCAATGCATCCATATCCATTCATACGTGGTTGGGCATGTCACAAGGCCTCTGTGCATCTCTATGCACATACATGTGTAACCCTGCACGAACCAATGTATGCCACATCTGAGCTTTCCATCTCGGAAAGTCAGTGCCATCAAATCGAGAAGACACCATGCTGGCAATCCAAGAGACTAGTAATGTATTAAGAGACTAGAAACAATACTCTATCCTCAATAGGATCACACCTGCATATCCATATGCATAACTCACATCACAAATGTCTCGATGGAGAAAGAACCATGTGAACCACCTGTCACATAACCATGCATCTAGCATGCACATAAAACCATGAGCATAAGTCCTGTTCACCAAGTCTCCAAAGTGACCAAATAGATGTGAAAGAATCCTGGGAAAATTTCGACAGAGTATCCCCTGTAAACTGAGCAATCAAACAAGATAACCAACAACCAAAGAACAATGAGTAATCTATCACCACCTGTCACTGATCTAATCAAAGATAATGGCAAATACACATGCCGAAAACTGATGGCAATACATGCCAATACAATGGTGATACACCTACCACTCAAGAATGAATCCTGCAAGATGGTCCAATCTGTCACTGATAACCTGTGACCTAGTCCAAGTAAATGGAGATCAACAATGATCCAAAGCTATCACACAAGCTTCAAGATCCACTAGAGCTCCTTTCTAGCATAAAAGTCGATGAAATTTCGACAGCATCTCCTCTGTAAAATGGACTCTAGAACCAAAATAACCATGTGGGAATCACCATCCACATATGCCAAGAATCACACTGGCAAATATATATCAATCAATGACCAAATGCTAATAATGGTGACAAACGAATGTGTAACTGAGGCTCCAATCTCGATCCTGTACCTGCAAAGAAAACAAAGATACAAGTACCAACTAAGATCCAATGTCAACTCTCACAAAAGTATGTGCAACCGGCAAGTAAATCCATAACCAAATGGCATAAGCAAGATATAAACCACAATGCCACTATACATCCATGATCGAACTTATGATGACATAAACCTCAAAAGAGTATACCACAATGTCATCTTACATGCCAAACACATGATAAGATCATGCTCTACTCTCATATGGAGGAGCTACCACAGTGATCATACATGTACAATGCCTTGAAGCTCTCAAAATAAGAGCTTGCACACCAAAAATTCTCTCTCGAAGAAGTTCCAAAGCAAATTCAACCTCCAAGTGCAATTAGGGTTGTTTGGGCAAAACTGTACTGCTCTGTGTTTTGCTGTTTCAGAGGTGATAACCTCTGAATCTGACCTTTTGGTTTAGCAAAATTGAAGATCTAACTCTTGGCTACGTAACGACATAAAGAACACCTCAATCGGAGGTGTGTAGCTCAAGGTATGCTCAAAACAAGCACATGCTGTCAATTTCACTTTCACTTGCAACAGTACTGATCTGTATTCTGCAATTTCGGCAATTTAAAACTCAGAATATGGAACTGACTTCTTCTACAAAGTTGTAGCTATCTTTCCAAGCTACACACAGCAAGTTGAATCATCGAATTCCGAGCTGTAGAACTCAAGTTATGATCCAAAAACCGATCTGCTGTCCTATTGAATATAGTTTCACCTTCTATAGCAGTCTGCGTTTTTCGAATTTTCGGCAGTCGAAAACTCCGAACCAGGTTCTGCGCCCTTCTGTGAAGTTGTAAGTCTCTGTGTTAACTACGCACAGAACTTTAAAACGCATCAATCCGAGCTTTCTAACTCGAGTTATGGATGAAATACTGAACTGCTGTCAAAAGATGCCAACCTGCACTTCTACCCCTTCTGACCTAAGCTTCCATTGAAGCTTCTTGCACACCAGCCTTCAACATGCTCTGATACTAATGAAGGGCTTTGGTGTGCAGAAGAAGACAAGCAAAGAGGAGATGGAGGGAGAGAGAAGAGAGGAGAGACGCGCGGATATGCATGGGAGCCTCGAAACCCACATAATGATCTCTCTTGAGGCAATGCTCTATATATGATGTATATATATGAATATGGGGGTAAGGTCACATGACCCTTACATCCCCAACAATAGAACAATAATAGATGAGTAGAAGAAGAAAATGTATGATGAATGTATGAGATTCATCAATCAGATGTTTTCCATGAGAATAGAAGAAAACTTCTAAAATCTGTGTCGTGATCTTTTCTCCATCTCTCCTTCTGTGCTTGATCATTTTAGAAATCCTTTTGTAGATGTCTAAGTCCAAAGTTAATGCATATATGGTCAAGATATGAGAGTCTAATTGTAATCAGGTTGAGAGGATTGTAAGTAGGAACATTTACATGTGTAAATATGAAGAAGTGAAGACAGGAACAGGTGTAGTCCCAGTGGTCAAAGTTTTGATCAGATCTCCCTCCACAATGTAAAGTTTGAGCAACTAAGCACTCATTCTTTAAGCTGAAAGGTAGGCAACTTGTGGCTAAAACCATTTGAATACATGGGGTCTAGTTTGGGAGAACTATGCATTAGAAGTTGTAGGTGTCAATGTCGACTACACAGAAGAACAGTTTTAGACATAGGTAGATTGTTTGGAGGAAATCTCAAGCTCTCCTAATTATTTTGAAGAGCTTTAACTTGGAGAAGGTGTGCAAAGTTTACCTTGTATAAAGTTTCATTGAAAACTTTACACATTTTATTAGTCAATTAGTGAAATAAGTACAGGAAACTTTTCTGTGTAATGAGTTTCTTCACAGTTAACTCAAGTCTTGATAATTTGGCAATAGATTTCCAAAATTGGTTGTGGTTATGAGTTGTTCTTGATATGTAGATGCTCTAACATCAAGGATAACGTATTCTTTTGGAGATTAATCATCTCCATCAATGGAACCATAGTTTAACAACCTATCTTCAAGATCAAGGATTCATGATGAGCAAGGCAGATTCTTCTCTATTTGTCAAGAGGAGTAATTCAGAAATGATATATTTATTTGTGTATGTTGATGACATCATTTTGACAGGCAGTGATTCCAATGGCATCAAACAAATAAAAAACCAGATGATGCAGGAGTTTAAAATCAGTGAACTAGGGTTTCTGAAGTATTTTCTTGGACTTGAGTTAGTCTACACTAACTCTACAATTTACGTCACTCAAAGGAAATATATTTAGGACATGTGGAAGAAGTTTCACTTGGAGAATGCAAAGGTAGCTAGCACCCCCATGGAGGTAAATCATAAATTGAGTGCTCATGAAGGTGATTTGCTTGAGGACATTGCAGATTATCAAAGCATAGTTGGAAGTTTAAACTATGCAACATTAACAAGGATTGACATATGCTATGGTGTAAGTGTTCTGAGTCAATTCGTGCATAAACCTAAAGCACCTCACTTGGAAGTTGCCAAAAGAATTTTGAAGTATCTCAAAGGTACTCAAAATCAAGGTCTTTACTTCCCATACACATCAGATTTGGACATTAAGTTATACTCAGATGCAGATTGGGCAGGTTGTAAGGATGACAAAAGAAGTACTTTTGGATATCTATCTTTTGCAGGTGATAAGCCCATCTCATGGTCTTCAAAGAAGCAGCCAACAGTTGCTCTATCTTCAACAGAGGGTGAATACAAGGGATTAGCAAATGCTACACAAGAAGCAATTTGGATTAGATTGCTCTACTCAGATTTGGGACTTCACACTCATTCACCTATGATCTTTGGTGACAACACAAGTTCTTTGCATCTTGGAGCTAATCCCATTTATCATGCAAGAATCAGATATATAGATGTGCACTATCACTATGTTAGAGAGAAGTTATTGAGCAAAGAGATTCAACTTGCATATGTATCTACAAACATGCAATGTGTAGATGTGTTAACCAGTGACTTGATGGTACTAAGCTTTGCAGGTTTAAAACCATGATTGGATTGCAGGGCATTCAAGAAGATTGATGAAGCTATCCAACCCAAGATGTTTGGCTTGAGGGGGAGCTATTGGTGCAAATATACAAGCCTTCACATTTGGCTTAGCTTGGAGGATTATATATGGAAGCATATGATGATTCATATGAACCATAGCTTGTAACACTTGGTCATTTACCATTTGTAAAAGTTGAATCATTGAGAGAATCCTTCAAGAGCCTCAATCTCGTGGAGTTAGGAAGAATAAAAACTATGAATCTCATTTGATGGAATAACTCCTAATTTTGAGGCGCTTGTGTGAAGCTATGAGCAAATGCACTAAATCTTTTTTTATATACTCGGCTCCGTTCTTAGCTCGGTTATATAATTTTACCTCCTTAGGAGTCCCTTGGTCCACACTTGTCCATTCATCCTAAACCTTCATCCACTTACATTGCCCCCCACCCTTCCCTTCCTCCGCCCATGCTCTAAAACAATCCTCCAAACCCTCATAGCATTCATGCATTTGTACTGAAGTTGCTTTATATCCTGACAATGACAACTCTTCTCTCTCTCTTATTGTACCTGTAAGGACATTGCCTCCTCCACCGTTAGCCTCCCCCCATATCCCCATTAACTCGGCCTCCGCATCTAATCCCCATCAACATCCTTCTATAATGAATCATGCACCTCACCCATCCCCTTCTCCATCACACTCCCATGCACCTACCATCAATCAACCTATGCCACTGAATATATCGCATTCTCCAACACACTCTCATGCCCCTGCAACAAATACTAAATCCAACTCTCATGTTCATGCCACAAATCCTCCCTCACCCATGAATCCATCACTCTCCCACGTACCTACCACCCATCCTCCATCTCCATCGCTCTCCCATGCACCTGCCCCAAACCATTCTGCACCCACAAATCAGCCCGATATTCCTTCAGATGTCGCTTCGTTTCTCAATCTACTCCCTAATGCTAGTGTTGTTGTACTAGGCGATGCTAATGCCGCTTGGGTATCCTTTGATTCAGTCTTTACAGCGGCCACAAATCATCAATAGTATATTGCAACAATCGATCACATAAGCAAGCTCGCTACATCACAATGGCAATCACTCCAGGCTTCCATGCGCTTGCTGCAACAGGAAAGAGATCGTTATCGCGACATGGCAGATTCTGCAACTCAAGCTCTTGTAGAGCTCCAGAACCGCTATTCCATGGGTCTCTGTGACACAGTGGCATGGTGTCAAATTCAGAGAGAGAGAGAGAGAGAGAGATCAAATTCAAAGTTTTATGAGCAACTTGACAGTCATGCTCGAACAAGCCTCGGTCCCACCCCCTTCTTCCCCAATGCAATCTACTAATACTCCAGCTAATCCAACTTCTCCCCAGTCATGCCCATCACATCCTCCTCTAATTCCTTAATTTATTCATTCTATCGCATGCTCATCCAAATCCTTAATTTATTCATTCTGTCTCTATGCTCTACCCTCATTGCCCCTCATTGTCTCCATTTCACCCCTCGCTCATGATTATATATTTAGATAGTCTTGCATGCATGATGATTTTCATGACTAATTGGTATTTCCTTTTTCTTAATAATCATTCGGTTGCAATTCTCACAGAGTTTTCCATCATTTTCATCTATCCTCTTATGCATACTTCCAGGGCAGCCCATCTCTATTTTCTTTTCTGTCTCTCCTATTGCACAAATTGATGCCTTCTCTCATCTCACTTGGATCTTTTGTTTGTAATCTCTCTAGGATGGAGAGAACATCAGGAGGTGGGCAACTGTTCATCCAGTCAATAGCTAAAAGCAAGTGTTAAAGCCAAGTGGTTTCCAAGGTTCCAAGGTTTTTACGATGTTCGACACTTTGAAGAATGGTAAAGAAAGTACGTGAAGAAGGAAGTGCAAAAGTCTAAGTATGCCTCATTTACATTTTATTTTAGGCCTAAGGTCACTAAAGGACAAAACAAGGATTCATTAGCCAAACACAATGGGAGACAATCTTGGGGCCATAAAAGTGAGCTTGTTTTCGGCTGTATTGCATATGTACATGTTCCAAATAAGTTGAGGATGAATCTTGATATAAAAGTAGAAAAATGCATCTTCATTGGTTACTCCCTTGAGCAAAAGGGATATAAATCTTATAACCCACTCACACGAGAGGTGAAGGTAAGCAAAGATGTGGTGTTTGATGAAATATTAAGCTTTTATGCAGATGGCAAAATTGACTTAATCTTGGACCAAATGACAAAGAAAATGTTGAAAAATCAAGTGTAGAATCTCAAGTTTTGAGTGGACAAGATGCATCACCAAGCAATAGTTCCAACTCAAATCCATGGAGTGGAATATTGCATGGAAATTTTAGTCCAACAAATTGATCAAATACATCCAAGAGAAGTAAAGAAAAGCTTTCTACTAGTAGTAAAACATCTATAGGTTTTGAAGACATTGATGGAGATTCAAATGATTCAAAAAAGAGCCTTGATGAGGAACTTGGATTGCCCTCTGGGAAGACTCCACGAGTAAGAAAGGCACATGTGGATGATACAAGGAGAAGTGATCCAAGACTAAGAAGATCTGGGAGGATGCGTAATTAAGTGCAACAATTGACATATGACATTTACATAACTTGTCATTGTGCCTACATGACTAAGGTAATACAAGATTTTGAACCTTCTTAGTTTGAAGATACAATTGGAAATGCAGAATGGAAAAAGTATATGGATGAGGAGATGGCTACACTTTATGGAAATGATACACGAAAGTTGGTTCCATTGTCACAAGGAAAGGAATCCATAGGCTACAAGTGGGTTTACAAGGTAAAGCACAATGCTAAAGGTAGCATGAGCAGGTACAAAGTATGATTGGTAGCAAAAGGATATGCATAGACATATGGCATTGATTATGAGGATATGTTTAGCCCTTTAACTAAAATGTCTACTATTAGAACAATTGTTGCAGTGGCTAAAACAAAAGGATGTACTTTACATCAGATGGATGTGAAGAATTCTTTCCTACATGGTGAGTTATAGGAAGAAGTATACATGGATCAGCCACAAGGATATGAATATTCAAAGCACCCAAAATATTTTTGCAAGTTGCAAAAGGCTTTGTATGGACGCATGCAAGGATTTCTTATTATTTGACCACCATTGGATTTTCTATGCGTGATGCAGATCATTCATATATGCAAGGAAGAGTGGATGGCATCAATATTGTGGCTATTTATGTTCATGAATTGATTGTAGGAGGTGAAAATGAAGCAAGCATCAAAGAGGTAAAGCAACTCCTTATGTAGGAATTGACATGAAAGATCTTGGTGTGCTATGCTACTTCTTGGAAATTGAGTTTATACATACGAAAATAGGTATATGGATGTCACAAACGCAATATGCCTTGAGTATGCTTCAAAAATATGGTATGGTTGATTGTAAGACAATTTCTATGCCATTACATCATAATTTGAAGTTGGATACTACATCAGGTGAAGCATTAAAAAATGCTACTATTTGTGGGAAGTTTGATATATCTCACAATTACCAGGCCTGATCTAAGCTACACTGTTGGACTTGAAAGTCAATTTATGCAGGTTTCTAGGAACCTGCATCCAAACATTATGAGGTACAAACTACATTATGTGAGTGCTACTTTGGATTATGCATTGTTTTATGAAGCTGGTGTAGATTTTCAAGTTCATGGATACATTGATGCAGATTGGGCTAGTAGTATTCCAAATAGAAGATCTACTAGTGGCTTTCTATTCTCACTTGGAAGTGAAGCTATTACATGGAGCAGCAAGAAGCAACCCACTATTGCTTTGTCTAGTACAGAGGCTAAGTATAGAGGTGCTGCAATGGCAGCATGTGAGGCATCCTGGTTAGAGATGCTTCTTACACATTTAGGTGTGGAAGTGCAAAAGCCTATCACCATCTATTGTGATGATTTTAGTAGCGTACAGTTAGCACAGAACCCCCTTTTTCATGCTAGAACAAAGCATATCGAGGTACATTATCCCTTCATCAGAGAGAGGGTATTAGCAGGTGGTATTGATCTTGTTTATGTGAGGACATATGAGCACATTGCTGATATTTTTACTAAAGCACTTGGAGCAGTGAAGCTGAAGAAGTTTCAAAAGATGATTGGATTAGTGGACATGACATTGAGCTTGAGGGGGGGTGTTGAGATATCAAGCTCAACATCTGATGATCCAAGATGACACATATCACTTTTTCATTTCTTTGACATGTATAGTAGTCATGCCGGTATATGTCAAGGATACTTCAATGAGCTTTACTAGATTTATCTACCGAGAGTGATGGCACATTTGTTTCTTGCCAGCTCACTCATTCACAAACATTAAATTCCTTATGTACTGTTCTTTATATATTGCACTTGTTGTATTGTTGTTTTCGGTCATTCTTGTACATTCCTTTTATGTAATAGAAGAAGAAGAAGATCATTCTTCCTTGCCTCAATCTGTGCGTGTGCTCCTCTTTTATTGTGAGAGTGTGTGTGAGCTCTCCTCCTTATCTCATTCCTTGGGAAAAGAATCTAGTAAGTAGACATTTGATCTTAGGGTTTTGGCACAGATGCCATGGAAGCATTAGTTTCTGCAAATTCTAAACTAATAATGAGATATGAAAAGTTACATGGAATCTAAGGTTGAGAATGGTTTCCTTTGTCCATGACATTCCCCCTCCCCCCCCTAAATTTCCACAAGTAGTGGCCATGTTCTATGGTCTCATCTTCAATGGATTTTTCTTATGAAATTTACAAACCTTGATTGGTGCTCTTGGAGGTTTTCTACAGGTTCCCAAGTATGATCATTGATGTCATTCCCTTTCCAATGAACATGCTACTCCAATCTTCTTGGATATTCTTCAATCTAAGACATGCTTTCTTCATGATCATCAATCTCAATAGGTGGTGAAGGATTGAGTCTCTCCCCATCAATGGTGAAATCTGATATGGTTCCAACATGGACACATGGAAAATTGGATGTATTCTCATGGTACTTGGTAATTGGAGCTTGAAAGTGACTGGATTAATCTCAAACAAGATGGTGAATGGACTAGATTTTTCATGTTCTAGCTTTGTACAAGGCCTTCAAGTTTAAATTTATTAGTAACCACACTTCATCCCCAATGTGAGATGCAGGAATTCAAACATGAAATTGATTTGCATAATACTTATATTTTTATTGAGCTCTATGGATCTCTTCCTTGAGTTCCTTGTGAATATCCATTAGGTATTGGGTCTTATCTCTAGGAGCTTGGTTCTTGGCCTAATTTGAGAGTTTTATATCCATCCTTAGATGGTGTCCATAATTTGAAAAGAAGGGAGTCTGCTTGGTAGATCTATGAACACTATTGTTAAAGGCAAACTCTACAATGGGTAAAAGATTAGGCCATTCATTTTGATGATAGTTGATGGTGTAATAGAGATATTGTTCTAAGACTTGATCTACCCGTTATGTTTGCCCATAAGTCTCTGGAAGATTGGTTGTAGATAGTTTAACTTGAACACCAAGGAGCTTGCAAAGATTGTTCCAAAATCTAGATATGAACTATGGACCCTAATCATAGACAATATCATCAGATAATCCATGAAGCTTAAAGATGTATCTCAAAGAAATTCTAGCAGTGGCTACACCTATGATTGCCTTTATTGTTGGAATGAAGTGTGCCATCTTTGTATCTATCCATTATAACAAGAATGGAATTATACTTATCTAACTTTGGTAGATATGTGATGAAATCCATAGATAAGGAAGCCCATGGTCTTTTGTGAAATAGGTAAAGGTTGCAAGAGGCCACAAGAGTTATGTCATAATACCTTAGATCTCTTGTAGGTGCCATGGGTCTGGATATATTCTTTCACTTCCTTCCATATTTGATGCCACAAAAAATTCCTTGACATGAGTTCTATTGTTTGATTCACTCCAAAACGTCCTGCTGCAAGGTTGTCATGACATTGTTGGAGTTCATGGATCTTAGGCTTTCCTGGGGGGCATACAATAGTTTCTTAAAGAATAGTAAACCATCATTTTCTTTGAACTCGTTTACTTCTTGAGCTTTTCCTTCTTGAGTTTTCTACTTACGTTATAAAATAGTTCATCTTATGGTAGATTCTCATGGATCAAATGAGTTAAGGATGAATCTTCATGATGGCTTGAAGAGATAGCTGCTTACAAAGAGATATTCAAGATTGAGTAATACATTCTCTTGTTGATGAAAGGCCTCTTTTGCCTTTTCTTCTTGATAAGGCATCTCACTGACATTGCAGGCCTCCTGGATGGTATGTGATGCCAAAGTCAAACCTAGAAAAAAAAGTTACTCCATCAAGATTTCCTTCCATTGAGGATGCGGGTGCTCATAAAATACTCTAAGTTCTTCTAGTCTGTATACACAGTAACCTTATGAGCTTCACCTTCTCGATGGTGAAACTAGGTATCAAACACACCCACTATGGAAAGAAGTTCTTTATCATGGATTTCATAATTAATCTCTAGAGGGGAGAATTTCCTTGAACGATATGCAACTAAATGTAGGTGTCCATCATCTCCATGTTGGCATAGATTGGCCCCTAAGGCAAAGTCTGATGCATCTGTCTCTAGGAAGAAGGGCTTGA
Organism: Ceratopteris richardii; assembly: GCA_020310875.1. Lineage (NCBI taxonomy): Eukaryota > Viridiplantae > Streptophyta > Polypodiopsida > Polypodiales > Pteridaceae > Ceratopteris > Ceratopteris richardii. Next base: position 56,978,040 of record CM035408.1, on the reverse strand, counting down.
TACAATCAAGATGAAATGGAATTGGTTTAGTTGTGAATGATGATTTCTAGGTCTAAAAGGCTTTTTCTGCTTCTTTGTTCCATAAGAATTTTTTATTTCCTATAGACTTGGTAAGAGGTGTCACAATATTGAAGTAATCTCTGATGAATGTCTTGTAAAAATTGGCAAAACCTAGAAAACAATGTACATCTTGAAAACATGAAGGTGGTTTCCAATCAAAGATTGTCTCGATCTTCTTAGGGTCCATAAACATTCCTTTCTCTCACACAATGTACCCTAACAACTCCACTTTTGTATGCTTGAAAGAGAACTTCTCCAAATTTTCATATAAACCTTTTTTCTCTTACTTTCTCTTTACATGAGATTCCAAATCCTCTAGATTTTTGGAGAATATCAAGATATCATCAAGGTATATTACCAAAAAACCATCTAAATACTCTCAAAAGATATCATTCATCATATATTGAAAGACGGTTGGAGCATGTATGAGACCGAATGGCATAACTACATATTCAAAATTCCCATACCTTGTTTGAAATGATGTCTTCCATTTGTCTCCTTCTCTGATCCTGACAACATTGTAAGATCCTCCAAGGTCAACCTTCGTGAGGAACTTTGCTTTTCCAACATTTTCTAAGAGTTGTGATATAACTGGGAGAGGGCGTTTGTTCTTTATAGTGCCTTTATTCAACCCATGATAGTCTACATGTGGAAGCGATGGATGGATACCTCAAGGAAGTGAGGTGATATTGCTAAAACCTGCTTTGTACCTACCCCAAATCACTTCAGAGTTTGATAGTAGACCCTTTTAGCTTGAAAATGACACCAAGAAAGTACCTATGTACTTTGGGGTTGATGCTTGAAACAATTGAATCAAAACACATTACTTCACAAATATCTAGTCTCACAAAACTTGCTATTTTGGTTTATACACTTGCTGGTTCTTTTGCTCAGTGCCCAAAGCACAGTAACAATTGATCAAATTCCTTTTGCGAGAGTCGAATTAGCTTAGATAGCTAATGATTACAAGTGGAATCATCAAAAGAGATAAACTATGCTCTGAGAAATGATTTTAGCAATCCAAGGCTTATCCCCGATTTTTTAGGGACTGAATAGTAGATGACCAGTGAGCAGTTTGATGGCGATTTCTTCCAAGTGGCTGAACCAAATTCTTTGAAACTTTGAAACCAAATTCTTTGAAACTTTGATAGCATAACTTAGACTTTAAACTTGTTCCAACAAGCTATAGATCATGCAAAATGGTTGAGAACTCACTGAGATATGATCAAACAAAGTTCATAGTTCTAAGAAGTCATAACAGAGAAGTAGGCAGAGATGATCAATGAAGTATATCTATTATAGCACATGATTATACAAGATCATTGGCATTGAGATGATGCTCAATGATAGTGTAAAGAGTATTCTATGATGTAAGCTACTGAAATCCTACAAATGACCAATGAAGGACCTTTGAATGAAGCACATACAACCACGACTTTTTACTAGTCCTTTTATAAGTAGTTCTTCTCCAAGTTTGAATTTCAATTCAAACTTGGTTCCACCTAAAGAGATTCCTCCAATTTAGGAGATATTCTCTCATGAAAAACTCGTAGCTCATACTTCTCCTAACTCCATGAGATTTTGGCTTTTACAATATTCTCTCAAGGCTAAAACCTTTTACAATGGTGAATGATCAAAAGAGTTACAAGGTATGGTTCATATGATCCATCAAGTACTTCCACATATAATCCTCCAAGCTAAGCTAAATGTGAAGGCTTGTATATTTGCACCAATAGCTCCCACCCAAGCCAAACATCTTGGCTTGGATAGTTTCATCAATCCTCTTGAATACCTTGCAATCCAATCATGGCTTTAAAACCTGCAAAGCTTAGTACCATCAAGTGCTTTGGTTAACAAATCTGCACATTGCATGTTTGTGGATACATATTCAAGTTGAATCTCTTTGCTTAATAGCTTCTCTCTAACATAGTGATAGTGTACTTCTATATGCTTGGTTCTTGCATGATAAATGGGATTGGCTGCAAGATGCAAAGAGCTTGTGTTATCACCAAAGATTATAGGTGCTTGAGTATGAAGTCCCAAATCTGAGTAGAGCAATCTAATCCAAATAGCTTCTTGTGTAGCATTTGCTAATCCCCTGTATTCAGCCTCTGTTGAAGATAGAGCAATAGTAGGTTGCTTCTTGGAAGACCATCAGATGGGCTTACCACCTGCAAAAGACAAGTATCCAAAAGTACTTCTTTTGTTATCCTTACAACCTGCCCAATCTGCATCTGAGTATAACTTAATGTCCAAATCTGATGTGTATGGAAGTAAAGACCTTGATTTTGAGTAACTTTGAGATACTTTGTAATTCTTTTGGCAACTTCCAAGTGAGGTGCTCTAGGTTTATGTTTGAATTGGCTTAGAACACTTACACCATAGCATATGTCAATCCCACCTACTACATCAACTACTAATAGTTTGTTCTTTTAAAGTATTGGAATTGTTAGTCTCTTAACCAATCCTTCATCCATGAAACATGAGGAGGCTCCTGAATCTACTAGGGTTGTAAGGGAAAGGGTCTTCTTAGGCATGATTAACTTGAGAGGGTCAAGGCATGTTTCTATGGGTGTTGCTTGAATTATGAGACCCTTTCTTATATCATGGTCCCACTGTACAATCTCCTTTACAACAAGACTTCCTTGTTTCCCAGCTCTATAAGGGTGAGTGTGACAATTAGCTGAAAAATCACTAGGGTTCCCACAATAGATGCATAACTTGTTATCTCTCCAAGGAGTCAGAATACTCTAATGTCATGTACACCAATCCTAATCCCAGGCCCCAATTGAGACAAACAAGACCACAAGCCACTTGAGGGCCATGTTTTAGATCTCAAGGCGACCATTTCATTGGTGAATGTCCCCACCTACGGTCTCCGAGACAAGGACAAAACATCACAATACAGGGCTTTTGTCCTGACTCTGGCAAAGAACATCTCCCAAGAGATTTTCCAAGGAACCCCTCTAGTGCACATAAGGTCAAAACAATTAATGTGGTATGCTTACTTTTGGATTCACATGCAAGTAGCATGAATGTGGCTCCTGCACATGCAATTACTAGGGCACAAGCCTTAAAACAAGATAAGCCAGCTGAACAATCTGAGTCAAGTGAGTTAGAAGAGCCAAGTAATAGAAAAACAAGAACATGGAAGGATACCAGAGAGATAGCCAATTTCAAGTGAAATAGAAAGTTATCTGAACTAGAAGAAAGCCTGAGAGATGCAAAAAGCAAAATAGAAGATATTGCCTCTCAAAATCCCTTGCATGTCAAAACTTCATCCACTCCACTCATCCCACCCCACCACCCATTGTAAGTAAACCACAACCAGGGTATGTTCTTGTAGATCCAACCCTAGAAGGCTTGGACATGATGTTCAAGGCCTACCAGGATCGACTTCAAGAAGGGCCAACAGATGCAAACCTAGATAGGAGTTATCCTAGAGCATATTTAGAGATTGAACGAACAAAAATGTGCATGAAAATGGTAGAGCTAGCTGATGAAAATGCCCACGGTGATCTCTACGCAATCTAACATGGCTCTCAAATGGATCCCTATAAGGAGGAATGATCAATTGTCATCTCGAGATCCAATGGATACCACCAATAAAGATGACATCAACATCCGCAAGTGACATCGAAAGCCTCGACAAGTGACAACCATGTGCTCCTTGGACAACTCTGTCTTTTGCACCATTCAGGTCATGCATTTCCAAAGTATGCATTAATATAGGGCCACATTACACAATCGTGCATAGACACATTTGAGAGACGTAGGCACAAGAGCACATTGACATATGTCAATTACTTTTACTGTTTCTAACATCTTTCTTCTTGTTTTGTGCCATTGTTCCAAAATAAAAAAAGAGTTTGTTCCCAGGTTTGGCTCATGGAACATGAATGAGTCATGCTTAGTTGAAGGTGGAACCGTGGATGACTAGGCACTTATCAGTTTGGATAGAAGTGTGTCTCAGCTAGCAGATGATATTATTGCTGCCTTATCTGGTAGATGTCAAGAACTTGGCATGAACGTGGCATCCACACTCTTGTTTCCCCTTACCATGGTATGAGGAGAGCGTTTGCAGGTCCGCAACTTGAGAGATGCTTAACTACTGTATGTACAAGAGCATCCAAGGAGATATCTACAAGGGGTAGTTTTGGTACCGTGCAAATCCTTGTATGTGTACTGGATGAGAAGACTCCTGCTTATGGTGAGCTAAAGAGAACATGTGAAACTAAGCTTGGTATAGTTACCAATGTTGTTTGTCAAGGAATATAAAGAAATTCAATTCTCAGTATGTGGAAAATGTTGCTTTGAAGCAAGGACACAAGACCAGTTACTCAAAGAATTTCATCAGTGGACCATCAACACGGACATTCATCGACAACAAAAGACTAGCTGATGGTCCATCACAATGTCAGGTGTACAACATGAGGAGATAAACATCGATCGATCATTCACAGACTCGAGAGGGGGGGGGAGTGTTGACATTCAAGGTCAAGCACAAAGCATGGAAGCGTATCAAAGAAGTGGACATACCAGAAGGAGGAGCATGTAGGTGTTGGTGCAGGACAATCACCAATTGATGTTTTGACATGGAAATGAAGTCAAGGATTTGAGAAGAGAACAAGTTTTGAAGCATGAAGGAAGGACACATTCAAAATTTGGAAGATGTGTACACATATGTACATTATTTCAGAGATAGTTCACTTATATCTTTGAGTAGTCATAAGCTTGTAAATTTTTGTCTATATATAATTTGGAAAATGTCGGGGCAAGTATGAGAGAGAATTTAGAGCATGTGTATTGAGTAGAATTAGATGTCATTAGACACTTATGAAGAGATTAGAATAGCTCTCTCATCCAGATGTAATTTTTCCAGAAATGAAGAGAAGTTGCACCCGATGTTTCTGTGCATTCTCCTTCTGTGCTTGATCATTTCAAGAATTCTTTTGTAGATGTCTAAGTCCATAGTTAATGAGTCTATGGTTAAAGTTTGAGAGCCTAATTGTAAATAGGCTGTGAGAATTATGAGTAGGAACATTCATATGTAAAAGAGTGTTCACAGTTTTCTGAAACAGGCGCATTTTCGATGGTCAATGATTTGATCATTTCTCACTGCACAGATTAAATTTTTGCATGAGTGAGGACTCAAAATCTAAGTTGAGAGGTAAGCCATCTATGCCTAAAAGCATTTGCTTAAATGGGTTCTAGTTTTGGAGAACCATGTCTTAGAAGTTGCAGGTGTCAAAGTCGACTATACAGAGAGACAATTTCAGAAATAGGTAGATTGTTTGAATCATTTCTCATAATCTACATAAGCTTTTGAGATTTTTTAACTTGGAGGAGGTGCACAATCTCTAGGAAAAATAGTCTACAAAGTTTTATAAAAAACTTTACATGAATGATTAGTCAATGAGTGATTAAGGTGCAGCAGACTTTTCTGAGAAATGACTTTCTTCACAGTTAGCTAATTTCTTGATAGTTTGGTGCTTGTCTTCCAAAATTGGTTGGAGTTTAAAGTTATTCTTGATATAGAGGTGGTCTAACATCAAGGATAGGTTGTTCTTTTGGAGATTAACACTCTCCATCAGTGGTATCAGAGCAGGTTCTATCAAAATTGAGGAAAGGAAGACTCCGACTGCTGCAGACATACAAAATTCAATATCTGAAGGTTCAAAAGGTGAAAGCTTGAGGACAAATCTTGAGAAGGAGGTCATACGACACCAAGGAAGACAAAAGGAGTGTCATTCAAAGTAAAGGTAACCTTATACTTTATAAAGCTTGAAGGATTCAATACACAGGTGAAGAAAGGATGGGAGATTCTCTTCAGATAAAGAAATTGGATAGAGAGAACTATCCAGCATGGTCAATGAGGATGGAAGCTCATCTAATGAGCAAAGACTTGATAGGTTATATTACAGGTGAAAAAAAAAAGCCTCAATTCAGAGATCCTAGTGTTCCAACTAGGGAGGAATTATCAGATTTGAAGAATTGGATGAAGAGAGATGCTCAAGCTAGGAGCATTATCTATATGGCAATCAATGATTATTTGCTACCTCACATTAGAGGTCTTGAAAGTGCAAGTGATATATGGAATGCTTTGGAGGAGCATTTCCAAAATACCACAAAGTCTAGGAAGGCATCCTTGTGGGCAGAATTTACTACATTCAAGAAGAAGGCCTCTCAATCCATCTCAGATTATGTAACCAGAATGAAGGACATTGCAGATGCATTAGGAGCTGTTGATGAAGAAATTGAGGAGGATAAATTGGTAAGGCAAATCCTCACAGGTTTGAAAGGTGATGACAAATGGAAGCCATTCATTCTATCTACTGAATTATCACTTGATCATTTTACTCTTGACTTAAATCAGTTGCTAGGACATATGTTAACCTTTGAGCAAGATGTCAAAGGTGAAGGTGACAAGAGTACATGTCATGCAATGTACTCAAAGGATAAGAAGAAAAATAGCAAAGGAAAACAACAAGCAAATGAAGATGAAGGCACAACTAGTCAAGCCAACTTCCTAAGAGGAAGAGGAGGTGACAAAGGTAGAGGAAGAGGCAGGAATAATAAAGATGGAGTCAAAGCTTGCTGGATTTGTGGTAAGACAAATTACTTAGCTAATGATTGTTGGCATAATACTCAGAGTAATGGTGGATATAATCAGAACTTTAATTCAAGAGGAAGAAGTGGCAGAAATCAAAGAGGTAACTTCTGAGGAAGAGGTAGTAGGGGTTACTTTGGAAGAAATGCAGGTAGAGGATTCCAAAGTCAACAATACAATAATACCTACTACAATTATGCTTCAGATCCGAAGGAGGATTCAACATTGATAATGAATGCAACTTGTGAAAGACAAAGTGAAGACCAAAGAGTCTTTTACATTGACTCAGGGTGTAGCAATCACCTGAGTGGTAACATAGCATTGATGACTAATTTGGAAAATAAGGTATCTAATCATGTTGTTCAAACAGGTGACAATACAAAGCATAACGTGAAGTCAATTGGATCAGTGAAGGCCAAGGATGGAAGTACTCTCTTGAGTAAGGTCTTGTATGTTCCTACAATTCCTAAGAATCTGATAAGTGTAGGACAAATTGTTGAAAAAGGTTATGAAGTTAGATTCACTAATGAAGGAGTGTTTGTGGAAGACCCTAGCAATGGGTATAAACAAATTGTTTCAGGGAAGAAAGAAGGAAGATTGTTCACATTGAAGATTCAAGGTAATGTTGGTCATGCCTTGTTCACTTATGGAGGATATAAGATCTCTGAGTTAGATCTTTGGCACAAGAGGCTTGGACACTTCAATGGAAGAGGTATCAAAGATATGATTAACAATGGTTCAGTGCTTGGATTGCCTAATGTTGCAAGTCAACATATGACATACAGATGTGAGGCATGTCAATTAGGTAAGGCTCATAAGCAATCTTACTCCAAGCATGGTTTTATGTATTCAGAGAAGCTTGAGTTGGTACACATAGATGTGTGGGGACCATCAAAGGATTTCAGTATCAATGGTTCAAGGTACTATGTGATTTATGTTGATGATGCTACCAGATGGATCACTATCTATGTGATCAAAGATAAGTCAGAAGTGTTTAATACATTTAAACACTATCATGCATATGCAGAAAGAATTACAGGTCAAAAATTGAAGAGACTAAGGTCAGATGGAGGGGGAGAGTATTTTTCTAATGAGTTCAGTGATCACTTGTGGAATGCAGGTATAAAAAGGGAAATCACTTGCAGGTACTCTCCTCAACAAAATGGTGTAGCAGAGAGAAGAAATAGAACTCTTGTTGAGTTTGCAAGATCAATAATGAAGGAGAAAAATTGCGCAAATTATTTGTGGGCTGAGGCTGTAAATACAACTACTTATTTGGTCAATATGCTACCATGTAAAGCTTTGCAGGGTATGACACCATATGAGGCATGGTGGGGTAAGAGACCTACCTTGGATCATTGCAAAATATTTGGATGTTTGGCATATGCATATGTGCCATCAGAATTAAGACACAAGTTAGAACCTAAAGCTGAAAAGTATGTATTCATTGGTTATGATGACAAGCAGATGGGTTATAGATTGTGGAGTCCATCCACAAATCAATTCATTGTGTCCAAGGATGTTACATTTGATGAGCAAGGTACTTGGTATGCAGGTACAATATATATTAATACAGGTGATGAAGAAGTTGTGAGTCAAAAGAAGGGTAAAACAAAGGTTCAGATATTTGACGAGGAAGAGAATAATGAAGTGTAGGTTGAAGTTGAAGAAATGCCAAGATTTGATCCTGAGTGTGAAGAACCAAAAACCTCAAGGAGTGGAGAACTTAGAAGGTCATCAAGACACAAGTGGCAACCTACAAGGTATAGCTATGACACTTCTTTTTTGGCTACCAAAGATTATGCTTACATGATAAAGGCAGATGAAGACCCTTCCACATATGAAGAGGCAAAAGGTAAGGAAAATTGGGAGAAAGCTATGCAGGAAGAATATGATGCATTGATGGAGAATCAGACATGGGACTTGGTTCCTAAACCAAATAGTGAGAAGATCATTGGATGCAAATGGGTCTACAAGACAAAGAGGTTTGCAGATGGAAGTGTGTCTAGGTATAAAGCTAGACTTGTTGTGAAAGGGTTTGCTCAAACATATGGTATTGATTATGATGAGACCTATAGTCCTGTGGCAAAGATGACAACCATCAGGACACTCATAGCTATTGCTGCATGCAAAGGTTGGAAATTATGTCAATTAGATGTGAAGAATTCTTTTTTAAATGGTTACATTTCAGATGATGTTTTCATGAAGCAACCTCAAGGATTCTGAGATAGAAGGTATCCAGATCATGTATGTAAGCTCAAGAGAGCTTTGTATGGTTTGAAGCAGGCCCCAAGGGCATGGAATTATAGACTTGTGAAGTTCTTGAAAGAACTTGGATTTCAAGTATCTAAGGCAGATAGTAGCTTGCTTGTTAAAGCAAGTGATGATGGGTTCATTTACATGTGCATATATGTTGATGATATAATTCTTACAGGTACAGATGAGAAAGGCATTCAAAGCCTAAAGAAGCAAATGGAGAAAGAGTTCAAAAATAGTGACTTGGGAGACTTGTCATATTTCTTGGGCATGGAGATTTCATACACTCAACATGGAGTGTATGTGACTCAAGAAAGGTATTTGAGAAACTTGTTAATCAAGTTTAAAATGAATGATTGCAGGGTAGCACCTACTCCAATGGAGGTGAATCACAAATTGAGCAGATATGGTGGAGAAGAATTCAAGGATATGAAGCTATATCAGAGTTTGGTTGGTAGTCTTATCTATGCTACATTAACTAGGCCTGCTTTATCATATGCAGTTGGAGTTTTGTCTCAATTCATGCATTGACCTAGGAAAGAAAATTGGATTGCAGGTCAAAGAGTGTTGAGGTACATTAAGGGTACACTCAAAGAGGGTTTGTATTATGGTTTTACATCAGATACAAACATCAAAATATATAGTGATGCAGATTGGGCAGGTAATCCTGATGATAGGAGATCAACATATGGATACTTGTGTTATGTGGGAGATAGTTAATCTCTTGGTGTTCAAAGAAGCAACACATAGTTGCTTTATCATCTACAGAAGCTGAGTACAAAGGTATGGTTGAAGCTGCAAAGGAAGTGATATGGCTTAAGACTCTCATGAAGAGTTTTGACACCATACAGAGTACACCTATCATTTATGGAGATAACATGAGTTCATTGTATTTAGCTGCTAATCCTATGTTTCATGCAAGGACTAAACACATTGAGATTCAGTATCACTTTCTAAGAGAGAAGGTGATGGATAAAGAGATTGAATTCATACATACTTCAACAAAAGATCAGATAGCTGATATGCTTACCAAAAGCTTAGATGGACCAAAGCTACAGAAATTCAAAGACATGGCAGGCATAAAGAAGATAGAGAAAACCTCAATTGATGATTGAGGGGGAGCTGTTGGTGCAGGACAATCACCAATTGATGTTTTGACATGGAAATGAAGTCAAGGATTTGAGAAGAGAACAAGTTGTGAAGCATGAAGGAAGGACACATTCAAAATTTGGAAGATGTGTACACATATGTACATTATTTCAGAGATAGTTCACTTATATCTTTGAGTAGTCATAAGCTTGTAAATTTTTGTCTATATATACTTTGGAAAATGTCGGGGCAAGTATGAGAGAGAATGTAGAGCATGAGAATTGAGTAGAATTAGATGTCATTAGACACTTATGAAGAGATGTAATTTTTCTAGAAATGAAGAGAAGTTGCGCCCGATGTTTCTGTGCATTCTCCTTCTGTGCTTGATAATTTCAAGAATTCTTTTGTAGATGTCTAATTCCATAGTTAATGAGTCTATGGTTAAAGTTTAAGAGCCTAATTGTAAATAGGGTGTGAGAATTATGAGTAGGAACATTCATATGTAAAAGAGTGTTCACAATTTTCTGAAACAAGTGCATTTTCGATGGTCAATGATTTGATCATTTCTCACTGCATAGATTAAAGTTTTGCATGAGTGAGGACTCAAACTCTAAGTTGAGAGGTAAGCCATCTATGGCTAAAAGCATTTGCTTAAATGGGTTCTCGTTTTGGAGAACCATGTCTTAGAAGTTGCAGGTGTCAAAGTCAACTATACAGAGAAACAGTTTCAAACATAGGTAGATTGTTTGAATCATTTCTCATAATCTACTTAAGCTTTTGAAATTCTACAAAGTTTTATAAAAAAATTTACATGAATGATTAGTCAATGAGTGATTAAGGTGCAACAGACTTTTCTAAGAAATGACTTTCTTCACAGTTAGCTAATTTCTTGATAGTTTGGTGCTTGTCTTCCAAAATTGGTTGGAGTTTAAAGTTATTCTTTATATAGAGGTGGTCTAACATCAAGGATAGGTTGTTCTTTAGGAGATTAACACTCTCCATCAGTAGGGAGCTCCAAAAAGTACATGTCAAATTTTGAGAAGGAATCCCTATAAAAATAGTGATTTTCATTACTAAAAGCCATTGTAAATACCATTTCATATTTTTGTAACTCCATTTTGTTCAAGCAGAGGAGTCCTCAAGCTTGATGAGTATTACAAGTATCATCCTACCAATTTTCATAATTTTTAGACTCTGTTTGAGCCCTCAAATAAGCCCTGGAACCTAATTTTTAACTAGGCTAGACATTAGGTCTGGATAGGGACAAAACTACTCAAAAAACTATAAAAAGAGCTAGAGAGCTCATTTTGGGGGCTAGCTTGTTAGAGAGTTGGCTTGTTAGAATTTGAAGCTTTGTAAGAGAGTTCTTTTGTAATAGAAGCTTTCCATTGTTCCTATCTTTGCTCTTATCGTGCGCACGTGTGTGTGTATATGTGTGCATGGTTGTGTGCTTTCACTCATGCACTTGTGCCTTCACTTGCTCATGGTCTTCATTTTGGTCCTCAGGTCTCTACAGATTGACAAGTAAAGGAGGTGGTGCTTATGCTTGAGCTACAATGTGGGATGAACGAATACTTCCAAGAGACAAAATCTAAACCAAAAACTTTTCAAAAACTATGGAAACCAAAAAAGACATGAGAATAAGAAATCTGATGAACAAATGAGTATGCTATCTATTCAAAACCAAGCTAAACATTTTGAAGAAAATAAAAGAGCACAAATAAAAGTAGAAAAACAAAACATTGAACAAATATTAAAAGAATGAATGGAAATAGATAAAAGAGAATCTGATATAGAAATTCAAGTAAGATCAAAAGAACATCGAGATTTCTATGTTTCATTTGATCCGAAGCTTCTAGGTAATAAGCAAATATTTGATCAAGAGAAAGTCTCTAAATTGAACGTTGGTAAAAACAAACAAGGAAATAACCAAATTGAACAAGAGAAG
>CM035408.1:56941077-56958577 GCA_020310875.1 Ceratopteris richardii | reverse complement strand
AAACAGATTATGATCATACGCTGTGTAGGAGCTATGATGCTAGATGTCGTGATCGCAATGGCTTTGCAACTTGAAAACAAGGTTGGAGGATTTACAGAAGATCTAGAGTGGTTAAAAGCAAATATCGCCGAAGACCCGATTAGACAGATGTACTGCACCACATGCAAGAATTCAAGCCATACTAGTGCCACTTGTGCACTTAATCAGTTGTTTTGTGCTATCTGCAACACTACGGGACACACCACCAAAAACTGCACATATAACGCCAAGGTACAGGGACTAGCAACTGTCAATGCTATTATATAGGAACTAGGACAGCCAGCCAATCACTACGTACCACCACAATTGAGAAACAACCAGCAACAAGGCTACCGAAATTACCGAGGATAGAGAAATAACAACTACAATGCAAACCGCTGGCAGGCCAGACCAGCACAGGAAAATCCCAATTTGCCACCACCGCGCTGCCATTTTTGTGGTGAATTTGGCCACATTAGAAGATTTTGTAAGGATGCAGCTGAGTATGATCAGAGGAAGAAAGAACGTCAAAACCCAATGAATAATATGGTACAAATCACACCAGTAGAAACACACGCTGCAGTAATTCAGACCGGATCCGGTAAGCAACTGCAACCAGTAGCAGAAGTATTTGAACCAGGCATATGTGAACAACAAAGGATGTATGATAAGGCCAGTCAATGGACCACCGCCGAACCTCCAGTGTTTCCAGATCCTATTCCGGTGACCCAGGCTCCGCTAACCAAGGAAGGAACACAAAAACAAGATTCTAATTAAGTAGCAGGCACATCATCTTCAGCAGATACATCATCTTCAGTCGGTGCATCATCTTCAGAATGTGTGGAAAACACAATTCAATCACATAAGGCTTGGGAAATTTTATCTAAAGCGTCCATTACTCTTCCTCTTGGCCAATTACTTGCACTAGTACCAAGAGTTTGGCAGCAATTCCAACAACAGTTCAGTCCTGTACCTTCTTGCATTCCAGCCACAGCGACAGTGCAACCGGAACCTGATTCTATGGTCGATCATTCGGTTCCTTTAATTACGGTATGGTATAAAAATCATAAAATTACACAGGTACTAATTGATGGAGGATCTAGAGTCAACATTGCTACTGCTGCACTGTGTAAAAAGTTAGGGTGGACCAAAATCGAACCAGTTCAGTTTTTTGTCAGAATGGCCGACCAATGAAGAGTTCATCCAGTAGGACTTGTCCGAAATGTACCAATAACTTTGTAGGGTACCACATTTAAGATGACTTTTGTCGTCCTAGAATTACCGGAATCCACCCTTGATTATAGTCTTCTTTTTGGCCGTCCTTGGTTGAAGCAAGCTAAGGTTATACAAGATTGGTCTGCACAGGAACTCACTTTCAAAGACAACAATCGTAAATATGTTGTAAAATTAGATGCTATACAGCCTTGCGAATTGCATGCTAGACCGTATTTTGCAGAACCAGTCCATATGCTAGATGGGTTGTCAGATGATGAAGAAGAAGAGTTTCTGAAAAATAACATTGACTTGATCTCCCTAGGAACTGTTGATCTACAATCTGTTGTAGATAATTGGAATCTTGTAGTTTGTACGGTGATGTCTGTAACAGAAAAAGATACGAAAGAAGATAAGGCTACCATAGATGACGCTGATCTACAATAACTTTTTAAGCCAGCTGAGGATACAGAGAAGCCTCGACAATTCTATGTTCCAGAAGATCAGCTGATCACCTACAATTTAGGAGATGAAGAAAATCCACGTCCTGTTAAGATAAAGGAAAGCTTACCTGCGTTATTTCAAGCAGATTTAATCCAACTACTTCGAGAATTTTCTGATGTATTTGCATGGGATTACAAAGATATGAAAGGTCTGGACCCGCGCATCTACCAACACAGGGTCATGCTGAAGCCATAAGCAAAACCCATCAAACAACCAAGCTACTAGATGAATCCAAACTATGCATCACAGGTAAAGGCAGAACTTGAATTAATCCAACTACTTCGAGAATTTTCTGATGTATTTGCATGGGATTACAAAGATATGAAAGGTCTGGACCCGCGCATCTACCAACACAGGGTCATGCTGAAGCCAGAAGCAAAACCCATCAAACAACCAAGCTACTAGATGAATCCAAACTATGCATCACAGGTAAAGGCTACTCAAAGTCGGATTCATTGTACCAGTAGAGCACGCTGAATGGATCTCACCCATTGTTATTGTGCCTAAAAAGAATAAGCAGCTATGCATATGTGTAGACTATCGGAAATTGAACGCAGCTACGGTGCCTGATCCATTTCCGCTACCATTTCTTGACACGATGCTTGATAGAGTAGCAGGACATGAAATGTACTCATTCTTAGATGGGTACAGTGGGTATAATCAAGTTAGAATGGCTGAATAGGATATACCAAAGACCGCTTTCATTGGGGTGTTTTTGCTTGTACTGTTATGTGGTTTGGATTAAGAAATGCCCCCAGTACGTTCCAAAGGTGTATACAAGAAATATTTTCTCCTTACGTTACCTCTTTTATGCAAGTATATCTTGATGATTTTTCGATTTTCGGTAAGATGATAGTACACCTGTTCCATTTACAGTGCTGCTTTGAAGAGTGGAGAGAATACAGACTCTGTTTGAACCCAAAAAAATCTGTGTTTGCGGTTTCATGTGGAAATCTACTTGGCCACATTGTATCAGCAGAGGGCATACAAGTTGACCCGGATAAGGTTGCAGCTGTATTAGAAGCACCTATACCTACTACACCAAAGGAAGTAATGCATTTCATGGGTCAAGTGAGATGGCATGGTCGTCAATTACGGTGGCTCGCTCATTTAGCCATTCCACTTAATCGATTAATCACGAAGAGTCCTAAACAATTTGATTGGACTCCGGAATGTCAAACAGCATTTGATCGTCTAAAGTGTTTATTAACACAGGTACCAATTTTACAGCCTCCTGACTGGGATCGCCCATTTCATGTCTTCGTAGACGCATCAGATATTGCCATTGGCCGTGTTCTGATGCAACAAACCGATAAATGGTTCAGGCCTGTTTATTATGCGAGTAGAAGACTTGCTCCTGCAGAAAAGAATTACTCTGTAACCGAAAGAGAATGCCTGGGTTTAGTGTATTCAGTAAAGAAATTCAGACATTATTTACTTGGCCGTAGATTTACTTTTCATATAGATCATGTTGCACTTGTCTATCTGGTACGACAACAACATTTAGGTGGTCGACTAGTGCGTTGGGTTCTACTTTTACAAGAGTTTGATTTTGAAGTAATCCATCGGCCTGACAGTTCACATGCCTTAGCAGATTTCCTTTCTCGCTTAGATTCTGGTGAAGCTCCGGTCAGTGTAGATGACACAACACCAGCAATTTATGTTTCTGAACCGACAAATGATGAAATTACAGACCCACATATGCCATCTACATACTATGATCAGATATTGACCTTTCTCACTAATGGATGCCTTCCATCTCAGACTTCTACGGCAATACGCAGGAAAATTGCAGTTTTCAGCCGCCGATTTTGGTTGATTGCTGGGGAATTATACTATATGGATCACACTGGAGTTTTACTTCGTTTTATTCCACCACACGAAGTTAACTCAGTCATTACTTTGGCTCACTCAATTCCTTCCGGCGGACATTTTGCTGCAGATTTAACACACCGAAAAATTCTGTAGAGTGGACTCTAGTGGCCTACTATGTACAGGGATGTATTGCAGTTTGTCAAAAAATGTGATAATTGTCAGAGATCTGGACAGCCGTTTACCACGCCATTATTTCCCTCTACAACCTGTCCTGCCATTGGGACCTTTTCAGAAGTGGGGTCTAGATTTTATCGGACCGATTACACCTCCAGCAATCCTCAGTAATAATCGTTATATTTTGACATGTACTGATTATGCTACCAGATGGGCAGAAGCCTGGGCTTTACGGTCTGCTACAGTTGTTGCGGTAGCAAAATGTCTACTGAACGATGTCTTTCCACGTTTTGGTTTACCGCTGGAACTTGTTACAGATCAAGGCACTCATTTTGTCAGCAATTTGATGAAAGTACTCACACATTCGTTTCAGGTCACGCATAAATTCAGTTCACCATATAATCCTCGTGCAAATGGTTTGGCTGAGAGTACGAACAAGACCCTGTTGAATATGCTTTGAAAACTCATTCTGGAAGCACCGGAAAGATGGGACCAACTGTTACCTGCAGTCCTGTGGGCATACAGGACTACATACAAGGTAGCAATATGATTAACCCCTTTCAAACTAGCTTATGGATTGGAAGCCATAGCATCGATGGAGATAGTTGTGCCAAGTTTACGAGTAGCAATCACTCAAAAACTACTACCTGAAGAATCTCTATCATTTCGGTTGGATACACTCAGAGAATTAGACGAGCATCGATGGCACAGTTTTTTGACTATTCAAGAAGTACAACTAAGAGAAGCTCAAACACATGATCGATATCTAAAGACTCCAATTTTTTCGGTGGGACAACTTGTAATCTTTTACAATGCAAAATCGAATCGCTCTGCTGGCAAATTAAAGTTACGATGGTTTGGTCCCTATCGGATTGCTGAACAAGTGGGCCCAACAACTTTTCGGTTGACCACTTTGATCGGAATTCCTCTTCCAAAGGTGATAAATGGATCAAAGTTGCGACTGTATCAACAAGCATCTAATCCACACTGAAACGTTTCGCGGTTGGCCGCGTCTTTTGGCGTTCAACACTGAGTCACAACAAAGGAGAACAAAGACATGTTCTCTTTTTCTTTTTACCTAAAGACCATTATATCAAGCAATAAAGTGAGCATTTTACAATATCTAGAAAGCATCACTTGTTCTTGCTTGTAAATATTGTCACTAGAACCTTGATCTCATATCCCAAGTAGTCAAGATAGATATAATAAAATTCTTGTTGCCATGAAAACTAGTTCTTCAGCCGATCAAGAATCCCACATCATGATCTTTGACAATAGATTAGTGTTTAAGGTACAAGTAAGAGTTCGGGAAGCTCCTTCCTTACATCCATAACCTCAACAAGCACAGATTATAGCTGATTAAAAGGTACTCAAAAATTAGAGTACATGTGTTGCAAAAATCGGAACATTTTAACAAGGCAATTAAGATCATCCCCTTTGTATGGTTAAGATCCTCATTGAATGCATTGCCATATTCACAGAATATGAAATACATTTCACAAAAGCATTCCCAAGAGAAGATAATAATCAACAAAATTATACTAAGAAACAGTCACACATGATCAGAGAAATGCTCAAGATAAATCAAGTTGAACACAAAGTGGAAGCAGAACTCGACATTATATTTATATTAAAATGATGTTTTACATTTCCTGTGTAAGTACAAGAGTAATATGAATCTACAATAGAAGCTGATCATAGCTTTCCTCAGGCTCAAGGATATTGGGATCCTCTGGAACATTAGAACCCATATCCTGCCTCTCTTGCTCCAAGATTGGCTCTTCAAGGTCAGCCATGTCCCCCGGTTCATCTGCAAGTGGGGGAACAGGCTCCCTTGAAGCCGGTTGGAATCTCTCCGTGTCTGCAATGTGCTTCCTTCCAACCTCTTGGTCTTCATCTGGGCATTCATTCAGCCCATTGATTCTCATTTTAATAAAGCTCACTTGAGCATCATCCTTCTCCACAGCTATGCAGTGCCTGAACATCTTTAAGGAGCAAGCCAGAGTCGTTCCTGAAACAGCAGAAAACCACTTAGAGGTGCCAATCAACCATGACTAATGAAAACTGTGAAAATTGAAATTACCTGTGCCCGAAAAAAGGTCAAGGACACAGTCATCATCATTGGAGAATAGCTGAAGCAATCTCATTATGAGTTTTTGTGGCTTCTGATAGGGGTTAACCAATGTCATGTCCCCAGCTACATGACGAAGTTTCTTGGTAACGGCTGGGAACATGAGCACATTTGAGATCCCATTCTCATTGCAATGCTCCCTGACTCTCCTTTTGCTTACTTCATCATAATAGCCAACTGTAATGCATTCAGTGGCGCTCACAAACCTATGCAAAGGAGTGTGATTTACATTTGTCTTCACCCTGCAAACAAGAACTATGAGTCACAGAGAGCATCATTAAAGCCACGGAGATAGAAAGAAGATTACTTACCATGTGAGGCACTCCACAGCATGACATCTTGCCTTCAGAGCAGTTGAAACAGAGAAGGACTGGTCTCTGCTATGGAAAATTACTATCCTCCAAAGAGGAGACATAGTCAACTCTGCAAAATCAGTGACCATCTTCCGAATCTGAGGGTGTTTGAAGGGTTCATCATCATTAACTGATCCCAACATCCTAAATCCATAGGGTATGTCCGCTATGAGAAGGGAGAAATGTTTTCTAGGCACAACAGAACAAATATTATTTACATCACTACAGTATACATTGTAATATACAGGCCTAAGGGGGTCTAGGGGATTGGAGAAGCATTTAAGATCAGGTTCATCATCAAAATCCATCTCCTTGGCTTTCAGCCTAGATTTCTCATGCCTTGCTCTTTGAATGTGAGCCAGGAATGCAGGGGGGCAATCATCTAGTAGCTCCGCAGACTTACTTTTCTTTGGTTTCTGCAGACAAAAGTGGAAAGACAACTAAATGAGCTCTTCAATACAGCAAGCAGAACATAAGGAAGCGATGAATGGCATCGATTTCATGTGGGGGTAGATGCCAGGCATCGACTTTCTACTGAAAGTCGATGCCTGACATCGACTTTGGGACATTAGTCGATGCCTGGCATCGACATATGCCACGAGGTCGATGCCAGGCATCGACTTATGCTACAGGTCGATGCCGGGCATCGACTTATGCCCCCAAGTCGATGCCAGGCATCGACTTTTCGCTGCAGGTCGATGCCAGGCATCGACTTTTGGCTGCAGGTCGATGCCAGGCATCGACTTTAGCCGTAAGTCGATGCTAGGCATCAAGTTCGTACTAAAAGCCTGGCATTAAATTTGTTTGGTGAATCAAGGCATCTAACCTAATGGCAAACCAGGCACAACCTCAGAAAGAGAACCTACCCAATCACGGAAAAGGATGAAATATTCTGACAAAGCTTTGTAGGATGATGTGGTTGGATAGTCTCTTTGGACCTCTGTCCAAGAAAAGCAACCCAGCCTCTTCATCATGACCTCCTGAATCTTCATGTAAACTTTATGACTACAGTCACAGAAATTAAAAAGAGACTAGGTGAGAACAGAAACATGGGAGGAGGGAAAAAGGATCTGAGAATAACATACATACTTATTGAGCTCAGTCACCATCTCCTCCAGGCTTAAGTCCTTGGAGATTACCCTCGACAAAGTTGATATGATCAATGTATCATCCTTGATTCCTTGAAGGGCCCTCCATGGTGTCAGCTTCATGTCCTCGGGAGCCTCTTCAATTGAGAGGTCAGCTTTCCTTCCCTTTCCCTTCAGATCAACCTGTGGGTCTGGCCTCGACTTTCGTTGCTTCTGGCCCTTGACTTCCCTGTTCTCCCACATTGTGAAAATTCTATCCTGTAGATCCCAGATCTCACCTGTTCTGAATGCCAGTTGAAACCATGGATCATATTTCCTCAAGGCATCAGACTTTGTATTCTCATCCAGTGCAATTCCAACCTCAATAAGGCATTGCTTTCGTAGATTGGGATGTATTCTTCCAGCTTCCTTAACAAGACAATCTTCATATTCATGGTGGAAGAACCGAATTCTCTCTATGGAGGACATTTTTTGCCTGTAGTCATTGTCATTGTTGTGATCCCAAGCAAGAAGCTTGGCTTCCTCAGTTGTAAGACCAGCATATATCTTACACTCTGCATACCTAAAGAAAAAAGTGGTAGGGTGCTCCTTCACTAGCTGTCTACGGGCCTCTGCAGAGTGTGAACCTCCAATCACATAATAAGTATACTCCTCAAATAAACCCTCATTGAACTCTTCCACAGAGCTGCACTCATTCGGATCCACCATGACAAGGAATGGCACAACAGTAGCATGAGGATTTATTCTCATTTTCTTCTTAAGATTCTGCACATGCAAATTGTGTGGCTCCCTGATCTCAAGGGGCCTCCTCCCTGTGACTGGATCTATAGGTGGCCTGTGGATGATATTGATTGGAAGGTGGAACAACTGCCCCTTCTTCACAATTTTTCTTTTAGCTATATCCTCCCTCATCTTGTTCTGCTCAGTACCAAGAACACCCAAGGCAAGCTCTCCACCAGGTGCAACAATTATATCCTCAGAGCTAGAGCTTGAGTCAGAAGACTCCTCTTCTGAAATTCTCTTCTTTTTCTTTTGAAGCTTTTTCTGCACGCTCTTCTTACCCCTTGCCTTTACAGGGGTCGTCTTCTTCTGTTGTGTTGGCATGATATTGCCCTGGATCCATGGCATCAGGTCTTTGATGAAATTCACTGAGTCTCTGCATATCTGAGCTAGCCCTTCTGGAACACAGCACTCTGGGCACAAGAAATCCATCTTGCATATGACATTTCTTAATCCTTTCGATGTCTCCACCAAGAAAAGCAGGTTGTCAGAATCTTCATCTTCATAATCTAGTTTGTAAACAAGGCCATATTGAAAACCTTGTGTTGTCGTGATCTTTCCTCTGCCATAAGCCCCTGCGAACACAAGGAGGACTGCATTCTTCTCTTCAACGTACTGAAGGCACCACTCTAGATTTGTCATGTCCCGAAGTGGACGATCTGTCCTCATGACCTCCGTCTCCCTAGACCTTTCCCTCATATTTGGATCCTCCTTAGGAATTTTTATGCTACTCTGTCCACCTGAGGATATTCCTAGTGGGTTGCTGGCCTTCTCAGAGGATAATGGTGCAATAATTTTCTTTTGTTTTGCTTGGTGACCAATGCCTTTGTCACGTTGCTGGTCAACAGAGCCCATGGTGACTCTGAGCTTCTTGATAGGCCTTTCATCCTTGTACTCCGCATCCCTGAAGGCACTTGGAAATATCAGATCAAACGTAGATGTGGTTTTCAAAGGCCCAAGTCCATGCCAGGCATCGATTTTGAGCTTCAGGTTGATGCCAGGCATCGATGTTTAAGTGAATGTCGATGCCAGGCATCGACTTTGTGTGCAAGTCGATGCCCGACATCGACTTGAGGGTGAAAGTCGATGCCAGGCATCGACTTGGGGGTGCAAGAGTCGATGCTTGGCATCGACTTTTGGGCCCAAGTCGATGCTTGGCATCGACTTTTGGGCCAAGTCGATGCCTGGCATCGACTTTTACCCTCAAGTCGATGCCTGGCATCGACTTGCACACAAAGTCGATGCCTGGCATCGACTTGGGCCCAAAAGTCGATGCCAAGCATCGACTTGGGCCCAAAAGTCGATGCCAAGCAGCGACTTTGCACCCTAAAGTCGATGCCTGGCATCGACTTTTCAGTGCATGTTGATGCCGGCAAGTCGATGCTTGGCATCGACTTTTGGGCCCAAGTCGATGCCTGGCATCGACTTTCAGGTGTAAATCGATGTCAGGCAAAGACTTGTCGGTGCAAGTTGATGCCTGGCATCGACTTGCAGCCCCAAGTCGATGCCTGGCATTGACTTGAGGCTGCAAGTCGATGCCAGGCATCGACTTGGGCCCAAAAGTCGATGCCAGGCATCGACTTGCACCTGAAAGTCGATGCCAGGCATCGACTTGGGCCGAAAAGTCGATGCCTGGCATCGACTTGCACCTGCAAGTCGATGCCTGGCATCGACTTGCAATCCTAAGTCGATGCCTGGCATCGACTTACACCTAGAAATCAGACTTTTTACACAGACATACAGAGGGAATCTTTTTGGAATCTTTATTTATGGTATTATTTTGTCTACCTCTTGGTACTTTTGCCAACATTCTTCTTCTCCATCTGACTTGGCTTGCTGGTATGCTGCGCTCTGTGCTCCATGGCTGTCTGTGCTCTGCTGCTCTCTCTTGCTCGTGGATTTTGAAAGTGCGAATGATCTCCTCCTCTGGTATTTATAGGAAATTGGGTAACTTGAACCAGAGACTAACTGGATCTAACTGAATGAGTCCAGTTGCTAACTAAATCTGTCAACTTATCTAACCAGGGAATAGCACCCACACAAATAGGCTGTTTCAGAGCCACTTTAATGAAATATTCATAGACCCTTGCAACTATTTATATACATTTGCATAGAAATTACATTTCAATGGCAAGAGTATGGTATGTCCATGAGGATGTCTAAACTCATGTAGAGATTTTTTTCTTAGAATCTCTTTCTTGGGAGAAAATCAAGTCAAAGTTGTGTTAACTGTGGGAGACTAATGACATCTTTATAGTATTACCCTCCTCACTTTAGTTCATATTCACATTTATCTTGTAACTCACTGTTGAAATGGAAAATCAATGTATGAATAAACATTCAAGTACAGAACCTTGCAACTATTTATATACATTTGCATGGAAATTAAGCTTCAATGGCAACAGTATGGTATGTACATGAGGATTTCTAATCTCATGTAGAAGTTCTTTCTTAGAGTCTGTTGCTTGGGAGAAAATCAGGTCTAAGTTGTGAGATTAATGACATCTTTATAGTGTTATCCTCCACACTTTAGTTCATATTCACATTTATCTTGTAACACATTGTTGAAATGGAAAATCAATATATGAATAAACATTCTGTGTACCTCTTTTACACATAATTCTTTTTTAATATACTTTCATCTACCTCTTTGATATCTAGCCTAGACCACAATAAAACCTAATCCTTGAAATCTTAACGAAATGTAAAATTTCTTCTTGTATAGTGTTCAATGGCATAGCATATTCCAGTTGGAACTCAACTTGGATATATTCTAGTTGTAAAATTTCTTCTTGTAAAATTTCTCCAAACAATTTTATTATATATTCCTGTTGGAACTCAACTTGGATATATTTTGATTCATTCACAATGCTTAGACTCAATGACTCATATGTAGTTAGAAATCAACTGTGTTTCTCATTTGAATCAAAAGTGAATCAAATCTTTGGTTCCCTTATTAGTGTATATTTGAGTAATTAAGTGATTTGATGTAATTTGATGTTTAATGTTATTTAATGTACTTTAATAAGCTTTTGATTTCATATCTTCTTGATGTGACATTTGATGTGACATCTTCACTTGATCTCGGATTTCTACTTATTTAAAAAGGTCATTCATCTTCAGTCTTCTGTGAACTCAGTGAAGATGAGCTCAATCTTTTCAGTGGATGCTTGGGCATCAGCTTCCTCTGCTCATATTGATTCATTGTTCTCAGTTGAGCCTTTCCAGAGAAGTGATTATCCCTATGATTTAGAACGTGCTGATGATTCCATGTTTTCTGTTGAGTCATTTAAGTTATCCAATTCACAGTGCAATGCTGCTCAACCAAATGCACCTCTTGATCTCCCATCTGATCCAACCATTGATCTCCCTTCTGACTCAAGTGCATGTGGAGCAACGAAAAAGCAAAGCAAGCTCAATCTACGATTTAAAAGAAGGTCTCGTGAAGTAAGTCGAAAAAGATTTAAATTTCTTACTTCAGATAGACAGATTGCATTGGATATTGTGAAGCATTGTTGTGGTTTGAAATGTTTGTATAATTTAGGAATGAAGAAACTAAAGCACATAAGAGAAAAATTCCTCCATTTAGATAGTGAAAGGCAAGATATATACCTTGTTTCTTGCATGCAAATGATTGAGGATAACATGTCAGTAACGCGTGTTGGTTTTGAATATTTCTTTACTCAAGGGATGCCATGCTGTAGGGCTGCATTTAAAATTGCAATGGGTGTAGGAAATTTTAGAATACATAGGGTTCAACAAGGGTTTTTGAATGGGGATCTCATTTTGGATACGTTCCATGTTGGGACCAAAGGATCTGTTGGACGTCATGCAATGAATTGGATGATGAACTATTTTAGCTTGCATTGTGAAGTTATGCCTACAACTGGAAGGTTGCACTTGTCAGATAACTTTACCCGTCGAGAGGTATTTCAAATATATAGAGAAGACATGGAAAATAGAAATGAGAAGTATGTGTTGTATCGTCACTTTACTCGATTATGGAAGGAAGAGTTTAACAATGTTTCTATTCCTCGTAAAGTTAGAATGGGTGAATGTTCAGTTTGCGCCACTTTGAAAAACATGGCAAAAGGGGCTACAACACCATAGGAAAAGCATAATTTTAAAAACCTTCTTAACAACCATCATGACAGTCAAGCATTAGAGAGAAAGAAAGCAATTCATCATCGAAGTAAGGCACTCAGAAATCCGGAGCGTTATATGTGTTTGTTGATCGATGGTATGGATCAAAAAAAAACTTGTTTGCCACATTTTTATCGCATCCCTAAGGACATTGGAGATGAAGTCCTTGTGCAAATGCATTTGGTTGGTGCTTTGGTATACAATGGAACTGTAATGTCCAAGGTTTTCTTCACATATCCGAATGTGCATAATGATCCAAACCTTACAGTTACTGTCATTCATCGTGTTTTGCAATCATGGAAGGGTCTTTTGCCACCAACTCTATATTTGCAACTAGATAATACTGCAAGAGAGAATAAAAATTCTACAGTCTTTGGATATTTAAGCATGCTTGTTGAAAAACAGGTATTTCAGAAGGTTAAGGTAAATTTTCTTCTGGTTGGCCACACTCATGATCACATTGATCAAATGTTCAGTACTTTCTCTAAGAAGTTGGCACGTAACAATGCTTTTACTCTTCCGATTTTATCTGAGCTGATTTCAGAAGCATATACTCCAAAACCAGAAGTTCAACACCTCACACAGATTTATGACTTTAAGCACTTTTGCTCAATGGGCCTTGATAACAGTGCTAAGGTTTTGGCTCCATTGCACAATATTAGTTTCAACCATGTATTCTTGATGAGGAGGGTTGATGAAATAACCCTTTTATTTGCAAAGCAGTATTCATCTTCTCTTGGGTGGGAGCCTAAAGAGGGATGCAGATTGTTATTGCAGGTGCCTAATTTGTCTACTGTAACAGTGTATGGTGCATAACAATCACCATATGAAGATAAAAACAATACAGAAAGATGTGGAAGTGTGGTTGATCAAAGTAAAAGCTGGATGCATGCACTCATTGAAAAGAAGAGACATATTGAGCGTGCAAAAAAATATGCTGGAGATCAAGATGTATCTTGGTGGGAGGACTTTTTCAATCATCAAGAAGAGATTATACAGTATACAATTGCAGATCACTGGCCAGTTGATGTTCCATTCACATGGGATTTTTGTACACAAAGATCCGTGAATGTGGCCCAAGCATGTAATGCAGATGCACTTCAAAGTTTTATACATCCACCAGAAAGAAATATTTATGTAGGCCCAAGGATGACAAAACAGGCAGAAGCAAGATGGCAAGGAAATTTAATAGAGATAAATGTTGGAACGCTTATTGCAGTACTTGCTGATGGTGATGAGGCTACCAGACCATTCTGGATTGCAAAGGTTTTAGAGATAACTAAAGATATTGATCAGAGAAGAATAGAGGCTATGATGGTGCATTGGTATTACACTAAAAGTAGTAATGCATTCACAGGTAAATATAACTTAGAAATGGTGTGTGATACTAAACGAACAGGTTCAAAAAGGAAAAAGAATATTCGAAGCACATCCACTCTTAAAATGGATGATGTAGATATTCTTGTTTATGATTTTTCCTTGACAAAAACTGGTCACTTGAGGAAAGCAACCATCAACATGATAAAACAAAAGCTTCCAGATGTATGTGGTACAGGAAATCATAGGAAAACAAGAAGAGTTGTGCATGATCCTGCAGAATTTGGTATGTACGTGGATGAAGATAGAGCTCTTGTGGATATTGAAGAAGAAGAAGAGAGCTCTCAACAGTATGAGACTGAATCAAGTGCATCAGATGATGAGGGTGTAGACATAGATCGACAAAGTTGTGAGTTGCATTGAAGCTCTCAGA
Organism: Ceratopteris richardii; assembly: GCA_020310875.1. Lineage (NCBI taxonomy): Eukaryota > Viridiplantae > Streptophyta > Polypodiopsida > Polypodiales > Pteridaceae > Ceratopteris > Ceratopteris richardii. Next base: position 56,944,609 of record CM035408.1, on the reverse strand, counting down.
CATTTTTAGTGCTTATGTAAATGCCTCAAAGTAGTTTGGTTAATGAAACCATGTTTTGTAGCAATTTTGAATAACAATCAGATATCCACCCATTAAAGATATGTCTAAAATGTTATTTTTATGTAAAAACTATTGATTTCTACATTCTTATATATATTTTAGACATGTCAATGTCTTATCATATAGATTTTGGACATGTCAATGTCTTATCATATACATTTTGGGACACGTCAATGCCTAATATAGTGAAATTTTGACTACATTTTGAGCTCATTTTTTTTGAGAAAATGACAAAAAATGTCAAAAATTACCTGTTTTCACCTCATTTTTGTAATATATGTATACTGGTGTAAAGGAATTCCAAAAATGAGGTGAAAACATGTAATTTTTGACGAGAGTGTTCTCTTTTTACGACATAGTTCTCGTTTGTTACGACTCGCTGTTGTTCTCTTTTCTTTTATTTTCTTTTCTTTTCTTTTTTGCGTGCTTAATACAATAAGTCTGTAAATATCCACGTTTTGATACCTAATTATGTCCACAGCCGCCTTGCCCTTTCCAGCTACTCATACATGCACACCGAAGTTAAGAAGTTATCATCTCAACGTTGCACGATGATTAGTCATTTTGATTGCTCTCCACTACAGCGCATCTACTTAACCTTTTCTGTTTCGTCGAAAATTGCTATTGTGTTTGTGTGATTTGTGTCATTGTGCGTACCCTGCGTTCTGTGTACTTGTGATTGCTTTCTCTATTTGCGCCATGAAAGCTTTGGCTAACTATGCCGCTTTCCGTGATGGACTCCCTACCGACGTAGGACAGTTCCTGCGCAACCGTGGGCTATCCAATTTCGCTGAACTGCCTTGGCACTCACTGGAATCCCACCCCTTCTTTGCCCAGATCATCTCCGCCATCGCCAACACACCTGCTACAGAGCAGAGTTGGCCGATCACATCCTTACCTACAAAAACTGTAATCACCTTCCAAACTTTCGCTGAGTCGTTTCGACTCCCTTTGCAAGGTCAGGAAAATGGCCCGAACCTATCAGTAGCAACCATGATACAATTATTTCCTAGGTATTCGTCAAACAAATACGCGATCCTTTGTCGACCGGAACCTGAGAGATCCGCTCTTCAGTTCTTAGTAGCTATCCTGAACCTACAGAAACGTACTTATGGAATATCTCGTCCCTTCTACTCCGCCATAGACTTAGCCGCCCGAGAACCTGTAAATTTTGCATCGTACTTCTTCCACCGCATTCACAAAGAATGCGTGGCAATCATCAAACAGGTAAACAAGGGAGGAATGCCAAGATCAAGACTCCCTCATATCCTATCCTTCCTGTTTCCGGCCATACTGGCAGCACAACCACCACCCCGAGGTCCTGTTCTGCGCCATGAGGAATCTGCACAACTTCTAGAGGACGATGAAGAAGAAGATGAAGAGGAGCTAAATCAACTCTTCCACAGGAAGAGAATCAAGATCAGTTCATCTGAAAGTGAAGCACAAGGTTCAGCCGAAGGAGATAAAGAAGATGACAAGGAACAAGAAAAGCAAGACAAAGAAACCTTCCATGACAGCGCCACATCTATGCAGCACGAATCATCCACGCAGTCATCGTCAGAAGGGCAACAAGAACAGGAGGATCACACTGAAGCCGACACAAGCCCGTCAGAAGAGGCATCACAACAACAATCGGAGCCGGAAAAACAAAGAGATGAAGAACACGTCGTTAAGGATGTTTTTGACGAACTGCTTAGAGCAGTAGAATCCACAATTGTTGATACCGCCGACACTGCACAACAAACCATAGATAAGGTAACACAGTCTCACTCTGTCCTTCCCACTCCCCCACCGGAGCTGCCACTCGACCCCATTATCCCTATCCAACCCATCCACCCCAACGAAACCACTGCCTCTTCTTCCTCATCCCCCAACTACTCTCCACCGAACTCCCAGCAGCTCCTCAGCGCGTCCTCATCCCAACCTCGACCTCAGCTGCCAATTCCTTCAATCCCTATGATCTCTGAACTTGCAAACATGGGCCAACTGTTAATATAGTTATCACACCAATTACCAATCCAGATGAGAGAAGTTACTGATAACATCCGAAATGAGTTACAACACAAGGTGGATGTCCTAGAAGCAGATATCACGCCTCTACAAGAAGAGATAGATGCCGTCAAAGCAGAAAACCATCAGCTGCAATCCCAAATTACCCATCTCCAAGCCCAGCTTGCAGAACAACAGACAATTGCCAATCAGAGAGATACCGCACTGGTAGATCTCAACCAAAAGGACAAGTTACTAAGCGAAGCACAGGCCGAAATCAGCCAGTTAAAGCTAGATCTACAGGATAAAGAAGATGCCAGAGTAGCCTTAGGCAATTTATTAGAAGAGACCAGAGTGCAGCTCGATGAAGTGGTACAAAAAGGCCAAGAACAACACGATCTGGCAATGAAGATAGCGGAAGAACTACAAAGATACAAGGATCAATTAGATGATGTAAATAATATGCTCAAACGTTATTTGTCAAAAGAAGCTCAAATAGAGAAGGTAATAACAGATCTCCGCAGAGAAAGGGACGTATACTCCAGAACCATACAGTTCCAGAATCAAGAGATCGAAAGAAGGGAAAATCAGCTGGAAAATAAAAAAGAAAGAGTAGTCAGAATGGAAAAACAAGTTGGAGAGATGAAGATTTCCAGAGATGCGGCCTTATCGAATGAATTCTACTTACAAGAAGCTTTTCTGCAGACGCAAGCAGAGATTTTTCTCACCGAAGCCATTGCATTAAGTTCTGTAAGAGTAGATGCACATTTAGTAGAACCGGATACCCTCAAACAAATGTTAGAAACTCTAAAGAAAAAGATCGCCTGCACCTTTAGATTAGCCAGAAATATGTACTTAGAAGGCATTATAGAAGAACAGTAATTCTGTAAAAACCTGCTGGTTCGAGTCCACCGTGCGTGCCAGAGTGTTAGTCGGCCGCCGGATTGGCAGTTGTAAAATCAAGAATCTTTTTATATCCCTGCGCACGTACGAAAAGTTGTTACACATATACCTTGTAATCTTTTATAAAGCAATGAAAAAAGACACTTCAGGCGTTCGGAGAAGATCACCAGACTGTCTGTCTGGGTGATTAGAGCTGAGCGTTACTATGGTGTTTGTTGCCTAATTTCTGAGTATTCTGTGTGTATCTGTGTCTCGTCTTGTCTGTTGTCTCTTGGTATCTATTGCGGTTGTGAGTATCATCTATATCCAATAGATCATTCGGTCTGTTGTCTGAAGTGAATCGTCTGCGAATCCTTATTGCGATTGTTGTGTTAAGTTCGCGTATTGCGTTAGTACTCGTTCTTGGAATGTTCTGCGAGTTGTTTGGTGAAGTCTATGTAACAGTGGCAGTGTTTCTAACACAAAGCGGGATCGTGTTGTCTTCAGTATTGAAATCTGTCATCATACGGTAAGGGTTAAGCTACAGTAAGGATTTCTTGGGTTGCGTACTGGACCTTCAGTACGGTGTATCTAAAACAAT
>CM035408.1:56751077-56913577 GCA_020310875.1 Ceratopteris richardii | reverse complement strand
GGACCACACACATAGATTGAGGCAAGGAGAATGATCCTCTTCTTCTTCTTCTATTTCACAAAAGGAATGTATAAGAATGACCTAAAACAACAATACAACAAGTGCAATATATGAAGAACATTCATAAAGAAAATCCTAATGTTCGCGAATGAGTGAACTAGAAAGAAACAAATGTGCCATCACTCTTGGAAGATAAATCTAGAAAAGCTCAATAAAGTACCCTGACATATGTTGACATGACCACTATACATGTCAAAGAATTAAAAAAGTGATACACATCATCCTAGATCATCAGATGTTGAGCTTGATATCTCCTCTATCTATCTATCTATCTATCTATCTATCTATCCAAAGGTTCTTTTTGGATTATTGACATCATCAATGATATCATCAATTGATAACTTCCTTTTGATAACAGACTTTGGTAACGGCCCTTCAACACCTGTATAAAGAGGGCCTGACAATGTATGTCCTCAGTCTCACCAATGCCACTCTCCAGAGCTCAAGGATTTGTGATCACCAACTAAGTATTCTCCAAGTTTGACTTCGAGTTCTTGTCTCATTCTTTGTTCTAGTCTTGTCTAGCCTTTTATCTTGGACATCCTGTCTTATCTTGATGTAATCTCATAGTACAAGATCCTTTCTAGGTATTCCTTGTATCTAGTTCATCTCCCTGAATGCAGTCCTTGTAATCCACATGTTTTGCTTCATATATACATTCTTGGGTTGTTGGATCTCGTGTATCATCTTTGGTTGAGTTATCCATGCCTAGAAATCCCGGGTTGTGGGACTTTTTGTTTCAATTACATATTCTTGTATCTTTTTCCCTACATGGTTGATCATGTAATTAGAAGTATAATTCTAAAAACTTTTCTAGTCTAGTTTGATGGAGGGTGTTTATCTCCAACAGAACAAGTTATCCTTGATTTTGGAACAACTCTATATCAAGAACAACTCAAAACCTCAACCAATTTTGGAAGACCAATGCCAAATTATCAAACTTTGAACTAACTGTGAAAAAGTGATTACTCAGAAAAGTTTGCTACACTTAATCCACTCATTGATTGACAAAATGTGTAAAGTTTTTCATCAAACTTTGAATAAGGTGTTTCCTAAAGGTTGCACACCTTCTCCAAGTTAAAATTTCTCAAAAGATTTATTAGATCTTGAGATATGATTCAAACAATGTACCTATGTCTAAAACTATACTTCTATATAGTCAACTTTGACACCTACAACTTCTAATGCATGGTTCTCCCAACCTAGACCCCGTTTATTCAAATTCTTTTAGCCACAAGTAGCTTACCTTTCAACTTAAATAATGAGTGCTTAATTGCTCAAAAATTTACACTCTGGGGGGAGATCTCATCAAAACGTTGACCACCAAGATTGCAATTGTTTCTGTCTTCACTTCTTCACTTTACACATGTAAATGTTCCTACTTAAAATTCTCTTAGCTTGATTACAATTAGACTCTCGAAACTTGTACACAGGTCACTCTACTATAGAATTATACTTGTGCAAAAGCATTCCTCAATAGGATAAATGCAGAAGGAGCACTGAGCAAAAGATCAAGGTGCAACTTTTCATATTTTCTTCTATTATGAGAAAGTGTACATATGATGGATGAATTACTTCTTCTTACTCTCTAGGTCTTCTAATGACTTCTAACTCTTGTCATACATCATCTCCTCTACTCTGAATACATCTATATCAAGTATATATAGATGTTTACATGCCAACTCATCAAAGATAAAAAGTTTCTATGAACTAATTACAAGATTAGAGTACATGTATATACAAGCCTTCAACTTCTGACCATGCACTAGACTTCAAGCCTCATATGTTCATCTTTGCTTCATTCTTTGACCTCAAATCTTTCCCCTAATCATCAATTGATGATTGTCTTGCACCAATGGCTCCCCCTCAATCATCAATTGTGATTTTCTCCATCTTCTTTATACGTGCCATGTCTTTGAACCTCTATAACTTAGGTCCATCCAAGCTTTTGGTTAACATATCTGCAATCTGATTTTTTGTAGAAGTATGTGTGAACTTAATCTCTTTATCAATCACCCTCTCTCTCAAGAAATGATATTGGATCTCAATATGTTTAGTCCTGGCATGAAAAACAAGGTTAGCAGCTAGATACAATGAACTCATATTATCTCCATGAATAGTGTGTGTACTCTGAATGATGTCAAAATTCTTCTTAAGAGTCTTCAACCATATAACCTCCTTTGCAGCTTCAACCATACCTTTATACTCTGCTTCTATGGATGACAAACAACTGTGTGTTGCTTCTAAGAACACCAAGAGATTAACTTATCTCCCACATAACATAGATACACATAGGTTGATCTACTATCATCAGGATTACCTGCCCAATCTGTATCACTATATATCTTAATGTTTGTATCTTATGTGAATCCATAATACAAACCTTCCTTGAATGTACCCTTAATGTATCTTAGCACCCTTTGTCCTGCAACCCAATGTTCTTTCCTAGGACAATGCATGAATTCAGACAACATTCCAACTGCATATGACAAATCAGGCCTAGTTAATGTAGCATAGATTAAACTACCAACCAGACTTTGATACAAATTCATATCCTTGAATTCTTCTCCTCCATATTTGCTCAATTTGTGATTCACCTCCATTGGAGTAGGTACTACCCTGCAATCTTCCATTTTAAACTTGATTAGCAAGTTCTTCAAATAGCTTTCTTGAGTTACATATACTCCATGTTGGGTATATGAAATCTCCATGCCCAAGAAATATGACAAGTCTCCCAAGTCATTAATCTTGAACTCTTTTTCCATCTGCTTCTTAAGAGTTTGTATGCCCTTCTTATTTGTACTTCTAAGGATTATGTCATCAACATATATGCACATGTAAATGAACCCATCATCACTTGCTTTAACAAGCAAGCTACTATCTACCTTAGACACTTGGAAACGAAGCTCCTTCAAGAACTTCACAAGTTTATAATTCCATGCCCTTGGGGCCTGCTTCAAACCATACAAAGCTCTTGAGCTTACATACATACTCTGGATACCTTTTATCTTTGAACCCTTTTGGTTGCTCCATGAAAACATCATCTGAAATGTAACCATTAAGAAAAGCATTCTTCACATCTAATTGACATATCTTCCAACCTTTACATGCAACAATAGCTATGAGAGTCCTTATAGTTGTCATCTTTGCCACAAGACTATAAGTCTCATCATAATCTATATCATATGTCTGAGCATACCCTTTCACAACAAGTCTAGCTTTATATCTAGCCATACTTCCATCTGCATACCTCTTTGTCTTTTTTAGACCCATTTGCATCTAATTATCTTCTGACTATTTGGTTTAGGAACCAAATCCCATGTCTCATTATCCATCAATGCATCATACTCCTCCTGCATAGCTTTCTCCAAATTTTTCTTACCTTTTGCCTCTTCATATGTAGAAGGGTCTTCCTCTGCTTTCACCATATAAGCATAATCTTTAGTTATAAAAAATGAAGTATCATAACTATACCTTATGGGTTGCTTTCTGTTCCTTGTTGACCTTCTGGCTTCACCACTCTTTGAAGTCTCTGGTTCTTTATATTCTGGATCAAACCTTGGCATCTTTTCATTATCAATCTGAGTATCAACAATCTCTTTATCATCATGAATTTGAACCTTTGATTTCCCTTTTCGTTGGGTCATGAATTCTTCATCACTTGCATGAATATTAATTGTACCTGTATACCAAGTACCTTGCTCATCAAATGTAACATCCTTTGACACAAGTAATTTCTTTGTGGATTGACTCCACAACCTATAACCCATCTGCTTATCATCATAACCAATAAACACATACTTTTCAGTTTTAGGTTCCAATTTATGCCTCAATTGAGATGGCATATATGCATAAGCCAAACATCCAAACACTTTGCAATGATCTAAGGTATGTCTGTTACCCCACCATGCCTATTAACCAAGTATGTGGCTATATTTACAGCCTCAACCCACAAATAATTGGGACAATTTTTCTCCTTCATCATTGACTGTGCAAACTCAACAAGAGTTCTATTTCTCCTTTTTGCTACATCATTTTGTTGAGAAGAGTACCTGCAAGTAACTTGCCTTTGTATACCTGCATTCCACAAGTAATCACTGATCTCATTAGAGAAATACTCTCCCCCTCCATCTGGCTTAGTCTCTTCATTTTTTGTCATGACACTCTTTCTGCATACACATAGTAATGTTTAAATGTATTGAACACCTCTGATTTATCTTTGATCACATATATAGTGAACCACCTTGTAGCATCATCAACATAAATCACATAATATCTTGAACCATTAATGCTAAATTCCTTTGATGGTCCCCACACATCTATATGTAGCAACTCAAGCTTCTCTGAATACATGAAGCCATGCTTACTATATGATTGCTTATGAGCCTTACCTAATTGACATGCTTCACTTCTGTATGTCATGTGCTGACCTGCAATATTAGGTAATCCAAGCACTGAACCATTATTAACCATATCCTTAATACCTCTTTCATTGAAATCTCCAAGCCTTGTATGCCAAAGATCTAACTCAGAGATCTTATGTCCTCCATAGGTGAACAAGGCATGACCAACATTGCCTTGCATCTTCAATGTGAAGATCCTTCCTTCTTTCTTTCGTGAAACAATTTGTTTATACCGATTGCAAGGCTCTTCCACAAAAACTCCATCATTAGTGAACCTTACTTCATAACCTTTCTCTACAATTTGCCATACACTTATCATATTCTTTGGAATTGTAGGAACATAAAAAACCTCACTCAGAAGAGTGCTTCCATCCTTGGCCTTTACTGATCCAATAGACTTCACATTATTCTTTTTATTATCACATGTTTGAACTACATGATTACTCACCTTATTCTCCAAATAAGTCATCAAAGCTATGTTGCCACTCAGGTGATTGCTACACCATGAGTCTATGTAGAAGACTCTTTGATCTTCACTTGCTCTTTCACAAGTTGCATTCATAATTAAGGTTGAATCATCTTTCTGATATGAAGCTTAATTGTAGTAGGTATTGTTGTAGTATTGACTTTGAAAGCCTCTACCTACATTTCTTCCAAAGAAACCTCTACTACCTCTACTTCTGAAATTACCTCTCTGATTTCTATTACTTCTTCCTCTTGCATTAAAGTTTTGATTGTAGCCTCCACTATTGTGGTTATTATGCCAACATTCATGAGCTAAATGATTAGTCTTACCACAATTGATTTTGGCTCTTCCTGTTCCTTTGCCACCACCTCTTCCTCTTAGGAAGTTAGCTTGGCTACTTGTACCTTCATCTTCATTCAATTGTTGCTTGCCTTTGTTAATCTTCTTCTTGTCCTTTGAATACATTGCTTGAACTGTACTTTTATCAACATCTCCTTTGACATCCTGCTCAAATGTTAGCATGTGTCCTAGCAATTGATTCAAATCAGGAGTGAAATGATCTAGTGACAACTCTCTAGATCGAATGAAAGGCTTCCACTTCTCATCTCCTCTCAAACCTGTGAGAATTTGTCTTACCAATTTGTCCTCTTCAATAGCTTCATCAACTGCTCCTAATGCATCTGCAATGTCCTTCATCCTTGCTACATAATCAGAAATGGATTGAGAAGCCTTCTTCTTGAATGTGGTGAACTCTGCCCATAAGGATGCATTCCTTGACTTTGTAGTGTTTTGCAAATGCTCCTCCAAAGCATTCCATATGTAACTTTCACTTTCAAGTCCTCTAATGTGAGATATCAAGTAATCATTGATTCCCATGTGGATAATGCTCTTTGCTTGAGCATCCTTCTTCATCCATCTCTTCAAATCTGAGAGCTCTTCCCTAGTTGGAACACTAGGATCCCTAAATTCTGGTTTTTCTTCTTCTCCTGTGATATAACTTATCAAGTCTTTGCTCACAAGATGAGCTTCCATCCTCATTGACCAAGCAATATAGTTTTCTCTATCCAATTTCTCTATCTGAAAAGAATCTCCCATCCTTTCTTCACCTGTGCAATAAATTCTTCAAGATTTGTGAATAATGAATGTACCTTTACTTCAAATGTAGTTCCTTTTGATCTTATTGATAGCTTCAAGCCTCCTTCTTTAGCTTTCACTTCAAACTTTCACCTTTTGAATCTTCAAAGGTTGATTTCTGTATAAATTCAACAGTCGGGGTCATCCTTTCTTCAAATCTCATGACTCCTGCTCTAATAGCACTGATGGAGAGTGTTAATATCCACAAGGACAAGTCATCCTTGATGTAAGAGTACCTCTATATCAAGAAAAACTCAAAGCCTCAACCAATTTTGGAAGACCAATGCCAAACTATCAAACTTTGAACTAACTATGAAAAAGTGATTACTCAGAAAAGACTACTACACTTAATCCACTCATTGACTGATCAAATGTGTAAAGTTTTTTATTAAACTTTTTACAAGGTGTCATCTAAAGGTTTCACACCTTCTCCAAGCTAGAACTTATCAAAAGATTTAGTAGATCGTGAGATATGCTTCAAACAATGTACCTATGTCTGAAACTATACTTCTATATAGCCGACTTTGACACCTGCAACTTCTAATGCATGCTTCTCCCAAACTAGATGCCGTTTATTCAAATGCTTTTAGCCACAAGTAGCTTACCTTTCAACTTAAAGAATGAGTCTTACATGCTCAAAACTTTACACTATGGAGGGAGATCTGATCAAAACATTGACCACCAAGATTGCACCTGTTTCTGTCTTCACTTCTTCACTTTACACATGTAAATATTCCTACTTCAAATTCTTTAAGCTTGATTACAATTAGACTCTAGAAAATTTTATAGAGGTCACTGTACTATAGATTTAGACTTGTACAAAAGCATTCCTCAAGAGGATAAACACAGAAGGAGGACTGAGCAAAAGATCAAGGTGCAACTTTTTAGATTTTCTTCTATTATGAGAAAGTATACATCTAATGGATGAATTACTTCTTCTTAATTTCTAAGTCTTCTAATGACTTCTAACTCTTGTCATACATCATCTCTTGTACTCGTAATACATCTATATCAAGTATACATAGATGTTTACATCCCGACTCATCAAAGATACAAAGTTTCTATGAACTAATTACAAGATTAGAGTCCATGTCTATACAAGTCTTCAACTTCTGACCATGCACTAGACTTTGAGCCTCATATGTTGATCTTTGCTTCATTCTTTGACTTCAAATCTTTGTCCAAATCATCAATTGATGATTGTCCTGTTCCAACATAGTTAGAGGGCACAATCTAGTGCTCCCCTCATAAAGGCAACCCAAAATTTCTCTATCCTCCACTAGAGTGGAATATAGGGCATTAGCCCAAGTTACTTGTAAGCTTATGTGGCTCAAGAAGCTAATGATTCAATTAAGCTTGCAAGTTAATCAATTTTCAATTATGTAAGATAACATGAGTAGTGTGTATCTATCTAGCAATCCTATGGTTCATGCTAGGAGCAAACACATAGAGGTACATTATCATTACATTAGAGAGAAGGTGCCCCCCAAAGAGGTTCAAGTTCAACATCAAGTACCAAGGAGAAATGTGTTGATTTGTTCACCAAAGCTATGAATTCAATGAAGCTAAAAAAGTTCAATAAGGACAATGGATTATTGGAGCTAGGATGCAGAATTGAAGCTTGAAGCTTGAAGCTTGAGGGGGAGTATTGAAATTCAAGAGGCATTTTTGTTTTGATCATCAGATGGATGCCACTTGGGGCTACATGGATCAAGCCTCAAGCCTTCAAACATGAGAAGACACAACTCTTTGAATTTAAAAGCCCCCCTTAACAACCAAAATTTTAATCACACTTAGACGTGAGTAAAAGCCTATACTTTAGGAAAAGGTATCCCTAAGTTGTAGGGAATCTTTCCAATTCTATATGAACACTTATATAACTTTGAATTGTGTATCATTTGTATGTGTATGCTCTTAGAGAGTGCTGGGAAGCAACATAGTAGGCCCCTAAGCTAAGCAAGGCCTCTTCTTTCTTGCTTAAGTGATTTGAATAAAGTTTCTGAAGCCATAGCGAGCACACAAAATTTTTTGTGAATGTTCTAGATTGCTTGGAGTGTTGAGAAGGATTCAATAGTCATATCTCAATCATTTCTTGTAATCTTTGGTTTTTTAGAAAGATAATAAAGTCCTATAAACTTGGCTCAAAGCTTCTATTGTTTCTATACATATTATGAGAGAATTAGATTCAAAAGTGAGCAGGTGTCTATCTCTATATGCCTAGTTTAGACCATAACTTGTTTGTCTTAGAGGCATTGGTTCTCCTAGTAGCAGTAACCATTTTAAGTTAAATAGTTTGCATTATCAAGGTTTGTAGTCTAGCTTATGTGTGCAAATTCTCTCGGGTTCAATATTCATAGCCCGAGAGATTCTATTGTTTCAATAAAAAGAGGCTTTCTGAGAGTGCCTATGAGCACACCATTGCTTCAAGCTTGCATAGGGAAGTTGCAATTCTGCCATCATGTGTATGGAAATATTTGTTTATCAAGGAAATTATTTCTTAACATCATTAATTTCTTAGCCCATAAAAATACCTACAATCCTCATTTTTAATCCAATTTGCATCCACTATTAAATCATATTTTTTTTTCAAGTGAGTTTTGTTTTATACACTTTTATGAACTTTGATTTATAGGTTAGCCGATTCACATATGTTACTTGGTAGATATAGAAAGTGATTTATTTTTTTTCTAATGTGTAAAGCATTTGATGAGAACAAATGAAAATTTAATTTGAGTGACATAAATATTTTTACACTTGTCACTGTAGTTTTTGTGGTAAAAGTATTTTGTTTTTGCAACTTTTTCCATCGTCTCTTAAAACATAATTATTAATTTTCCAAGTGCTCTAGTGAGGGCATAACCTACTCGAAGTTTTATGAAGAGCTGAAATTTCTATCCGTAGTAAATGTTTTTTCTTCATTTGAGTCGAGAGGAGAATCAATCTTGGGTTTTAAAATCTTTCTTTCCTTTTTTGTTTTCTTAAGTTTAAATTTGTTGTTAAAGATCTCTAATATTTGTTTTATTAATTGAAATAAAAAGTCATGATAAAGGGTGTGTCACACATGCTAATATTGGTGTATTGAGAACCATTCAAATTTCATTTTGTGTAGGATGACTAACGTTTTTCGTGAAGACTATTCTTACTTATGATCTTTTTTAATAAGTATTCCTTAAATAATTTCTGTTTTCTATTTATTTAGGTTTGCAAATCGAGATCAAACATTTATATTTCTCTTTATATCTACGAAACGAAAACATTTTCATAGTCGTGCACTCATTTATGATTCTTTATTGTTCTTAATAGTCTATATTTTCCTTTCATTTATGGAGTCATTTATGATTCTTCCTTTCATTTGTATAATTTTGGAGTCATTTATGGTTCTTACTTTTTCTTTAGATTGCATCTCTTTGCTTTTCGTTTATGTTTCCTTTAGCGTTCATCTGTTTCCTGTCACCGAACAAGGAAAACAATTGCATAGTACTTTGTGCGAGGAGACCGCTCACTATGTGAAAGACCGACCCTCAAATTATCTTGTGGATTCCATTGAAATCTATATTGTTAACGTCTTACGTGTTAATATCATAGAAGGGAGCAAATTTGTTTAACAGATTTAAATGGAATCGGAACGTTGAATCACTCTATCATAGTTCCATTGTTTGCTCTCTTTGTTGTTGTTGGAGTCACATGCATAGCTCTTTGTCATTCTTTGTATTCGATGTTTACGCTCGAAATCAATCATTAATTTTATTTTTAAGAGTACAATGAATTGGAAATAAACACTCACACACTCAACCTCGTAAAGTAGAGGCACCCATGATGAGACCTCATAAAGTAGAGGCACCCATGATGAGAGACTCATGGACATGTCCAGCCAAGACTTGAACTTAGGACTTCCTCCCAAAACTTCAAGGCATGAGCCACTAGGCTACAATGACTTGGTTGTTATGGTTGTCATTAATATTTTAGTATTGGTTGTTAACATTGAAATTAGCTGGCGTTATGAATTTTTCTTATATTCCGTGTACTCATTTATGCATTGCCTCCTTAACTTGTCAAAGTCAATAAGCGTATGCCATTTTCTACTCTAGTACAAGCATAAGAAGCCAATCATGTAAAATTTCAAGTCAAATGTGGAAATTAGCGCTAAATACGTTTTTATTTAAGATAGGCGGAATTAGTACAACATCATTGTTCAGTTTGAACGATTTGAACTTCAAAGGATGCCACAAACTAGTATATCTCTCTCCTGGTTCTTGTAATGTTTCCTCCTCCCCAATAATTTTAGAGTATTCTTCATAAGAAACATCAATGTAGCTATTGCGTCTGCAACTCGTGATGGTAATCCTCCAAACTACGGAGCTTTACTTCAGCTAATAACATTTCTCAACATGTGTAGGATTCATTTATGCATCAAATATTGTATAATACGGACGATGTTGTATTAGAGCGCAAAGTACTTCGGCGCTTGAAGCAAGCTGATTGATTGCATCAAACTGCCGATAAATTTTGCTCTCTGTAATCTTCTTGATGCTCCTTTTTCTTGCATTAAGTAATAAAAATTTATAGTACTGCTACTTGCATATCGCCATCTAATGTTCTTTTAAGAGCCTGATTTCTTTGGAACCAAATTCATATTATTATATAATATCAGCATTTCAGCGGTTTCCTTTGAACAGGAGCGTCGTTGGATATTTGGATCATCATCCATATTGGGTACCTGCTATTTTAAGTTTTTTCAAATTTCATGTGAAATTCTTGATTTTCTGTTCACGTTAACACCTTGTTTCTTTGCTGAAATATGTCGCCGGACATTGTTAACATGGATCTATTCAAATTTTAAGTCAAACTCCTGATTTTCTGTTCACGATTAGACCTTGCATCTTTGCTGAAATATCTCATCGGGAATCGCTAATGTACATCTACCAGAGTGTTTTCTCGTTCAACTGAAGTAGATAGTGTTCGATCGTTGTCGCAGTGCTAGAGAAGGAAGTTTAGCTGCGTCGCTATTGTACGAGCAGAGCATATATTAGCTCCCTGTTTGATGAGGTAGTTTACCTGTGCATCTACGCTGAGAGAGAGAGAGAGAGAGAGAGAGACAGACAGAGAGAGAGAGAGAGAGAGAGAGAGAGAGAGAGAGAGAGAGAGAGAGAGAGAGAGAGAGAGAGAGAGAGGCACGTTATCTGCTGGTGTTGCGGTCAAATAACATGTAGCTGAGCATGCGCGAGGCTTCGGGCTCCGTAATAAGGAGGATCCAATGAGTGATGCAATAGGTTGAGCTCGCAGAGCCATTGAAGCATGGTATTGAAGCGTTGGTTCACTGAAGAGAAGACAGGAGAGGTAATGCGTCGTGGATATTCTTCGTAGTGTCGTCTTGTCAAGCAAAGACGTATGGTTTAAAAATTGAAGGAGATAAGCAGAATGCCAAATTAAAATAAAAGACGAGTACCAACGGAAAGATCAGGACGGCAAGAGAGTAAGGGATTGAGACAGCTAGAGTTGAAGATCGATCTAGAGTTGAAGGGAGAAACCGGTTGATATAAGGATGTACTGGATTCAGAGCTTACTCGGGCATTCCAATTAGGTCACTAAAGTAGATGGCTCCTCTCTGTACCACTAGAATGCGCCGATTCTTAGGTGTCTCATCTTCTCGAGTCTCAGGTCTATTTGAGCGCTTAGGGTATTGATCCTTACAGCAGTCGACTTCCATCTTTTAATCAGAGCAAGGAATAGGGAGACAAAAGGTCGACCAGCTGACAGTTATATATTACGTATCATATCGAAGGCTGGGTTAAAGCGTTTTCCTTTCCATTCTCCCCTACCTTTTCTACGACTGACGATGCTATGTCTTTGCTTTAGAGCTACTGCCATGCAATGCTCCCTCTGTTCCTGTTCTGCAAGAAGAAACCGCAAAAGGGAAGACCCTTTAAGCAGGGAAAAGAAAGGTAACCAGAAACCTCGGCCCTTTCTGCATCCTGGGTAGCCAGTAGAGAGCAGTTAATGGGCCTGCCGGGAGTACAAGGGCAGTAGAAAAGATCACTCAGTTGCAGCACGCGAACCCGTGAGCGAGCCGGTCCTGGAGGTGCGAGGCGGGAGCTCGGCCGGTACACTGACACATAGTTGGGCGACTTGTGCCCAATTCCATAGCCTGTCATCTTCAAACGCCACGTCTTACAACCACGTCTCACAACAAACCCGGCAGACGCTACTCAGAGCGGAAGGTCGACAATCGAGAGAGAACACAACTGGACCTTCCGCCTTTACATTGTCAGGGAAAGGGTTACACGAGAATACGAATCGTCATATCCGAGATCATAAATCCTCGCACGCAACTGAACCGATGACCTAATCGTCAGCGGCCCCCCAGTCAGAGGAGGAAGGCATCCGAACCCTGCAGCATCCATGTGTGTCAATGTGCGTGTGCGTGTGTTTGCATCCGCTTCTGAACTGAGCAGGAGCATTGATAACGATATCCAGCTGAAATGCCTCAGCAGGGCAGTGGCAGTGATGACACCGAGTGGCTAGGCAGCTCCTCTCTCGCCCATAAATTTAGTATCGCTCATCGCACGCCGTCGTCATCATGCGCAGCATCTGTAGTCGGTGACTCGTTGCAGCACCCCTTACCGAAATCGCCACCAACAGGATACGCTACTTTTGTTCTAAACGCTTTCCCGAATAACTTTCTGGCCTTAAAGGACTCCGAGGTTGAGTTAACAGACCAACATTGCAACACAATCTCTCGTCAACGCAGCTCACAGTCCTCCAATGAGAGTAATTCAGTTACGGAAGCTGCTGGTGATCGCCGTCGACCTTCTGGAGTAGACTCAGCGATGGACCATATTCTGTTAACGCCTGACCATTCGCTCAGCGGCATTGTGCAATCGGCTCTCGCTGTGAGCTCATTGCATGTTGACTCAGCTTATGGTACTCTTCAGGCTTTCTCGTTCACTCTCATGCCCAGTTCTGTTTCATTAATGTCTGCGTCCTTTTGGACGATTTTGTTCTTATTCTCTCAAAATTTTGGATTCAGAATGGTCTCAGATGCGCGAGCTGGAAAGTAATTATACGACCAGCATCATCGATGACAATGATCCTAACATTCCCAGTGCTTCATCATGTATGTCTCATCCCCATCAGCAAGACATCTCTGATGGCAACGCTGATGGCTCGCAACTCCACGCAGGAAAGCTTGAAAGTTTCCTTCTGGACTCGAATGTAAGAGCATGCAGCTCATCAGATTTCAACTCCGACAGCTCTATTTTCTGTGTAAATGTTACTGCTCCGGCTGTTGAAAGCACCATCATCTCTGATCAACAGTCGTGTAAGAGAATTCAAACTTTGAGCTCTTCCTGTCACCAAGCAGTTAGCGAATTATCCGATCCAGCTTCCATGAATCCTGATATCGATGACACAAACTTTTTGCAAGCCTGCCCAAATAGTCACATTTTTTCTTCAAGCAAACATCACGTAAAGTCATCCTTGCCATTTACATCACGCAACCATCAGGTCTCTCCTTCAAATCACAATATTCGCGCGGACCCCATTAATCTAATCGCAGCCACTGCAGCTCATTGTATTCCTCTAGGTCTGGAGTCTGTCACTAGTAGTCTACATAATTTCATGAGCTCTGCATCATGGCTGAAATCGCAAAGTCACTCTAATTTTTCAAAGAATTTTGTCAGTGGGTCTAATGCAGTTAATACAAAAGTTGAAAACCATACTGGGTTCGGAAATATGATTGCCTTATTTGATCCTTCACAATTGACCCTCTCGATGACGCCGAGCATTGTTTCCGTCCCTCGCTCAGAAGACGTGAAAACAGTTCCAACGGCTTTGGCTTTGCCGGGGAGCTCCTCGTCTACTACAGACTCCGCCAAACGACAAAGTCCAGATCCGATTACCAACAATGGAGCTACGGAGTCTACCTCAAGGAAGGCTATTGAGTCGTTCGGCCAGAGAACATCGATTTATCGTGGGGTTACAAAGTAAGCTCCGCCACAATATCTTCTATTCCTTGAAACAGAACTAAAAGCGATAGATGTTTCTGTGGATTGAAACTACTGGAGTCCATTGAGAATCCATATAACTGATCTTTCTTCCTCACTTTCTCTCTCTCTCGCTCGCTCTGTTTGTCTTTCTCTCTCTCTCTCTCTCTGTGTCTCTCTATGGCTTACAATGTTGCTCCTTACCTCACTTTTATCAATTAGAGAAGGAAAAATATTATTTGATGAAGCCTTCATTTTATCAGTAATTCGTCATTTCATTCACCCGCTTTTTGCTAAGATGCTTGGAACGAGAAGGTAATTAAATTGCTAGATGGACTGCGAGATAGAGCCGAACTGCTTTTTAGGCGACTTCCTCTTACTACAATTTATGCGTTTTATTTTCTCTTGCTTTTCCGTTCCTTTTCATAAATCAGAACGGGCTTCTTTGACAGACATCGCTGGACAGGAAGATTTGAGGCACACTTATGGGATAATAGTTGTAGACGGGAGGGACAAACAAGGAAAGGAAGGCAAGGTGGGTGCTTTCTATGATGATCTTTCTTATCTTGTACACTGATTTTCTATGTCTTGTAGTTAGAATGAACCATCGTGACTTTTTAAAACCGAGTTAATGTTTGGCATGTCGATTCGACATTGGTTTTGCGGGGAATCTTGCAACCTACAGTCTATTTAGGTGATGGTGTCTCAACTTGTTATACAGTTTGTGTCCATTGCTCTCTAGTATTCATGCAATGAATGTTTTCTTCCTTTCTTTTACACGCTCATGATGTCTTGAATTGTAGGAGGTTATGATAAAGAAGAGAAAGCAGCACGAGCCTATGACCTTGCAGCACTGAAGTACTGGGGTCCTACAACCACTATCAACTTTAAGGTGACGGCAAACTATAAACGCTCAGTGCCGCTAATACATAAGCTCCTTGCATCCTTTATGTTCGTCGTAAACTGCGGAATATTATTATGTCCATGTTCGTTGACTGAAGTCTGATCGGCAGATCTGTTTATAAAAACACTCATCTCTATAGACCTGACTTCGTCATGAAGCAAGATGATACCTCCTTTTTCACAGATTTCAATTCAATACGTTATTTGCTATGCCTGAAACTGCCTTTGACAACATTGGCGTAGCTAGATCTCCAGTATCTCTATTATTTGCTTACTGGCACTTGGTGATTCTTAACAACCGTTCTATGCACCCACAGCTGCCACACGAGGAAAGCTAGACGCATCCAACGCTAAGAGTGTGTCATAGTGAATGTCAGCAACATAGAAATGGGAACACTGCTTTGTCCAAGTTGTCTGGGAAGAATAAATTTACTATAAAACCCTATACTAAGCATTAGCAAAGAGTACAATTGTGCAGGGATTGAAGTGTGATAGGTTGCACGCATTTATTGTGTGCATCTGGTTTGTCCAACACAGAGTTTAAGATTATTTCTGAACATGATACTTAATAGAAATTTGACTTTAGTGCTATGGGTGGATTAACAGCTTGAGGACTATGAGAAAGAGCTTGATGAGATGAAGAACATGACGAGGCAGGAGTTTGTGGCTTCACTAAGAAGGTGATGGGCGTTAACTGCTATTATTAGTTCATAATCACACATCCCTTCTTTTATATGATTGATGTAATGTGCGACTGATACAAACATTTACACCCACGCTGGTGAGATGATAGGGTATCTAAGCTTCTTAAATGTCTTACTTATATTGGCAGGAAAAGCAGTGGCTTTTCAAGAGGAGCCTCTATCTATCGTGGGGTTACAAGGTATGTTAATCAAATTTATTTTAGTAAGACTTTATTTTCCTGAGATTGTCAGATTTTTTTTCGTTTGGAATGAGTATTACAGTCATCTGAGGGGCACAGGAGGTTTGGTCTTTGAATCTATGAGTATATCTATTACCCTCATGCCAGACTGGAATGAGTGTCCGACTACCTTTTTTATCTGTCTCAAAAAGAATTTTATGAATAATTAAACATATCAAATGTCTTTTCTAGATGGATTAAATACATCAATGCAAAGACTCCTTGTTGAGGTCTTGTCTTTGAGTCCACGAGTACTACCCTCATGCCAAAGTGGATTGAGTGTCTCACTATTAATTTCATCTGTTTTAACTAGAATTTTATGAAGCATTATGTATATGAAATGTATTTTTTAGGTGGGTTAAGTACATCAATGCAAAGCCTACATGTTCTTTGGCTGTACTAATATCAGAGGCTGTCTAAACATTGAATTCCTATACCGAAAATACATCGCTTATTGATTTGATGTACATGTCAAATCTCTTAATCAAGGCATATTCACGAAATAAATCAGATAGTCTTTTGGAGAGGGTAAATTACTAGCCTTTCCATCCTGTAGAATCTAATTATAATTACTGAATTCAGACCTCAATTGTTTTGATAGGCATCATCAGCACGGGCGGTGGCAAGCTCGAATAGGAAGGGTTGCTGGAAACAAAGACTTATACTTGGGAACATTCGGTATGATTGATTATGTCCTTAGGTTGAGCTTTGTTTATCCTTATATCCTAGTTCCCCATATTCGATTACAAATGAAATGTCCGCTCATTTGCAAGGTGGAATAATAGTCTAAGAATCGTTTCATTCTTGTTTTTCCTTGTACTAAAAGCTGGATCATGAATAGTTCGAAATAGATACCTTTAGAATGTTATGTGTCTACTGGATTGACAATCTGCATTACTTAAGTTTCAAACATAATCGTCTAAATCAAGGACATCAATGTAATGTTTTATTCATCTCTTAAGCATTGGTAGCAAATCATGGTTGAATATGGTGGACTGTGCCTCACAGGACTTCGAAAATGTCAACAACCACTGTGCAGAAAACATGATGAATAACGGCTTATATGTTAGTTAGTGTGATATGAATACAAGCAGAAAAGTGCGGATGTTCCCAAAGCTCAAAATAATGATACTCTGTGATATAGTAAATGACAGAAAATATGGTTTACAGGATTTCTTTAAATGCCGCTTTCTTAATCTTCTATGTTTCATTCCAGGAACACAGGAAGAAGCTGCAGAAGCTTATGACATAGCTGCAATAAAGTTTCGGGGTATAAATGCAGTCACAAACTTTGACATGAGTAGGTATGATGTAGCTAAGATATGCAGCAGTACAACACTTCCTATCACAACCCTTGCAAAACGTATGCTAAAGGAGATCATATACCCAACATCCTCTACCATGAGGTCCAGTGTTGAACAAAGCACTGAATCAGCTCCGCTATATCACAATCCCTTTTATACCTTGAGTCATTTGGATTATGACAATGATTCAACTGCACAAGGCAGTGGTAGTCTCATGATTAACCTCCTGCAGGGAAACTCCAGCTTCAGCAATATTTCAACATTTAATTACCATTCCAGTTGCAGTACAGTGAATAATAATGTTGTTCGCCACAATCTTAGTGAAAACATCACCCGAAGTGCACACGATTGGCAGCTGCTTCTAGGATATCCAGATAGAACTGCTGGAAACAGTACTGATGACCAACAGGCCAGAAACTTCTTTTCTGGTGCTTTGGATAACAGCTTTACAAGATGGAGTAGCCGTGAGCATGGTGTCTTTATGTACCAACAGCATCTAGATGATCAGAAACGAAAAGGCATGGAGGAACAAAGAGACACTAATAAAAAACAATCTTGCTTGGTTGCCTCACTGGATCAGTATGAAGACCATCATCACTCACATATGAGAAATCTTCTGAGTTTTTTGGAAAACCAACAGCAGTTATTATAAGCTAAGCAATAAAACACCTCATTGTTTTGCAGAAAGATGGCCAACATTCATGTAAGTTTGCTCTGCTCTTTAAATTGACTATGCTGAGGACATTTTCAGTGGCTGGCACTGCCTTCTACATGCATTGACTGTTTACGTGTGATTAAGATTATGTCAATCATTCACTACATATACATTTCTTTTTTTTCCGGAAAACTCCCAATTATCTTGAAGAACTTTTGTTCAAGAGGAGATAACAGAGCTGAATCATCTTTCTTAGCATAATATAGGTTATTCTGTATAGACATTGTGTTGCTTTTCCATCTTGCAGTGCCTCCAGTACGTAGCTATAGCTAGAGTGGGTGTGCAGAATTTGGGAAACTTGGCTATTACTTCTTGGTAACAACATTTTAAAGCTCTTTTAAACATCCTTCCATTTTTCCAACAATCTCTTACTATAATCTAAGAGCTGGTAAGCATTACTCCGTGAACAGTTCACTTCCGTTGAAAGTGCATGCCTTTTAGGAGTGAACGTGCAAAGAATGTGAGCAGTCTCATCGTCGATTTTTTACTTACATACTGATCACATCGACTTTGAAATCCTTATTCTTATTTTTAATGCAGTTTTCGCATAATCGATATATTTATCCACATTCCTAGAGGTTTGATTGCAACTATTCTAGTGAATATTATGGTCTTTGAAACTTAAATTGGATACACGTCCTGGTAGCAATCAGGTTACACTAGATACCTATCACTTTAGTACAGTCTTGCAGATTTTCGTGGATTATATTCTTTCCTATATTCTAAAATTGAAATTTGAAATAATTGTTTTGTATGTTGCTCCTCAATATCAATCTTGAAAATGAACAACTCAAAAAAGAAGATCTCGGGGTAGTCAATTGTACACGAGAGAAGTGATTGCGGAAGTCATCATGACCTTCGAAGTTAGTGGCAGAAAAATTATCACATGCTGAAATCGACTTAACAAGTTTACGAATTGAGAATCCTATAAGTTCACCAATGATAGAAAGACTGATGTTTCCTTAAGGCCCTTCATATTCATAAGTTAATGTGATATGAGTTTCCTGAAATCTGAGTGCTAGCAGACATAAAATCAAAGCTGAATTAAAGCCCAGCTTGTAAAAAAAAACATCAAAACATGAAAAGCATGTGGGCAAGAGCCTCACGAGAATATAAAAATTTTCAAGAAATGTTGCTTAAGAGGCTTCATCTACAATCAAGTTTGGCTATGTTGCAGTAATCTTCCTTCAAATGATATAGTCCTTATTGAGCCCTTGTTATTTGACATCATGTAGGTTATTTTAACACGTACAATAGATTCTTAACACAAAAACTGCATGCATTGAGCACTAAAAATAAAGGGTCAGATGTTCTGGTTTATGAGACTTACCAAAGCAAAATAGAAATCGAAAGGTGGATACAAATATGATAACATGCATGAACGACTTTCAAAGGACAGTTTCATTTCACCATCCTCGTATGAAGCTAATGGTACTCTAAAGTTTTGAAAACCTGACTAGTGAGCTTCTGATCAATCATAGTATGTTTGACAAGCTTCCTGTTATAGTAGAACATATTACGCTTACGATCGAAGTAAAAATGCTTACAAGACAAGCTAGTTGACTCCACAAAATCAGGAGTCACACATAGATCATACCTCACTCCGTTGACTAGATTTGAAACCGAAGAAGTAGCTCCAGTACTCTAGAGAAATAAATTATCTTGCTTATTAGAATTACAAATTAACAAATGTTGATAACGTAAAGGGGAAAGAGGAAGCTCGACTAAGAGAACCTAAGCCCTAATACTACCTAGCTAGCTAATGAGCTAGATTGAACAGACCTTAGCATAGAAGAAGGAAGGAGCCTTGATAAAGCAATATAATCAAAATGCACGTACGAACTTAGAAGCTCAAAGAATATAAGTCAAGCAAAATGCACGTAGGAACTTAGGAGCTCAAAGAATATAAGTCAAGCATAAAAGTAGTTAGATTTTGGGATTTATTTTCCTAGAAAATGAAAAAGCACTCAAATGTGAATTTTGAGATTTAAAATATGCATTTCTTCACTCACATGGCAACATCGCTTCTCCTATACTCCTTTGAAATAGTCCAATGAAACTCATGATAGAACACTCGAAGGATGATATAAGACCTCAATTATAATTTCGAAAGATGATATAAGACTTCATTTATACTTTATTTGTACACTCGTTTCAAAGAATATGTGGCACTCTAAGAGACCCGACGAGTTGGAAAAGGACTTTAATAGTACAAGATTTGATAAACACTCTCATAGTGACATGAATCAATGAGTTGAGGATAGAAATAAAACGATGTACAATATTTTCTTGTTCTTCCTTAGCTTCCATTACAGTCAATTTCACATTCGCTTTCATCGCATCTTTCTTTGGCTTGCAACGTGTGATACCAAATCCTTCAAATACAAATTGTGCATGTCATCATTGCATCAAACATATCCCACTTGTATATGATTCCATTTTACCAACCATATTATAAACAACTTGAATATCTAAGGAGTATCTCAACTATCAAAGATCGCTTGCTTTGAGCTTTGACACTAATCTGTTCTTGATGTGCTTGATCTTAGTTCAAAACTTTTGGTAATGATACTATCTTCAGCATATACAGAAGAAGATGTATTTTTAACATTGCCCCTTTAGAAAACATGGTAGGTATACTTTTCTTCGTTGATATTGACTTTAGTAGATAATCCATCAAACTTTGATTCCACGTTATTAGGGCTTGGTTGAATCCTTATACAGCCTTTATTATAATGTAGAGATAAGTTTTTTGCTTTCTTTCTTTGAATGGTTAGTCAGTATCCACTGCCTCCTCAAGATCGTTTCTCAAAAAGAGCATTTTCATATCTAACTGATAGATGTTTATACCTTTTCTAGTTGTTAAAAGAATCAATAACGATATTTTGATCATCTTTGCTCGAGGACCAAACCTCACTTTATTAATTGATATACTCACACCCGAAGCTCTATTGATTTTGTATAGCAAATTGTTTTCGATCACCATCGTGACTTTCATTGTTGGAGCTAGCTTCGATGTATTGGTGTACTCAAAATTTTGAACTTATTTTTGCATAGATTCTCTCTAGTGCATGGACTTAATTGTATCCGTATGACATGTGGGATACATTTGACTATCTCAAATATATCTGCATAGTTCTTTTGCTATACATTGAATCAACCTCTCTACTAGATGCCATGTTTTGCTTTATTGCGTTCCTTTTCATTTTGGTGGGGGAAATCTTCTCTACTTTTTGTGTATGGGTTTACTTCATTATAGACCTTCACTTTAAATTTAGCGTTACTTCCAAGCCATCCATTTTAAGCACTTCTTCATCCATCATCCAATCTTTATTCATGTGGCCCACTAAGATCTATATATGATTGAGCATTCTCATCTTCTTGTCTCCTTCTAGCTTCAACGTTTTCATTGATTTCTATACCTTCCGAAGGTAACACAAGGGTGAGAACTCATCAAGCTTGAAATTTTTTATTACTTTAATCTCCTTGGTTTATAAACCTTTCTCACTTGCATAACCTACATAGACACACCTATTTTCCGTAGCTTAAAATTTAATTTCAAGTCCACTTGGCACTAAAACATACCGTCTATGTCCAAACACGTCAAGTTGAAATACATCAAAATTCGTTATTTACCCTGATTTATAAGGTGATAATGAGTTGATATGTGATATTTCGAGATGGGTTTACAATGTAAATGGACATTTTGGTTGCGGTAGAGGAAAAGCCATTTGGGATTTTTACTTCCTCATTTTCTTAGAACATTCTCCATATGTATGGTTTGCCTCTCTATTACCCCATTTATGCACGGAGTTTGATTGCATGTGAATTACCATTTAGTACAATTTCTTGGTAACACGCTAGATCATTCATGCGGAAAGTACTCTCTCCATTCATTGGATCTTAGACATTCGACATATCTTCGAGTTTCTCTTTCAATCAAGTCTTTGAACTCCTTGAGCAAGTAGAATACCTGTTACTTGTGTCTCGTTAAATAGAATGCATAATCTATCCTTGTACAATAATCTATCGATACATTATCTCCTTGATTTTCATGCACACACTTGTTTCTATTAAGTGTAGGTGAATCACATAGTTTTTCATTTTTAATGGTAATAATTTACGCTTGCATGAATGGCATGGTTCGCATATATGCTCCGGATTTTATTAGCTCAAGTCTGGTAGCCCGTCCCACACCATCTCTTTTTGGCTTCGAAAATTAGTATGCCCCATCTTCGCATGCGAAGGTCATCTCTTCACTTCTTTGAGCTCTTAAGTGATAAAGACAAAATATAAATAGGGTTCAGATTTCCATTATTAGGTTTTCTATTTACATCACGTGTGAATGGACTTTCTTTCTTTCATGTACAAAGTTCTTTGTGATTGTGGATACATGCAATACTAACATATTTGTATTTTGGGATCCATCCAAGATGACATCTCATTTGTGTATGCGATGATAGGAATGGAATTAGCTATCTTCACATGCCCATTGGTTGATGGAACCTCCATATTCAGGAAGAACTCCTTGTTCTAGCTCATATGCTTTTTTTTATCCAATATTCATGTACCTGTCTTGTGCACATAGTGATTGTAAATGGGCATATGCATTATACCTAACATGCTTTAATTATTTTTAGTGGAGGAACTTGATGCGAAGTTACCTTGGACCTTGTATGGGGAATGCTACCTTGCAACATATTTTCATCTGTGATAGCATGTTCTATTAAATATTCATAGTTTGCACTTATATGGAAAACATTTCAAGCATGAAGTTCAAAATGAAGTCAATGATTTTAGTACTTTGTGAATTCAAGAACATTACCATCTCCTTATTAAATTGGGGTTTTTTTCCAAATCGTTATTGTAATAGAGTATAGACTCTTTAGCTCTATTTAAGTTTTTGAGTTTTTATTTGTCCAATCATTGCACTGCTAATATGCTATATGAGGATGAATATTTCTTTCCTATATTTCTAAATGAAATAAGAAAAATCCATAAATTGATGGTTGATAGCGTTTTCGCTAAACCTAGGCTTAATGTATCATCCATATCAACATCTACATGTGTTGTCCCATAACCAATCTAAACACTGTAAAATTTGATGATTGGTAATTGTTTCATGATGTTGTTCATTGCTAAAAGATGCTTCCTAGGTTTAATATATTCTTTTTATAATACATGTAAGTCTTAAACTTTTATCTATACCCTACTACTTAACATAACATGTTTTATTTTGCATTATCTTAAAAAAAAGTCATCTCGATACATGAAGTTGTGATTGCTTTAGAATTCTTAAGCTTTTAGAGATCCACAGATTCGTTTGTCTGAGTTTTCAACATTTTTGATGGTCCAAATTCTCCAATAACATGCACCACCTCTCAATGACAAGTTCTAATTTGTTTCCTTCCCTTAAAGCATGTATGACCTATGGAAGATAGCTTCATTATAGGTGAGTCACATAAATTCAATAGTACTTTGAACTTGGGTGAAAAAAAAAGCTTCTAATTGTTAATAATAACTTTAATAGGCCCTCTAATGAAACAAATCTTACTTCGAAGCATTTCTATAACTAAACGTCATAATGCTTCCAAGACAACCTAGTTGAGTACATAAACTCACAACTCATACCTCACTCTGCTTATTGTTTTTCATTGATTATTTAGAATACAAATGTGATACTGAATCAAAATCTAGTTAACTATAGTATCTGTCCATTCAAAGTTCACTCCTCAATTATCAATAAATCATGATGTTGAAAAAGTGAAATCAGTTCAAAGAACTGAAGCAATAATACTTTGTGACCAACATTGAGCTAGAGTGTAACAAACTAGGATGGAGAGAGGGAAGTTGTTTGCTTAAGATAGGGCTTTAATATGTACTTGAGACTATTAAGGATTCAAAATACATGTATCTCTCTCTCTCTCTATCTATCTCTACACACACACACACACACACACACACACACACACACACACACACATATATATATATATATATATATATATATATATATATATATATATATATATATATATATATATATATATATATATATATATATATATATATATATATATATATATATATATATATATATATATATATATATATATATATATATATATATATGTGTGTGTGTGTGTGTGTGTGTGTGTGTATGTATGTACGTAGTATGCATGTATCTATCTCTACACACACACACCCACACACACACGCACACACACACACACACATTTGCTCGCCACTATTAGGCTTCCATAATCTTTTGATACATTGCATAAAATCCTTTGTGAGGTGCCCATAAGGTCTCATGCATCTCGCTCATGACCTTGCTTTGAAGACTCCTACTACTTAGTACACTCTGTGGATTCTGCACCTTGTCTTTAGCATGTCACCAAACAAGTCCATCGTTCAAGAAAAACTTGTAAGACGTCTTCTTGATAGATCTATACTTATTTGTGGACCAACCTAAGGAAGGATTCAGTGAACAAAGATAATTTCTAATGTGTTTCCATTCTCCATCATACTCATTCTCCTAGAATCGCTCATAAACATAGAATAGTGGATCATATCTCATCACGCTTGTTTCTCTTTCTACGTCATCATCATCAAATTTTTCTCTTGAAAGCATATCGGCAACAATGCTTGGCTTTCTAGCTATGTGAAAAAAAGCCAAATTAATAAATTTCACATATGAGATCCACCTAGGCTCGCAATATCTAGAGAAGAACAATTTGCTATCATACCTATTAATGGAAGACAATCATTATTTACAATAAAATTCTCTCCAATGAAATATTCTTTATCTAATTTTAAAGTAGTCACCAATCTCCAGAATTCCCTCTTGATCTGTGGATACTTTCTCTGAATTTCATGTAATATTTTCACACTAAAGCCAACTCTGTATCTCTATCCCTCATCATCATCTTGATCTATAACCCAACCTATACCAATAGGACTATTATCAACAATGAAAATAAAAGGATTCTCACTTGAATAATCATGGGGCTTCACAATTGGAGCTTCAATTAGTAGTTGCTTTAGTTTATGCATGGCTCTTGAGTGTTTTCCTATTCAAATAAACTTCTTTTTTGTTTCTCAACACATCATATAAAGGGTTCACAACATGAGAGAAGTGAGGAATCCAGATAATGTAGAAGACATAGGCTCCCAAGAATCTCCTTACCTCATTGACATTATGACATACCAATTAGGTTAAAGGCTTCAATCTTTTGTGGGTATGGCTTGTCGCCATAATGTCTACATAGATGTCCTAGAATGAGAACCTTGTCAACTCCAAAAACAAATTTTTCTCAAGAAAATGTTAGCCCTACCTCTTTGAATCTCTCATAGATTTTCTTAGAATCAGAGATATGGCCGCTAAAAAATTTCCTACAATAAGAAGCATCTAAAGTCTCATCTCTTACTCTTTCATCACAAGCCTTTATCACAATATCGTCAATAAAGGCATAGTCACTCGAGTTATAAAGTCATAGTAGGACCAGACTCATGGAATTTTTCATATGAGCTAAAGACTTCATTGCTCCCTATTGCAAAGTACAAATGCATACAAGGCACAGTGGAGTCGTCATCATTCTGATGTCTCTACTCTCAATGCCCAACTAAAACTGATCATACCTTGAATACAGATCACCCATGGAGTAGATGAAATGCCCAATGAATGCTTTTGCAAACTCATCTACTATAGGTCGTGTTGCTACATTTATGATCTTGACTTTGTTCACAGGTTGCAAATCATGGATGAAACAAAGTTTCTCATTCTTCTTTGGCACTATGTACAACCTATTGAATATGGAATTGAAGATTATTCCAATATTTGCATGGATATCATTTCTTATAACACTCTCATCAACTCAGGTAAATGAGCCTTTGGAACTAGAATAGGTTGAATATTCCATGGTATATGTGGAACTGTAAAAATGATCATGGGTGGAACTTGTTTCGGATCTGCACAACCCATCTCATGTGGTAAAAGAGGCAACACTTTCTTGTGTCTCAATAACTTCTATGGACTTTTATCTCTCTTTTTCTCCAAGAAATGATCTCTCTCAAAACTTTATTTGCTTGATACTCTCCTTAGTAAAGCGATGCCCTATAAGCTCCTATCTTCTCAATGTAAGGACATCAAAAACTCTGAAATACTTTTCATAACTATCACACAATAATGGTTGAGCTATGGGTTTTATTTTCTTATCAACAATCATATACTTGGTATTTGCATTCACTTCATGTTCTTGCAAAAATGCAACAATCACTTCATATTCTTGAATACAACTGAGCATGATGATTTCATATTTTCATTTCTTTGAAGTGTTTGTTCAAGTTCTTCTAGAAGAGCCGAGCTACTTTGCAACTCAATTATGTTTTCAATGTTTTCATGAAGCAACATCAATCCTAAGTTTTTGTAATGTTTTTCGTATATTTCTCTAAATTTTTTTCAAATTCTTTCTTTTTGCAAATAAAGTAACTTGAACACAGAATAATAAACGAAACAACTTTTAAAACTATGTATAGAGTCCTACATGATATCAAACCATTTCCCATTGTTTTGTAACTCAAAAATGGATCCTAGTACAAATTTTGGTCAAAATATACCCCTATATATCTCATCAGTGCAGAGTCATTGCACCCATGATCATGAGAGTTGATGGGGTGTTTTCTTAGATTCTTACTGTTTCTTGCATGATTCGGGCAAAAAGTCATGACTTTAAAGGAGTTCAAATCGGATCTCCATTGGATTCTTGCATATGCAGAGATTCATCATCCATTGCCTTTGTCTCCATCCACATTTCAACTATGAATGGTTTCCCAAGAATAGCCTCGTACACATAGTTACCCTAGACAAAGAAGTGGAATTCCTCACAAACTCCCCCAATTGTCACATGTACAAAAGCACATGCTCCTAACAAAGCTCCAAATCCATTATCTACGGTCCTCATCCTCTAGCCATGTTCCTTGTCTGTGGGCCATCTAATCTTGTCATACAACTTCTTTGATATCACATTTATCTCTAACCTTGATTCAATGAAGGCGAATGCTAAATACGAATCTCACTGGTCATTTCCTAATTTTACTTTTATTTTTGGTGTCCCTCTATCAAAGTTCAAAATCAATATGGAGCTTCAAAGAATGGGTGATGCTTTCTTAAACAAATGATTTTACAATTTGTATTATCTAGATGCGAGTACCGTAGCTATGCCTCTCAAGTGCAAGTACTAGATAGAAGAGGAGGAGGAGGAGGCCAGGATCCCCAAATATGGAGCACTCTTGAGCTCTAGTTTTTTGTGGAAGATAAAGTCTTCCGAGCGTAAGTCAAGCCAATTGGTAATCAAAGGAATGCTCTTTTCCATGCACACAACCCTATCATATATCCTTAGGTTTGGATATGGAAGGATCCATATACCAGAGTGCAGAGCATGTGACACCAGTATTTGGGCATGAAAGTCAAGTTGTGAAGACTCTATGTTGAGATAAAAGAGTTTAACTGTGAAGACAGGCTCTTCGAGTGGTCCGATTTCCTCAAGTCCAAGGAGGTATTCAGAGACCATGAGCATGATGTCATTGATCTCATCATGAAACATGCATCTTCCTCCTCGCTTCTCCTCATGGTACTCATCTCAAGCCAATGCCTCTAACACAATAGCAGTAAGACTATTATGTGCATTGCACTATCTTGCTAGACAAAATTGGTATGCATTCTCTCTCAAAAGATCTGGCTCACAAAAACACCATGGGTATAGATGATCACAATGGGGAATTACTACTTCCACATATCAAGGATGCAAGTGCTTTGATGATAAGCTATTCTAGATAGTCAACATTGTGATCATGGTCATGGATTAGACTTCACACATGATGGGGCTACGGTAGCCTTGAAGGATGCAGAGAAAGGATAGGAAGATAATGATGGAGATGCACTCTCTTATTCTAGACCACAACAGGGTCACCATTCTCTAAAGGATGATGCAAATATGAGTGTGTTTATTCACGAATCTCCGATGTTTAGTTTCATTGCATTCTAGTTTGTAGATCTAAATGAGAGAGCAACAAGGAGAGAGGAGAAGATCATGGAATGTCAAAGAGTTCCATTAAAAAATGTAGTCACAACTTGAGATTGCGCTGGCACAACAAATGCATGATTGGGAGAGGGAGAGAAAGGAGATATTGGAGATGTGGAAGGGAGGCCGATAAAAGAGAAATTGAGAGAGAAAGAGAATAGGATGAGGCCAAGCTTGAAAGGAGAGAGAGATATAGAGATTCAATCAATGAAGGGATATCAATTAATAATAGGAACAATGAAATTGATGGAGTGCTTGGTGTTCATACGTTCAAAAGAAGAGATATGATCACTTGGAAATGCTAGCATAGATTGTTTTTTCAAATGTATAAGGGTTCACATCAACGAGGAGAGAGAGGCATTGAAAAAGGAATTATGTGATGCTTTTAGTCCATGGGGCTTTGATGAGATGGGAGAGACTCTAGCTGATGAATGGACCAATCAAGAAGAATATGCTTTTCAAAAGCTTCCAATTCATGCTACCAATCACTTCAACCTACGAATAGCTGGCATTGCATGGAAGATAAGTATGCATATGGGTGGGAAGATATGCATTTGGGAGAGATCAAATACTTTTATCTAGACTCGACAGCCATAAGGACGATACATTTGCTACCAGAACTGGCTCTGCAACGCATCCACTTGAATCATACTATGACAAGATTCAAGATGTGATAACCTTCGTATTACAAAGGACATTAGCTGAGGATTCGGAATGATGTGAAAAATACAATATATAGCCTGCTATTATCACATTGGCCAAGGTGCTTTCATCTCATCACAAGTCCTTTGGGGCTATGTGGGTGATTCTATTCCAGAATTCATATTTTGAATTCAAGGACTAAAACACATACTCTGCTGCAAAGTAAAAAGCCACATAGTAGTAAAGGACATGACAATTGCAAGTAGAGCATGAAAAGATCTTGACAGCTGATGAGCTTCTTCGAAAAAGAATGCATGAGTCCCAATGCATAAGTCCCAATCCATGAGTCCTGAGGACTCATGCTACCTTGACACATATAAATTTCAGTAAATATAATGGTCACTATGGTGGGTATGGGCATTGTTTCCCGTGGCCACCAAAAAGGGGAAATGAGGCAGACGTAACATGAGTCATATGTAATCGGGTAAGAAGGATGTGCTTCATTCTCATGCAAATGATAAGCAGCTGCCAATTTCAAGATTTCCAGCATCGCTATTGTCATTTTTGACATCATCCTCAACACCATGAGTACAGGACACTCTACCAAGCTCTTAGTCTCCTTCCATAAAGGGTTTTCCATTCACTTTGTCATTCCACATCACTGTGCAAGAAAATCTTTGGTTTTATCTGAATTATGCAAACATCCTCTTTCTTGTTACAATGTCCAAAAATGGGAAGGAGGAAATTCCGCAGATCACCCTATTGGAGAGGCGGGTCGAGGGAGGGGAGAAGATGCATTTCAGTATGATTCTTTTCTGTTCATCAACGAGGTAGAGAGCCGAGAGGGTTATGCAGTGGCTAGAAAAAATGGGCCATCCGCATCGTATTGAAGTCCCACCATTATGTGCTAGCAATTGGTGAGGTAGGTGATACGCACCTAAAGTGAGGATTATTCATTATGTCCTAAATCAACAAAATGTCTTGTTAGTATATATATATATATATATATATATATATATATATATATATATATATATATATATATATATATATATATATATATATATATATATATATATATATATATAGAGAGAGAGAGAGAGAGAGAGAGAGAGAGAGAGAGAGAGAGAGAGAGAGAGAGAGAGAGAGAGAGAGAGAGAGAGAGAGAGAGAGAGAGAGAGAGAGAGAGGATAATGGTGCTTGTTATTTTAAGTTTCCATTGATTTTTTCATATGTTCTCATAGAAAAAAAGATTATGAGACAAGCTGCACATCACACGTTTTATCCAATTTTTGAGTTTCCAAGTTTAGGAGATGATTTTACTCATAACAAAGTGAAGTGATCCCCCACTGCTTCTAGTAAAAATCTGGTCAAACCTATTTTTCTTTACTTTTTTTTTGCGTACTTACTAGGATTTCAAGATTGGAGGGATTCAAAGATCCCGCAAAGGTGGAGGAGCCCACACTAATTGTCTCTCCCTCTCTCTCTCTCTCTCTCTCTCTTTCTCCTAGCAGTGCATTTTGCTGATTTTTTTTCTTCTTTGACATAATGAATAATCCTTAGTTTAGGCACATATCACATACCTCATTGATTGCCAACACAAAATGGTCGGAGGTCGATATGATGCAAATGGCCCATTTTTTCTAGCCGTTGCATAACACACTGACCTCTCTAACTTGTTGATGAACAAAAGAGAATCATATCATGTTATCATGACTAGAAATCTCTTCAATCTTAATTGAAGAGAGCTTAAATTTCCTTGCTCGAGGAATATTGAGAATATAAAAGAGCTTTTGATCAATGATATCAAGTGGTACTATGGCTAACTACAATGTGGTCCACTCCCTGGGATCCTCTCGTGAAGTTGTAGAATTTTGTTTCCTAAGCAGATTCTAGGTAATTCAAAATGACACGAACCACTTCTACATCACGATATATGAAATTATGTGCAAAAATATGATCACAACTAGGGTCTATAGAACCCCATGCCTCCATTTAAACCCTCTATACGTAGTCCTATATCTACATACCTTGCAAAAATGGCATCTGGATTTCGTTATGAGTGTATACACTCCCTACAGAACATCACTCAAAACTTTTACTTGGACTTTCCCATTTGGAAAAAGCTTGGGACTCTAGCACTCAAATGCAAGTAGCATAGTTATAACCCTTATGATATTGTTTTCCCTTCTATGGATTACCTCTAGCAATAGATTTTGAATAGAGTACTCACTTTTCAAACAATTTAGTCTATATGATTTTGGAACACTCCATAATATCCTTAAGTGAATTGGACATAAGAAAGTACCAAAACGTTTCATTGGACATAATATGGAAGCTGGCACTTGAATATACAAGAAAGTGGGAGCAATATGTGCTCCTTACACTATGGGCCTATCGCACAACATATAAAGTAGCCATACACTTCACCCTAATCAAGTTGAAGTATATGTTGGAACATCAAGATTACACTATGATTGAGGTGGATTTGTTCTACTTCATCAAGCCATCATGTGGAATGTACCAAGATATCCTTGGAGAGGTTCTTCATCACTAGCTTTTTTATGGTATTTTCATAAGGGGTTTTTATGATCATTTACCCAACATAAAAGGCTAGAGTTTTGCACTTGTAAAAAGATAAATGGATAACTAAAATTTCACGAATTTGAGGTGGTTGAGATTAAAAATCAATCAATCAATCAATCACCAAAAATTATATGAGATTAGATCTTCACTTTTGTAAGATGTAGGAAAGTGAATTGATTCTCTTCAAAAGCCTGTCCCACCTTGATGATAATTCAAAATCCAATTTTAGAAGTCTTGGAACACTTCATGAGTCTATATAAAGACTTAAAACCACTTGTATATTCCAATTGAAGCAATATACATACACTTTGGGTCATCATTAT
The DNA here is from genome assembly GCA_020310875.1 of Ceratopteris richardii. Classification (NCBI taxonomy): domain Eukaryota; kingdom Viridiplantae; phylum Streptophyta; class Polypodiopsida; order Polypodiales; family Pteridaceae; genus Ceratopteris; species Ceratopteris richardii. The sequence continues at coordinate 56,882,055 of CM035408.1, read as the reverse complement.
GTAGCTCCATTTTTCTGCACCATCTTCTTCAACAACAGTGAATTTTTAAGGGCTAGTGCTCTCTCTAAAGAGGTATAAATTGGATGAATGAGCATTCATTGGAAAGATATTAGTGTCTATATTATGTGTAAAAATTCTTTTGTAATTTTCTTTACTATATTTGAGAAATATTAATTGTACTCTATCACGGTCTATCTCTGCACAACCTTGAAAGGTTTAGCGTACCTTTGTTGTGCATCTAGTTCATCCTAGAAGCATATCTTTCTTATTGCTGGTACTCTTGTGGATTTCTCACACTCAAACATATATATATAAAAGTTCTCCAAAAGGAATTTTTCCAATTTTAAGAATGTTGGCCGCTCTGAGAATTTGAATTTGATTGTTTCATCCAAAGATAGCAAGTTTTTTGAGCTTGTCAAAGTGCAAACCTATCTATTTTGTACCAAGTCTTTCTCCCTAATGCTCCAAAGAACGTGGTGGGTTTTATTGCACTAATCACATGCCTATAAGGTTTATTTGACTCTCTAAAAGCTCAAGGGTTGGTCTTCTGCTGGTTTGCTAGACCAAACTTCATCACTTGAGAACTCACCTTTCTAACTCTTGCGAGCTTCTCCAAGTTCTCTTAGTAAAGGCTTAAAGACATTTCCTTGATTGAGATAGTAGTCCCCAATGAGTGGAATGCTATTTGCAATTGCCTCCTCCTTAAAGGTCCCCAGATGAGTGCATCCCCAAACTTTGAATATTTAAAGAGACAAATACAAAAACTTTGTTATCTTTCCAAGAGGTAAAGACGCACTTATAATAATGGCACGACCATAACTAAAGGACTCCACTCCTTCAAGTGAAGGATTTACTTCTCTTTTTTAATTCAACATGAGAAAAAAGGCATGAAAGTTTCAACTCTGGTGGACTGAAAAAGTTTTAATCTTTTTGATGGTGGGACTTGCCATCTTCAAACTGGAGACTTTGGTGAGAAGACTAATTTCCATTGTAGTGAATGAATCCAATATTTGATTTTACTAATCATAAAAGGATTTCAATAAAACAATGCATCAAGAATGGATTTAGAAGAATAGGCATGACAAGTGAAATAGACCAAAATGAGCACAAACCATGTTGTCGCTATATGCCAATCAAATCAAGAAGTGCTTTCGAGAGCTAGAGGACATGGCCATGCCACCCAAAGTTATGTGCAAAGTTTAACGCAATAATGAATAGGGAACTATAGACATGATTTTATAGCATTTGTATTACTACATCCAAAATATCCTCACCCACGTACACATGTGGCCATTATTTGAATGAGGTGCACATTGCTAGTGCAAGTACTTATGACACCATGCAACCTAACATTTTCTAACTTACATCAATGGAGGATTGTGGAAGGCCATAGATAATGAACAACCCAATCATAATTCGATTGTGTCTGCTATTTCTCTTCTTCACATTTACACATGTAAATGTTCCTACTCTCAATTCTCTCATCCTGATCTCAATTCGAATCTAAAAATTTGTACAGGGGTCACTCAACTTTAGACTTAGACTTGTACAAAAGCATTTCACAAAAGAATAAACACAGAAGGAGCACTGAGCAAAATGTCAGGTGCAACGTTTCTTCTATTCAGGAAAACTTTACATCTGTTTGATGAGAGATATTCTCTTCACTTCTAAAGTGTCTAATGACTCTTACAACTTGTCATTCATCATCCCTCTTACATTCTTCAACTTTTTGCTTGTATATATAGACATATAAGTACAATCTCATGACCATAACAAAAGTATAAGTGAGCTACCTACAAGTTTAGTGTACATGTATATACAAGTCTACATTCTCTGATCATGCACTAACTTCAAGATTCATATATTGGTCTTTGCTTCATCCTTTGACTTCAAATCTTTTTCCAAAACATCAATTGATGGTTTTCATGCACCAAGAGATCCCCCTCAATCATCAATTGAGGTTTTCTCCATCTTCTTTATACCTGCCATGTCTTTAAACCTTTCTAGCTTTGGTTCATCTAAGATTTTTGTTAGTATATCTGCAATCTCCTCTTTTGTTGAAGTATGTATGACTTCAATCTCCTTATCAATCACCATCTCTCTCAAGAAGTGATACTGAATCTCAATATGTTTAGTCTTGGCATGAAAAACATGGTTAACAACTAGATACAATGAACTCATATTATCTCCATGAATAGTGGGTGTACTCTGAATGATGTCAAAACTCTTCATGAGAGTGTTCAACCATATGACATCGTTCAACCATCCCTTTGTACTCTGCTTCTATAGATGAGAAAGCAACTGTGTGCAGCTTCAACCATCCCTTTATACTCTGCTTCTGTAGATGAGAAAGCAACTGTGTGTTGCTTTTTAGAACACCAAGAGATTAACTTATCTCCCACATAACATTAGTACCCATAGGTTGATCTCCTATCATCAGGATTACCTACCCAATTTGTATCACTATATATCTTGATGTTTGTATTTGAAGTGAAACCATAATACACACCTTCCTTGAGTGTACCCTTAATGTATCTTAACACCCTTTGTCCTGCAACCCAATGTTCTCTCCTAGGACAATGCATGAATTGAGACAACACTCCAATTGCATATGATAAATTAGGCCTAGTTAATGTAGCATAGATTATACTACCAACCAGACTTTGATATACCTTCATGTCCTTGAATTCTTCTCCTCCATATCTGCTCAATTTGTGATTTACCTCCATTCGAGTAGGTGCTACCCTGCAATCTTCCATTTTAAACTTAATTAGCAAGTTCTTTAGATACATTTCTTGAGTCACATATACTCCATGTTGAGTATATGAGACCTCCATGCCCAAGAAATATGACAAGTTTCCCAAGTCACTAATCTTGAACTCTTTCTCCATTTGCTTCTTAAGACTTTGTATGCCCTTCTCATATGTACCTGTAAGAATTATGTCATCAACATATATGGACATGTAAATGAACCCATCATCACTTGCTTTAACAAGCAAGCTACTATGTGCTTTAGACACTTGGAAACCAAGCTCCTTCAAGAACTTCAAAAGTCTATAATTCCATGCCCTTGGGGCCTGCTTCAAACCATAAAAAGCTCTCTTGAGCTTACATACATATTGTGGATACCTTTTATCTTTGAAACCTTCTAGTTGCTCCATGAAAACATCATCTGAAATGTACCCATTTAGAAAAGCATTCTTCACATCTAATTGACATAGCTTCCAACCTTTACATGCAGCAAGCTATGAGAGTCCTTATAGTTGTCATCTTTGCCACATGACTATAAGTCTCATCATAATCTATACCATATGTCTGAGCATACTCTCTCACAAAAATTCTAGCTTTATATCTAGACACACTTCCATCTGCATACATTTTTGTCTTGTAGACCCATTTGCATCCAATGATCTTCTGACTATTTGGTTTGGAAACCAAAACCCATGTCTCATTCTCCATCAATGCATCGTACTCTTCATGCATCGCTTTCTCCCAATTTTCCTTACCTTTTGCCTCTTCATATGTAGAAGGATCTTCCTGTACTTTCACCATGTAAGCATAATCTTCAGTAGTAAAAAAAGAAGTGTCATAGCTATACCTTGTAGGTTGCCATTTATGCCTTGATGACCTTCTGAGTTCTCCGCTCTTTGAAGTTTTTGTTTATATCATATTATGGATCAAACCTTGGCATTTCTTCAACTTCAACCTGTGATTCAGTGTTCTCTTCTTCATCAAATATTTGAACCTTTGATTTACCTTTCTTCTGATTCAAAGTTTCTTCATCACCTGCATGAATGTTAATTGTATCTACATACCAAGTACCTTGCTCATCAAATGTAACATCTTTTGACTTAAGGAATTGCATGCTTTGTGGATGGACTCCGCAACCTATAACCCATCTGCTTACCATCATAAGCAATGAACACATACTTTTCAGCTTTAGGTTCCGATTTATGCCTCAACCGTGATGGCACATATGCATAAACCAAACATCCATACATTTTGCAATGATCTAAGGTAGGTTTCTCATCCCACCAAGCATCATATGGTGTCATACCCTGCAAAACTTTACATGGTAACCTATTAACCAAGTATGTAGCTGTATTTACAGCCTCGACCCACAAATAATTGGGACAATTTTTCTCCTTCATCATTGACCTTGCAAACTCAACAAGAGTTCTATTTCTCCTTTCTACTACACCATTTGAGAGTACCTACAAGTAACTTCCCTTTTTATACCTACATTCCACAAGTAATCACTGAATTCATTAGAGAAATACTCTCCCCCTCCATCTTACCTTAGTCCCTTAAACGTTTGACCCGTGATTCTCTCTGCATACACATGATAATGTTTAAATGTATTGAATACCTTTGATTTATCTTTGATCACATATATGGTGATCCACCTGGTAGTATCATCAACATAAATAACATAACATCTTGAACCATTAATGCTAAAGTCTTTTGATGGTCCCCATACATCTATGTGTACCAATTCGAGCTTCTCTGAATACATGAATCCATGTTTATTATATGATTGCTTATGATCCTTACCTAATTGACATGCCTCACATCTGTATGTCATATGTTGATCTGCAACATTAGGTAATCCAAGAACTAAACCATTTTTAACCATATCCTGAATACCTCTTTCATTGAAATGTCCAAGCCTTTTATGCCAAAGATCTTACTCACAGATCTTATGTCCTCCATAAGTGAACAAGGCATGACCAACAGCGCCTTGAATCTTCAATGTGAAGAGCCTTCCTTCTTTCTTCCCTGAATCAATTTGTTTATATCTGTTTCTAGGGTCTTCCACAAAAACCCCGTCATCAGTGAACATTACTTCCTAACCTTTCTCAACAATTTGCCCTACACTTATCGGATTCTTTGGAACCTTACTCAGAACAGTGCTCCCATCCTTAGCCTTTACTGATCAAATTCACTTCACATTGTGCTTTGTATTATCACCTGTTTGAACCACATGATTACTTACTTTATTCTTCAAATCACTCATCAAATCTATGTTACCATTAGGTGATTGCTACACCTTAAGTCAATGTAGAAGACTCTTTGATCTTCACTTTGCCTTTCACAAGTTGCATTCATGATTAAAGTTGAATCTTCCTTCTGATCTGAAGCATAGTTGTAGTAGGTATTATTGTAGGATTGAGTTTGGAGGCCTTTACCTACATTTCTTCCAAAGAAACCTCTACTACCTCTACTTTAAATTACCTCTCTGATTTCTATTACCTCTTCCTCTTGAGTTAAAGTTGTGATTATATCCTCCATTATTTTGATTATTATGCAACAATCATGAGATAAATGATTAGTCTTACCACAAATTGAGCAAGATTTGGCTTCATCTTTATTGCTTCCACCTCTACCTCTTCCTTTGCCACCACCTCTTCCTCTTATAGAGTTAGCTTGGCTAGTTGTACCTTCTTCTTCTTCAATTGTTGTTTGCCTTTGTTAAACTTCTTCTTGTCCTTTGAATACATTGCTTGACCTGTACTTTTATCAACATCACCTTTGACATCCTACTCAAAAGTTAGCATATGTCCTAGCAATTGATTCAAATAAGGAGTAAAATGATCTAGTGACAATTTAGTGGATAAAATGAATGGCTTCCATTTCTCATCTCCTCTCAAACCTATGAGGATTTGCCTAACCAATTTGTCCTCTTCAATATCTTCATCAACTGCTCTTAATGCATCTGCAATGTCCTTCATCCTTGCTACATAATGAGAAATGGATTGAGAAGCCTTCTTCTTGAATGTGGTAAACTCTGCCCACAAAGATGCCTTTCTTGACTTTGAAGTGTTTTGGAAATGCTCTTCCAAAGCATTCCAAATCTCACTTTCATTTTCAAGTCCTCTAATGTGAGGTAGCAAATAATCATTGACTCCCATGTAGATAATGCTCCTTGCTTGAGCATCCTTCTTCATCCATGTCTTCAAATATGAGAGTCCACCCCTAATTGGAACACTAGGATCTCCGAATTCAAGTTTTTCTTCTTCACTTGTGATATAACCTATCAGGTCTTTGCTCATCAGATGAGCTTCCATCCTCATTGACCAAGCTAGATAGTTTTCTCTATCCAATTTCTCTATCTGAAGAGAATCTCCCATCCTTTCTTCACTTGTGTATCAAATTCTTAAAGCTTTGTGAGAAATAAGTGTACCTTTACTTTGAATGTAGTTCCTTTTGGTCTCCTTGATAACTTGAGACCTCCTTCTCTAGCTTTCACTTCAAACTTTCACCTTTTGAATCTTCAAAGGTTGATTTTTGTATAGCTACAACAGTCGGGGTCCTCCTTCTTCAATTTTGATGATTCGTGCTCTGATACCACTGATGGTGAGTGTTATCTCTCCAAAAGAACAAGTTATACTTGATGTTAGGGCACCTCTATATCAAGAAAAACTCAAAACCTTAACCACTTTTGGAAGACCAATGCCAAATCATCAAGATTCTATCTAACTGTGAAGGAAGTCTACAGAGAAAAGTCTGCTGCACTTAACTCATTCATTCACTTAACTTTGAACAAGATGTTGGCTAAAGGTTGCACACCTTCTCCAAGTTAAAACTTCTCAAAAGTTTTAGTAAAACTTGAGATTTACTTCAAACAATTCAGCTATGTATAAAACTCTACTTCTCTACGGTCGACTTTGACACTTGTAACTTCTAATTCATAATTCTCTTAAATTAAAACCCGTTCATTCAAATGATTTTAGCCATAGGTATCTTACCTTCCAAATTAAAGAGTGAGGTCTTGCTTGCTCAAAAATTTACACCATGGAAGGAGAAGTCACCAAAACATTATCATCGAATTTGCACCTGCCACAATCTTCTCTTCTTCACATTTACACATGTAAATGTTCCTACTCTCAATTCTCTCAACGTGATCACAATTCGAATCTAGAAATTGGTAGAGAGGTCAGTCAACTATAGACTTAGACTTGTACAAAATCATTTCACAAAAGAATAAACAGAGAAGGAGCTTTGAGCAAAATATCCGGTGCAACTTTTCTTCTATTCAGGAAAACTTTACATCTGTTTGATGAGAGATATTCTCTTCACTTCTAAAGTGTCCAATGACTCTTACAACTTTTCATTCATCATCTCTCTTACATGCCTCAACTTTCTACTTGTATATATAGACATATATTTACAATCTCATGACCATAACAAAAGTATAAGTGAGCTAACTACACGTTTAGTGTACATGTATATACAAGTCTTCATTCTCTTATCATGCACTAACTTTAAGATTCATATATTGGTCTTTGCTTCATCCTTTGACTTCAAACCTTTGTCCAAAAATTCAATTGATGGTTGTCATGCACCAACATATGACTGGGGAAAAATTAAGTGCTAGATGACTGGTACAACCTCATTTGTACACCATATAACTTTCAAAACTATAGGGACATCCAAGAGTAGAAGTGGAAGTGAAGTTGTAGAGGGAAGAAGATGCCAAGGTGAGTGAGAAGGGGTGATCAAGAAGCATGCATTAAAAGGTCTGTGCAATAAATCTAATAAAAGGAAGAAGATAATCATAAGCACCTAGAGTGGAAGGTGTAATTCAAAGTTCGGTGCCAACTCGCCTGAAACATGGGAGAGGAATATCCCCATACCAGGATTAGGTGGCCAACTCTAAGGAAGGCCATCCAAAATAGGAGCATGAAAAGTATCCTCTAAAGATATTTTACTATCATGACTAAGAGAAAATGCCCACATCGGAGATCCCCATCAAGCTCAAGATATCTGATGAGTTTTATCTTTCCTTACTTTGTAAATTCTTTCATGGATTGAAATCAAATTATGGACCTTGGAGAAATCAATGTGACCCTAGTGTACCTACTCAATCATGTTTATCCATGGTTCCACTTAGCGTTAGAGCTTAATTCTGATTATATTATGGGTTTTGGTTGTATATTTTCCATATCACCGTGCAAATTGAAAAATTTGGAGGCCAAGCATGGGGAAGCACTCCTTCCATTCGATTTGGAATAGAGGAAAATGTAGAAAATTTTTTCCAATTATAATGTTGAAGTGTCATGGAGGTGCATGAAATCAAGCAAGAGAAGGAACAAAAGGTTCAAAAGATCAATGATGAGGAAGGTGAGGAGGATCTAGACAACCAAAAGTTGGTCCAAGAGGCCTAGGATGGCTGATAGGAAATGGTTAACTAGTACCTTAAGTGCTAGGAATTGAATTAAATATGATACCTCAAAAGCCTTGGAAGATGAGATATCGTGGATTCAAAAGAAAGTTCAAGCCATGGAAGTTGAGGTGACTTGGGTTACAAACCACCCTCAGATTCTATGGAGTGGGTTCATGAGCTTACTAAGAAGTGTGCGGAATCAAAGAAAGTTCAGACCCAGCTTAAGGAGACTCTCCCATAAAATGGCCTACAACTCTCTAGTATTAAGAAGAGAGTGCCTAACACATAACACATCTTAGGGAGAAAACAATAGTAAAGGTGGATCCATATAAGGAAGTGGCAAATATACATGAGCTACCAAGCATGAAGCAAAAACCACTAGTGGACACACGAGTGTCATAACAACCAGCCCAATCAGAGTCAGAGAAAGCATGCAAATCTGGCAGTAGTGATCCCCCCTTGGGATAAAACAACCCAAGTAGCCAAGTACCACTCAAGTAGCAAAAGATGTGCTTAACTGCTTGCCAATGCCAGACTCCTGGGCAATGCATAAATTTGCTCATCTGTGAGAGAGCAAACTGAATATTTGGCCGAGTAGTGCATAAGTAAATCTAGCATCCAAGAGCCTGCTAATATAGAAAAACATCAAATGCATCTCCAACATCATGAAGACTCAATTGTAAACTTGTCTCCATAGGAGTGGCAATAGGCTTACAGCCTTCAAGGCCAAAATGTTGCAATAATGTCTCAATATATTTCGTTTGACACAAAGCCATTCCTTCAACTTGCAGAACAATAGTGGGTTGCTTCTTAGAGATCCATGAGATAACTTTTGTACCTATCATGAAAACATAACGTGATGTACTCCTTCGATCATCCTTACTACTTGCCCAATCAGTATCAATATATCCTTTGACACTTAGATCATCATCATAAGAGTATATAGGCCTTGGTTGATGGTGTCCTTGATTTAACGAAGCACTTTTCATGCTCCCATTAGATGATCATAAGTGGGTTCATGCAGAAATAGAGAGAGTACACCTACTACATATGCAAGATCAGTCTAGTGTATGTAGCATAAATCAATGAATCAATTGTGCTTCTATATAGTGTAATATTTTCTATATCCTCTCCTTGACCTCCAAACAGCTTTGTATTGGTCTTCATGGGCTGCTAAAGTGTCTTAGAACCACTCATTGAGTGAATTATAAAACATTTGCATCATATAAGTACTCTTCTTGATGAATAGCCTTGATTGCTTTCCCTATTGGAAAACTTCGCAAATTTCGTGCATAATTTTAGAGATAAAATTTTATAGGCCTGTTACCAAGATCCTCCTTTGCATGCCTTTGAGCTCTTGTAGGTTTATTGTGAACTATTTGTTTTATGCCATAGGTCCAAATCTTCTATCCTCTTCTCTCCATTTTTGACCTACATTTAATGGTGTGAATGATTTATGTCCATTGAAAACCATCTCCCTTGCTTTCTTCCTTTTTCTATGAGCTTTAAACTTGGGTTTGGATCCTCAAAAAAACATCCTTCCTTTCTTGGTAAACTTTCTCTATCGTTTGCACTACCAAAATTTTGGTAATATTAGGGACATGGAATACCTCTTATAACCATGTTGCCCTTTGATTCCCCCCTAAATGGATATCTCCCACATGTTGAATGTTATGATCTATGTTTTCGCCTATTTCCACATGTCCTTCATACTTTGGGACTTGAAAAGTACTAAAAGTATCCTTGTAAAATGACATATGATTGCTTCATCCACTATCTACATACCATACATCTTCACTAGCTTGAGTTTTATCTTTACCATACCTCATGGAAAATAAATAATCATTGCCTTGGTTGGATGATGTGTTTCAATAGTTACGTTGCCCTCTATAATTGTTGTTGTTGCTTTGGTCCATTGTTTTTGAGCTCTATGATAGCATTCATTTGCTAAATGATCATCCTTACCACATACAATGCATCCATTTGATTTGTGTTGTCCTTTCCCACCAGATCTTCCACTAGTTCTACTATTTATTGCTCTTCCACATCTTTGGCGTATATTTTTGTGTTTTCCTTGATCTCCATGGTTGCTTTGATATCTTTCTAGTCCTCTTGTATCACCTCTGTTGTGTCTTCCTCTTCCTCACCGATGCCGAGCACTACAAGGAATACGTGCGTATAGCGACGGTTAAGGCGACAGAATTTCATCGCTATAAAATTGCAACATGCATCGTAATTAGCGTCGCACGCGGACCGTCGATTAAACGACGCATACCACGATGGTTTTTGCGACTTGTCACGCGACGGGAATGCGATGCTCCCATACAACATCGCTAAAATGACGGTTTTTAAAATCGTCGCATAAACGACGCTTTTCTACGTCGCATAGGCGACAATGGTTGACGTCGCATAAGCGACACTACAAATGTTGCTTATGCGACGACAAACAGCATCGCTTACACGACGGTCTGTTGATGGATAAAAATTAAAATTTTGGAGGCTCTTCGATCGGCATTTTCACACATCCGATCGAAGAGCTCTCCAACGTTCGCAATTGCGCTGCGCTTACGAGCTAAAGCAAGTATATGCAGAATTGTTGTTTTGCCTAAGCTCTCTCTTATTGTTTCCCTTTGTCTCTGTTTCTCTCTTTCTACATCTTTCTCTCTTTGAATTCTCTCTCTCTCTCTCTCTCTTTTCTTTCTTTGTTTATTGCAAGTTATTCAAGAAGCTAACCAAGCAAAAAGTATGGCTAACAATTGTAAGTACAATTTCTATTCCTTGTAGATCATTTGAATTGTGTTATTTTCATTACATAACATACTCACACTTATTGATATGCACTTATACACTTATACATGATGAAGATGCACTCTCACACATATACACATGCACATACACACACATATATACACACAGATACATGTGCACATACACTTAGACATACACGCATATACACATGCATATGCACAAACATTCCTACAACCACATAAAAAGACTTACATGCATGCATTATTATATATATATATATATATATATATATATATATATATATATATATATATATATATATATATATATATATATATATATATATATATATATATATATATATATATATACATACAGACATTAACATATATGCAAATACATGTATATGCATATCCACATGCATGCGCATTCACATGCATGCACATGGATGCAAATGGAAATGCATCCACATACACATGCATGTTTCATACATATACACATGCATATTCATACACATGCATATACATATAGGCATATACATATACATATACATATACATATACATATACATATACATATACATATACATATACATATACATATACATATACATATACATATACATATACATATACATATACATATACATATACATATACATATACATATACATATACATATACATATACATATACATATACATATACATATACATATACATATACATATACAGATACATGTCACGAGGAAGGAGATAAGGAAGAGAGCTCACACACACACTCTCACTCTCAAGGAGCAGCACACACACAGATTGAGGCAAGGAAGAATGATCTTCTTCTTCTTCTATTACATAAAAGGAATGTACAAGAATGACCTAAAAAACAAGAATACAACAAGTGCAATATATAAAGATCAGTACATAAGGAAAACCTAATGTCCGCGAACGAGTGAGCTCGCAAGAAACAAATGTGCCATCACTCTCGATAGATAAATCTAATAAAGCTCAATGAAGTATCCTTGACATATACTGACGTGACCACTATACATGTCAGAGAAACGAAAAACTGGTACGTGTCATCCTGGATCATCACATGTTAAGCTTGATATCTCAACACTCCCCCTCAAGCTCAATGTCATATCTTGTAATCCAAGAATCTCCCGAAATTTCTTCAGCTTCTCAGCTCCAACTACTTTGGTGAAAATATCAGCAATCTGCTCATCTGTTCTCACATAAACAAGATCAATATCACCTGCTAATACCTTCTCTCTGATGAAGTGATAATGTACCTCGATATGCTTTGTTCTAGCATGGAAAACAGGGTTCCGTGCTAACTGTATGCTGCTAAGATTATCACAATAGATAGTGATAGGCTTTTGCACTTCCACACCTAAATCTGCAAGTAACATCTCCAGCCATGATGCCTCACATGCTGCCATTGAAGCACCTCTATACTCAGCCTCTGTACTCGACAAAGCAACAGTGGGTTGCTTCTTACTGCTCCATGTAATAGCTGCACCTCCAAGTGAGAAAAGAAAGCCACTAGTAGATCTTCTATCTGGAGTACTACCAACCCAATCTGCATCGGTGTATCCATGAACCTGCAAATCTACACCAGCTTCATAAAACAATGCATAATCCAAAGTAGCACTCACATAACATAGAATGCACCTCAGAGCATCCAAATGTGGCTTCTCGAGAACCTGCATAAATTGACTTTCAAGTCCAACAGTGTAGCTTAAATCAGGCCTTGTAATTGTAAGATATATAAGACTTCCCACAATTTTCCTGTACATAGTAGCATTTTCCAATGCTTCACCTGATGTAGTATCCAATTTCAAATTTTGATCTAAAGGCATAGAAATTGGCTTACAATCAGCCATACCATACTTTTGCAGCATATTCAAGGCATATTGCCTTTGTGACATCCATATAACTGTTTTTGTGTGTATAAACTCAATGCCCAAGAAATAGCGCAACACACCAAGATCTTTCATGTCGAATTCCTGCATAAGAAGTTTCTTTACCTCTTTGATGCTTTCTTCATTATCACCACCTACAATCAGGTCATCAACATAAATGGCCACAATAGTGATGCCATCATCAGCCTTCCTTGCATATAGCGAGTGATATGCATCACACATAGAAAACCCAATGCTGGTTAAGTAATCAGCAATCCTTGCATGCCATGCACGCGGAGCTTGCTTCAGCCCATACAAAGCCTTTTGCCACCTGCAAACATATTCTGGATGCTTTGAATCTTCATATCCTTGTGGCTGGTCCATATATACTTCTTCCTCTAACTCACCATGTAGGAAAGCATTCTTCACATCCATCTGATGCAAAGTCCATCCTTTTGCTGTAGCTAATGCAACAAGTGTCCTAACAGTAGAAGTTTTAGCTACAGGGCTGAATGTTTCCTCATAATCAATGCCATATGTCTGTGCATATCCTTTAGCTACCAATTGTGCTTTATACTTGCTTATGCTACCATCAACATTATGCTTTACCTTGTAAACCCATTTACAGCCTATGGGTTTCTTTCCTTGTGGCAATGGAACCAGCTTCCATGTATCATTTCCATAAAGTGCAGCCATCTCCTCATCCATAGCTTTTTCCCAATTTGCATTACCAATTGCATCTTCAAAACAAGAAGGTTCAACATCTTGTATTACCTTTGTCATGTAGGCACAATGGCGAGCCATGTAACTATCATATGTCGATCGTTGCACTGAATTACGCATCCTCCCAGATCTTCTTGGTCCTGGGTCACTTCTCCTTGTATCATTTGCATGTGCCCTTCTTACTCCTGGAGTCTTCACAGAGGGCAATCCAAGTTCCTCATCAAGACTCTTTTCTGAACCGCTTAAATCTCCATCAACGTCTTCAAAACCTGCACATGTTTTATGACCAGCAAAAATCTTTTCTTTACCTTTCTTGGATGTATTTGATGAATTTGCTGGACTGAAATTCCCACGTAATCTTCCACTCCATGGATTTGAGTTGGAACTATTGCTTGGTGATGCATCTGGTCCACTCAAAACCTGAGATTCTGCACTTGATTTTTCAGCATTTTCTTTGTCATTTGGTTCAAGACTCAGTCCTTCTTTGGCATCTGCATAGAAGCTTGACATTTCATCAAATACCACATCTCTGCTCACCTTTACCTGTCGTGTGAGTGGGTTATAACATTTATATCCCTTTTGCTCAAGGGAGTATCCAATGAAGACACACTTTTCTGCTTTTGGATCAAGCTTCGTCCTCAATTCATCTGGGACATGTACATATGCAATACAGCCAAAAACTTTCAGATGTGATAAGTTTGGCTTTTTACCTGTAAACTTCTCTTCAGGTGTAACTTGATGTACAACAGCAGTCGAAGTTCTGTTCATGATGTATACAACAGTATGCACAGCTTCTGCCCAATAACAATGAGGCATATTCTTCTCAGCCATTAAGGCTCTTGCTATTTCTGCAATATGTATGTTTTTGCGTTCAGCAACGCCATTCTGTTGTGGTGTGTACCTGCATGAAAACTGATGCCGAATTCCATGATTTTTTAGAAAACTGCTGAACTCATTTGACATGTATTCAGCTCCTCCATCAGATCTTAATGCCTGAATGTACTTCCCTGTCTGCTTTTCCACCATAGCTTTAAAATTCTGGAAGTGAGTGAACACCTCGCTCTTCTCTTTCATGAAATATACCCATACTTTGTGTGTATGGTCATCAATGAAGGTAACATAAAACCTGCAACCGCCCATAGATGTGGTCTTTGCTGGACCCCAAACATCTGTATGTACTACTTCTAGTACATTCTCACTAACATGCTTGTCATGTGGAAATGATGCTCTTGTTGTTTACCAAATTGACATGCTGCACATACCTTTTGCATTTCTGCAACTTTGAAATTTGGTAGTCCATGGACAATCTCCTTTGACTGCATGAGTTTTAGCCTTTGCAAGCTTGCATGTCCAATCCGTTTGTGCCATATCTCCTTTGACTTCACCTTTTGCAAACGTGGCTGCATTCATTTCAGGAATCTTCACATTTAAGGTGAACATCCTACCCACTTCCTTTGGCAACCAATTGTCCATTCTGCTTGTACTCTTCTACATATAATCCATCAGCATTGAATCTAACTTGTAATCCCTGGTCAACCATTTGTCCAACAGAAACCAGATTCTTTGTTATATTTGGAACATGCAGCACATTAGCGAGATGTTTTACCTTTCCGTCCTCCATAGACAATGCTATGTTTCCTGTATGCTCAATAGGATGCGATGTATCATCACCTGTTTCAACATATCTAGGAACTCGCATTTTCTGCAAACTACTAAACCATTCTGCATGACTGGTCATGTGATTTGAAGCACCTGAATCAACATACTAGACATTATCATTCGATTTTGAAACACCAGCAGACATCGTATTCATCATGTGATGTTGCACCATAAATAGCTTCTCAGAATCATCTGCACTTGTGGATGCATAGTTGTTTTGATGCATAGTTGTTTTGATGCCTTCTATTATTTTGATTCTTCAACCTGCAATCACGTTCAAAGTGTCCAGGTTTACCACAATTCCACCATCCTTTACTATCATTACCTGAATCATTTCTTTGGAAATTTCTACGACCTCTTTGACTCCCCCTGCCTTGGAACTGTCCTCTTCCTCTTGCATGATTCTGTTGTTGTCCTTGGTCTTGGTTATTGTTTCCTCTTCCACTTCCAAAACCTCTACCTCTGCCTCTTCCTCTGCCAGAGTAGAATACCTGCTCAGAACTGGGCTTTCCTTGGGAGTTTGAATCCTCACCAAGATTCTTTTCTTCAATAATCAGCATAGATACTAAATCAACAAAATTCAGAATATTTTCCCTGGTCTGTATAGAAGTTCTGAACTGCTTATATGCAGCTCCTAAACCACAAAGGCACACTTCCACCTTATCATCATCATCTACATTCACGCCAATAGATGCAAGTGACTCACATATGCTTTTGACTTTTAAAGTGTAGTCACTTATTGACATGCTCTTTTTCTCCAATGTATGCAGCTTGTTCTTGAGTTGCAACTTCCGTGCCTTTGTATTGGTCTCGTACAAAGTGACCAAACTGTTCCAAGCCTCTTTTGGAGTCTTGGCATCCTGTATGTGTCCAATCATGCTATCCTGTATGCTAACAGATAGCCAATACATTACCTTTCGTGCTCCTTGATTCCATTCCTCATATGCTCTTAACTGTTATGCAGTACGATTCCTTTCTGGTAACTGTGGAGCATTTTCATTCTCTCCTTCGATATACTTCCAGTAGCCTTTTCCCATCAGGAAATTCGTCATTCTGAATCTCCAAGCATGGAAGTTGTTCTTGTCCACCTTATCGCTCATAAGCTGACTCATTCCATCTGCGTTTGCCATTTCTGCAACAATTCACAACACTGCAACACACTACAAGCAGCACTTCTGCTTGAACACTGTCGCACTATGACGTTACAGTTCGATCTTAGAAAAACACAGTTTTTGTGTATCAACAGTACATGGAATCACTTGAAATTCTGCATCTCGAATATATGAGTGTCTCCGAACACAATGCAAGTTACAGTTTCTGAAACTGACCTAGTTTTTCTATGGGCCCCACCTTGCGGGATTGAAATGGAGGTCGAGATGGCTCCGAAACTTCGATCTGACAAAAATGGTGATTTTCGTAGCAAACGGAGGCCGTTTGTGAAATCACATTTTCTCCACGCCTTGCCGCGTAGTCTTCACCGTCGCCTTCTCCACGAGCTCTCTACAGCCACGCTGGCTCTGATACCATGTCACGAGGAAGGAGATAAGGAAGAGAGCTCACACACACACTCTCACTCTCAAGGAGCAGCACACACAGAGACTGAGGCAAGGAAGAATGATCTTCTTCTTCTTCTTCTATTACATAAAAGGAATGTACAACAATGACCTAAAAAACAAGAATACAACAAGTGCAATATATAAAGACCAGTACATAAGGAAAACCTAATGTCCGCGAACGAGTGAGCTCGCAAGAAACAAATGTGCCATCACTCTCGGTAGATAAATCTAATAAAGCTCAATGAAGTATCCCTGACATATACCGGCGTGACCACTATACATGTCAGAGAAACGAAAAACTGGTACATGTCATCCTGGATCATCACATGTTGAGCTTGATATCTCAACAATACACACATATACATATACATGCATATACATATACACACACATACATATACATGCATATACATATACACACACATACACAAAACATGCACATACTCATACATACATATACACTTATACATGCACATGCACATACATACATATACACACACATACACATGCACATACATACATATACACACACATACATATACTCTTAGGTACACACATATGAATGAACTATATAATTAAAGTATTAAAACACATATACACATGCACACACACATGCACATACCTACATATACACATATACATGCACATACACACACATACACATAGAGTTATACATATACATGCATATACATATACACACACATACACAAGAACATGCACATATTGATACACACATATACACTTATACATGCACATGCACATACATACATATACACAGACATACATATACACTTAGGTACACACATATGAATGAATTATATAATTAAGGTATTAAAACACATATACACATGCACACACACATGCACATACCTACATATACACATATACATGCACATACACATAGAGTTATACATATACATGCATATACATATACACACACATACACATGCACATGCCCATACTCATATACACATATACACTTATACATGCACATGCACATACATACATATACACACACATACACATGCACATACATACATATACACACACATACATATACACTTAAGTACACACATATGAATGAATTATATAATTAAAGTATTAAAACACATATACACATGCACACACATGCACATACCTACATATACATATATACATGCACATACACACATATACACATAGAGTTATACATATACATGCATATACATATACACATATGTACATACACATGCATATGCACATACTCATACACACATATACACTTATACATGCACATGCACATACATACATATACACACACATACATAATTAAAGTATTAAAACACATGCTTAATATAAACAATAATAACAATCAATAGAACAAAACTCTTCATTACTTAATACCATACACACAATTCAAAACATAATTGAAATGAAAAATATATAGATAATATATATATATATATATATATATATCAATGTAAATACATATAATCCAATGTCATAATCAACTAAAATCCTAATCATCATCATCATGATCATCATCATCGTCAGCAATATCATGATCATCCTGATCTTCCTCATCCTCATCATCATGATCACCCTGTGACGATCGAGATCGTCCCTCCTGTGTCTGTCTCTCCACCTCATCCATATTTGTCTCTCCATAATACTTCTGCATTACATATAACAAACATAAATAAATAAAGTAATTAAACCATTCATAAAAACAAAATAATTATATAAAATTTAAAAATACTCACAAAGGCATCAGGATGATCTTGCATATACTCGCCCAAACGTCGATATCCAAAATGTGTAGCACACTCGATCTCATGTTTCATAGGATATCGGCCATAATCCTTCCACTGCAATGAAACAAATAAAAAACATTAGTTGCTTGCATTTTAACTAAAATAAAAAATATACTCACAATAACACATATACTTACAATTATAGCTACAAAACCATTATGGCCCATTTGTCCTAGGTGCGATGTGTGGCCCGACTCCACTCTCTTCTTTGCAGCAGCGTGTTTATTCAAGAAAAAAAATACATAAATTAAATGTAAAAAATTACTAAAATATATAAAAATTATAAATATAAAGTATTCATTTATGTACCTTCTGCTGAGGAAATGACTCCTGAAGACGTAGCTGTCTACGAAAAAACTACCACGTCTCAGGTGGTATGTTAGCTCGCCTCTTATTTTTTTTGACCATACAATATCTTCTGTTAATTTAATCTCAAACAGAAAAAAAAAATCAGAATACATACAAATATATACACACACATACACATACACATATCCACATACACATATACATGCAAACATATATGTATACATAAATACACATATACATACATATAACATAAACACACATATACATATTCACATATATAGGTACACACACATGCATGCATATACACTCATTCATACAAAATACATGCATTTATCCCACAATAATGTGTAGTTGTGTATATGTGAATATGTGTGTATGTGTAAATGTGTATATGTGAATATGTGTGTATGTGTAAATATGTATATGTGAATTTTTTGTGCATGTAGATAATCAGATTATTAATATCAAATACCATTATTTGTCGATTCTGATCAATCAGATGGAACTCCACCACCGTCTCCTCATCGTGCAATGACTTTATACTGTAAGTATATCAAATATTTAATTTTAAATATATTTTATGGATAAATAACTTATATTTTTTTGTTTCTTATTATGTGCAGATTCTGATCAATCAGAGGGTACTCCACCACCTCCTACCCATGCAACGACTTCACATGTGTCCTCCGATAGGAATTATGATGAATTTTACTATGAAGAGCATATTATATGTTGGTGTAACTCTTGTTATGGCACATATCGAAGACCACGATTGGAATGTATTGAACATGAGGCAGAGTATGGTACTTTTGAGCGTGCACCATCACCTAGTCAACGTGATAATGCTTGGGTATGTATTTTTCTATATATATTAATGTCATTATTTTATTTAAAAACCATATATACAATCAAATTATTGTTGATATACAAGAATACTTGCTCGATGATGATGATGATGATGATTTTTCTCATAATGTTAATATACCTCGTACATGTCATGGACTTGCTGTTCATCAATTACAAGGAGAGGTTTCTAGAAATCCTCTACCTCCTGGTTTAGAGAATGAAACGGCTGGAGATTATCCATTGCCAACTCGTGATCGTTCTTTAGTACAAACATATGATAGAAGAAGATATGGAGGATGGAATAGAGGACCACTTCCTTTAGATGGAGAGGTTTTCAACTTTTGGGGTAATCGCTATATGATTGCTCCATCCACTATTACTAATGCTGGTCGTGGTCTCTTTATTGTAGAGGATTTGTATGTGCTTCCGAACTCTAAAGTCACTCTTATGTCATTTTGTGGTCCTATATATGGATGGGGAGATTGGCATCGACTTTCACGTTATGTTCAAAGCATGAGTACTTATGGAATATGCTTGAACGCAACATCCCTTACTAATAGAAGGATTTTACATGCAGAAAATGAAAGATTATATATTGATGGAAGACCTTACACACATGGAAATATAGCAGGTTTAATAAATAGTAGTCGAGGGTTACATAATAGTTCAAGGACTAATTGCACATTTGAGGAGCGTGAAAATAGTCATGAATCACCATACATGAGTAGAGATGTATCAAGATACATAGTTGTCAATGCTATTACTACATTACATGCTGGTGATTAACTATTAGTGAATTATGGATGGCGTAGACCTCCAAGAGCACCTTTTAGCTATAGAGAATAAAAATTTTCTATCCATATTTAATAAGTTATATACTTAATTTTATATTTGAAGTTTACTTTTTATTCATTTATGGAATACTAATGAGTTTTATTTATATGTGTAGATTCCAATGTATGATGTTGATGATATTCGTCCACAGCATTCACAATTACTAGTAAGACCTCATTTATCAGAAGCTTCCATGAGGAGGCTATGCAAAACTAATCAAGTGCAATATGCAAAGTTGAAAGATCTATATTCAAAAGATGATAAAGTACAAGATTTGTGTGACAATGATGAAGATGATGGCATGGCAGATTTTATTGAGGATTGATGAGAGAATTGATATTTCTAAAAATGAGAAATATCTTCGAGAGGAATGTCTAAAGCATGTATATGAAGGAAGTCGTTTGACACGACTAAGTGCGAGTTTACTTATTCTCAACCTTCAAAATCATTTTGGATGGAGTAATGTATCTGTTTCGACACTATTAAGGTATAATTTTCAATTTTCTATCTATTTATATATATATGCATAACTATATATATATATATATATATATATATATATATATATATATATATATATATATATATATATATATATATATATATATATATATATATATATATATATATATATATGTATATATGCAGGTTTTTATTCTTACTTTAGATAAGGTAAGAACAAGAACTTGAATTGAATGGACACTTTTTGTCCGCGCATCTTTTAAAACTATCAATGCATCTTTTAAAATATTCGCAAAAAATTTGATTGTTTGGATGGCAAGATACGATTGTTTGTTTTGGAGGATATGAAGTATGTACCTTCATTTAATGATTTGTCGATTCACACATATGTTCAGTTTGAAAGTGTGAGAAGCGGATTTATAATTGTTATTCAAAGAATTTGGCACTGTTTATAGGCCATACAATGGTGACCTGGATGAATCGCATGCATAGAGGTTACTCAAGATAGAGCAATCTAATTATAATGGACTAGTGCCTGCAGGATTCCTAGGGTGTGCAGTAAACCTCTTGCATGTCATAAACCTGAAGTTGTTTGAATAAGCTGTATAAAAGTGATCCTCTCAAGTCACCATGATTTCCACTTTGTATCCTAAAGTTCAGATGCTCATCATTGACATGCAAGAGGTTTACTGCAGACCCCATAAATCTTGCTCTATCTTGAGTAACCTCTGTGCATGCGATTCATCCAGGTCACCATTGTATGGCCTATAAACAGTGCCAAATTCTTTCAATAACAATTATAAATCTGATTCTCACACTTTCAAACTGAACATAGTGTGAATCGACAAATCATTCAATGAAGGTACATACTTCATATCCTCCAAAACAAAGAATCATATCCTGCCATCCAAAACAATCAAATTTTGCGC
The DNA here is from genome assembly GCA_020310875.1 of Ceratopteris richardii. NCBI lineage: Eukaryota > Viridiplantae > Streptophyta > Polypodiopsida > Polypodiales > Pteridaceae > Ceratopteris > Ceratopteris richardii. The sequence continues at coordinate 56,860,130 of CM035408.1, read as the reverse complement.
GAATATTTTGAAAGATGCATTAATAGTTTTAAAAGATGCACGGACAAAAAGTGTCCATTCAATTCAAGTTCTTGTTCTTACCTTATCTAAATTAAGAATAAAAACCTACATGTATATATGTATATTTATTTATTTACCTTTTTTAATATATCTTTTTTTGATAAACTTACAAGTTATTATCTGAAAAGTTTTTACCAAGTCAGAATATTCTTCCTACCTCACATGATGAAATGAAGAAGATAATCAACAATCTTGGTATAGATTATCAATGTATACATGCATGTCCTAATAATTGTATTTTATATAGAGGTGAATATGCAGACTCTTGGACATGTCCCAAATGTCAATCTCCTTGATATAAGGGTGAAGAAGGTAAAATCCCAAAAAAGGCATTGAGACATTTTCCATTGGCTCCACGGATTAGACATATGTTTCAAAGCCCCAAATTATCAAAACTTTTGACTTGGGGACATGATCACAAAAGTACTGATGGAATAGTCAGAATTCCTCATGATAGTGATTCTTTTCAGCATATTGATTCTACATGGCCTGAGTTTGCACAAAGTCCACAGAATCTAAATTTAGGAGTTGCATTAGATGGGGTTAATCCATTCTCCATGAAATCCAGTAAATGGTCAACATGGCCCGTGCTAGTCATAAACTACAATCTTCCACCATATCTTAGCATTAAAAAGGAACATTTAATGATTTCACTTTTAATCCCAGGCAAAAGAAAAGTTAAAGATATGAATGTATATCTTGCTCCTCTCATTGACGATCTTCAAGAGTTATGGAGAGGTATTAATATCATTGATGTATCGAAAAGCATCAATGAAAGACATATTATGTTCGTGGTATTGTGGCTTGGACTATTCACGATTTTCCTGGATATGGTGTTTGTTCAAGTATTGATGTAATTTTTTTATTCAATATGCATGTAAATAAATATGATTTAATCTAATATGATTAAATCAATATTTATTTTTTTATTGCATGTAATACTTGTTCAAGTATTGCATGTAATTTTTTTATTCAATATGATTTTAATCTAATTATATTTTCATCATTTTCCATGATGCAGGAATATCTACTAAGGGTTATAAAGCTTGTCCATATTGTGGTGATTGGTTGAGATCAATCTATAGTAAGAATCTCAACAAAAATATTTATCTTCGACATGGACGCTTCTTGCCTGATGATCATCCATTAAGATCTAAAAGAGAAGCGATACATTATAATGGAAAGCTTGAAAGAAGTCAGTATCCAAAACCTATGACGCCTATGGATTGGTATAAAAAATGGACAGATGGACCTCTGATAGATCCAAAAGTAGAAATCTTCAGTGATGATTTAGATAATGAGTATCTGAACATAGGTAAAGGAAAATTGGCACTCGTAGAGAACATATCAATATGGTATTCTTTGGAGTATTGGAAAGAGTTAAAAGTATGTCATCTTCTTGATCCTATGTATATATTCAAAAATATTGGTTATTCACTATGGCAACATCTTCTTGGACTAAAAGATACCACAGCATCAAGGAATGATTTGAAAGATCAAAAATCCAAACCAAAGTTATGATCAGTTTTTGATAGACATCGACAAGGAACGACTTATGCATCTGCTCCTTGGGTACTTACAACAAAAGAGATACAGACTATCAACAATAGAATTCAATTGATTAAGACTCTTACATGATATGGAGCATCATTTCAAAACATGTTTACTATGGATGATAAGAGCTTATCTAGGTTAAAGACCCATGACTGGCATAACTTTTTGAAACATATTTTACCTTTGGTTATCAATGGATGTGCAACGAAAGGAGTACGAGATGTGATCTATCGTCTTGGATCACTTATAAGGTAATTATGATACTTTTATATTTAATATGTATGAATATTGGATACCTTTTATTTTTTAATTAACTTCTTTATAATTGTTTTTATGATATGTATAGGTGGATTACATCCAAAGAGATCGATAAAAACTCGATCCCACAAAAAGAATGTGAATGCAAAGAGCTACTATGTTTGATGGAAAAAGAACTTCCTACTTCATTTTTTGATATTCAGGTTCATTTATTAGTCCATCTTGTAGATGAGATAGAGATTGCAGGTGTTGTCAACACTCAATGGATGTTTTGGGTCGAGCGATTTATGGGAATACTAAAAGGTTATGTGTGACAAAGAGCAAAACCAGAAGGATCCATGGCAAAGGGTTGGATGCTTGAAGAGTGCATGTATTATGTTAGTGAGTACCTTGAAAGAGTTCATGAAGAAACTCCACGTGCATGGACCAACGAGTCTTCTTCAAAAATAACAGATTAGGTATTATCAGGTAAGGGGGTTCCATTCTTATTTACATTTCAGGAAAAAAATGATGTTTCTATTTTTGTAGCATATAATAGCGAATGCATGCAAGCATTCCTTAGCGAGTACGAGGAACTTCAAAATCTCCAAAGTAAAAGGCGAAAAAACAAAAGATCTAGACGTAATCTCGATAATAATGAGATTACACATATACCTTCTTTCACGGATTGGCTATATAGTCGTTTGCAATGCGCCAACCCAAATAATGAAGAAATCTTAGATGAGCAAAGAGAGTTAATGATAAGTTGTGAACGAAAGGTAATTTTAATAAAATAATATTTTATTTTTTTCATATATGTATGTTAGTTTCTATTTACTAATTAAATTTATTTTGCAGGCTCGAATGTTCACTAGTATGTGGGCTTTTGGACATCATATTAGAATCAAAGCCATTGATTCTTTACGAAAAATAGAGGATTCTAGTATTGTTGCTTCTTTCAAGCAACTATCACGTGCTAGCTCAAAAGACACGAACCTTATAGATAGTGAACTTGGTTACGTAGGAACTATTGTTGGTATCTACGAAATTTCATTTTGTACATTCAAATAGGTAGAAAAAAGTTTATATATTTTTTTAGAGTTAGTTATTTTTTTAAGCACCTAATAATGGGTTTTTGTTGTTATATATTTTGATAGGTGATTTTGAAGGTTGACTGGTTTCGAGTGGAGTATAAAGGTAGTAATTCCACATTAAGAAAGGAATTATCTGGGTTTTGGGCAATTGATTCTTCCAAGGTAATGCGATCTACTAAACAACCATATATTCTTCCTAGGCATATTGAACAAGCATTTTTTTATTAAAACCCAGATGCTCATCCTTGGTGGCAAGTCATTCATGTGCAACCTAGAGGTAGGTCATTGTTTGAACAGTTTATTGTTAGAGAGATCGAAGAAAGTCCTCTTGATGATTCAGCATCAGATATTGATACATCAACATCTGAAATAGAAATTAGAATCATTATATGTGATAATGATACTAATCTTTTTGATGAAGAGGATAAAACTACATGCTGATTCTAATGATGAGGAAGAGGAATTACGAGAAATAGATATTAATCCATCAATAGACGATGTGATTCATGAGAACATAGATTTAACAATAGAAGAAATAAATGAAATCAATAAGGATAATGAAGATGAGACTATATTGATGTCTTACCAAAATGATGGCAATAATGAAAACATATGAGCAGATTAGATAGTAAATTCTACTCTAGTTATCGATCAATAACTTGAAGCTTCTGAATGGATATCAGATAATAGATTTTTTCATTAACTTGAATAACGATGAATCCTACTAGAGAGATGAAATCATGTTCTTCTAAGTGAGAACATGAAGCTCGGGGGTATGCCTAATTATTTTATATATAGCTTTATCTTCGAGGAGCAAATTTTTATCATGTATGTATGCACATGTGTGTGTATTCATGTGTATTATATGTATACATATGTTAGTATGCATGTATTTCATGTATATGTATCTGTTTGCATGTGTGTGATATATGTATAAATGTGTTAAATATGCATATGTGTATATATGCATATGCATTTATGTAAAATATTCATGTATTCATGTAATATATGCAAGTGTTTATAATTGTGTACATGTATATATGTATATGTGTCTTTGTGTAAATATGTACATGTAAATATGTATGCATGTATATATATGTTTATGTGTGCATGTAGGCATGTGTATGTGATGTGTACATGTATATATGTAAATATGTCTATGTGTATATGTGTACATGTAAATATGTTAGTATGTATATATATTTATGTGTGCATTTAGGCATGTATGTGTGATGCATAATATATCTACTCCATTTTATATTTATGTATCCTATCTACATGATGTGTATATATCTTTACATATATTATGATCCTCGTTGATTCGAGTAGCTATATATAGAGGCATAAGGCTGGGAGGAGAGACATCTCTCTAGTAGGACGTCAGAGGTGTACATATACTTCAAACATATGGCTAAAAGGTTGAATTAGAGTTTTTAAATTAGGGATTTTAAAACCCTAATATTGAAATTAGTGTTTTCAATTTAGGATTTTTGAAATAGGATTTATTTACTTATTTATTTATTTATGCGTATGTATGTGTTGTGTATGTATGTGTATCTATATGTGCATATGCATGTGTTGTGTGTGTATATATGCATGTGTATATGTATATATGCATGTAAATATGATTATATGAGTCTATGTGTGTGTAGATATGATTATGCATGTATATGTGTATGTGAGTATGTGTACATGTATGTGAGTATTGAAAGAAACTTGGAGAAGCTTGTCGAAGGTAGAAAAGTGCGTTTCCAAGCGACAAAGTTTCGTCAAGCCAACTGGCACAAGACCAGACCTTGAGCTTATGGAGACTCAAATAGAACTTATAGGCATGCAATAAGTGCCAAGAAACACACTATGTACTTTGGAGCATCAAGGAGAATGAGTCGATACAAAACAGATAGGTTTGCGTGTCGACTAGCTCAAAAACTTACTATCTATGGAAGAGACAATGAATTTCAAAAGCCCATAGCGACCAGCGTGATTACAATTAGAAAAAATCCTTTTATGGGAGTGATACACATAGGTTTGAGTGTATGGAATGCACAAAAGTATAAGGAATAAGCAAAATATGCTATAGGAATGAATGTGACATTCACCGGTGGTACTTCCTATTTTTCAGGAATACGTAGAGATTGACCCCGAGGCAGAAAAATGCAGATTTCTCCAAACATGCTTAACCAAATGCTTTGAAAATTTACAGGCATAAACTAGACACTTATACCTTTCCAATGAGTCATCTTGCACTCAATTTGGATAATGTCAGGGGAGCACTAGATTGTGCTCTCTGACTACAATAGAAAAGATTTCTGAAATATACTTCTGACTACAAGAACACCCATGAAGGGAAAATAATACAAGAATATATGATCGATACAAGACGTCCCACAATACAGGACCCATAGGTATGGAAAACTGGACTAGAGATGATACAAGGGATCCCGCAACCCGATATCATAGGTAGGAAACAAGATATCTCAGTTACAAGAATTCCCTTCACGGAGATGGACTGGATACAAGAAATAACTAGAAAAGATCTCATACTATGAGATTACAATGGAACAAGAAAGGATGTCCACGATACAAGACTAGACTAGACTAGAACAAGGAACAAGACAAGAACTAGAACTAGAACTTGAAAGTACTTACTTGACGGTCACGAATCCTTGAGCTCCCAAGACTGGTATCCACAAGACTGATTATGAATGTGGCCAACCCTTCCTTATATAGGTTTTCAAGGGCGGTTCCCAAGGCGGTTGTGAACTGATGATGTCATCATGATGTCATCAACTTCTAACAGGACCTTCGGATGTCAGAATTTAGTGAATAGATAGTCAATCTTGGGGTTTTGTCACGTTCCGGATGCAATGGAAGCATTAGTTTATTCAAAATCTAAACCAATCATGAGACATGTAAAGTCACATGGAATCTGAGATTTAGGATGGTTTCCTTTGTGTCCATGACATCACCTCCTCCTCAAACGACAAGTTCCACGAGGAGCGGCCATGTTCTCTAACTTGGGTTTCATTGGATTCTTCTTATGGAATTCTCCAACCTTGATTTTTGCTCCCAAAAGATTTTCTATAAGTTCCAAAGTACGATAACTCGTGTCATATGCTTTGCAATGAATAAGGCATTCCAATCTTGCTCGAGAGATTCTTGAATCTAAGACATGATTAACCTTGAATTCTTCATGATTCTTAATCTTGAAATATGGTGAAGGATTAGGTGTCTCTTGAGCTTCCTTGGGTTCTTCACGTGATACATGTTTTGAGCTTCTAGTGGAATGTTGTGTTTCCAATATCTTTAACGGAGAGCATTGAGTAAGCGCACCTCCTTGGTTGAATTTGAACTCCTCGTCCTTTATCTTCTTGATATCTTCATAACATGTATATTGGATATCACTTGTAATGACTGTTGGGGCTTCAAAGATTCTTGATTCAAATTCTTGAGGAATAGTGCTTTCATTATTCAAGACTTTTGACTCCTGGACTTGGCTTTCTTTTAACAATTAATTCTCACATTGAATTGCTTGATTGATAACATCCTCCAAGGTATGTGCTTCGAAACTGGTTAACCATGTAGTCTTCTTGATATGTAGTTCCACGAAACAACATCTTGATATTCAAGGCATAACTTGAAACTGATCGATCATCTTGTCGTAGCAATCTTTTCATCTCTTGGACATGTTTGATCATGTCCTTTATGGTAGATTGAATCTCCTTGCATAGGAAATCCATGGTGCCTGGTCTTGATGGAGATAGTCTTGCCAAAATGTCAAGGGAGCACTAGATTGTGCTCTCTGACTACAGTAGACAAGATTACGGAAATACACTTATGATTACAAGAACACCCACGTAGGGAAAATAATACAAGAACACCCACAGAGGCTGCTACTCTGGAGAGAGAGCAGCAGTCTCTGCAAGATTACTGTTGGCGAAGAAGATGATGCAGAAAATTGAAGGAGCAAGACAATGATGGTCACAAGTGTATGTATGTTGCTTCCATGTAATGTACAAGTGATTTCAAGTCTTTATATAGACTCTAGGAGTGTTCCATGACTTTTACAAGTTGAATTTGAATTCAGATGAAGGTGGGAATGGTTGTTTGAGGGAATCAATTCACTTTCCTACAATCTAGGAAAAGTGAAGATCTAGTTTGATCTACTTTTAGGTGATTTGATTTGCTTGATTGAATGCAACTTCAGCCACCAAAAATTCGTGGGATTTGGACTCTATATTTGTACCTTTACATGTGTAAAGCTCAAGGCTTTTACAATGGTAAATGAGCCATCAAAAATCTCTCTAAAAAAAAACAATAAATGAGCATAAGAAAAAAGAACTCTCCAACGGATATTCTTTCGATGCGATAGCCTTTGATGTAGATCAAATCCACCTCAAGCATAGTGTAAGCTTGATGTTCCAACAGCTCCCCCTCAAGCTAAATTATGCTTGAGTCTTCATTCTCTGATAAGTTGAATACCTGCCATAGCTTTGAATCTACAAAGTTTTATTCCATCAAGTGCCTTCGGCATCATATCTGCTACTTGCTTTTCAGTAGGAACAAAAGAAATGTCAATGTCCTTTGCCATGAGCTTCTCCCTGATGAAGTGGTAATGGACTTCTATGTGCTTGGTTCTCGCATGAAAAATAGGATTTGCCGCTAGATGCATGGAACTTACATTATCTCCAAATATGTGAGGTTTGGAACTCACAAGTCCCAAATCTGTATACAATGCTTTTAACCATATTGCCTCTTGAGTTGCTATGGTCAAGCCTCTGTACTCTGCTTCAGTTGAAGATAAAGCAACTGTTGGTTGCTTCTTGGAACTCCATGACACTAGCTTCAAACCTGCAAATGCTAAGTAACCAGATGTACTTTTTCTATCATCCTTAGCTCCTGCCCAATCTGCATCTGAGTAGATTTTGATATCCAAATCTAAAGAATAAGGATAGAATATACCTTCGTTGATTGTACCTTTGAGATACTTAAGTACTCTCTTAGCCGCATCCATATGTGGTCTTCTCGGTGAGTGCATGAACTGACTAAGCACTCCCACACTATATGAGATGTCTGCCCTTGTATGAGTAGCATATATCAAGCTACCTACCAAGCTTTGATACTCTTTAATGTCTTCAATTTTCTCACCTTCATAAACACTAAGTTTATGATTCATCTCCAAAGGTGTACCTGCAGGCTTAGTGTTCTCCATTTTGAACTTGAGAAGAAGATCCTCAATGTATCTTCTTTGAGTCAAATACATTCCTTCATTTGTATATATCACCTGCATACCTAGGAAATATGTGAGCTCACCTAGGTCACTGATTTTGAACTCCTCTTGCATGTGTCTCTTGATCCTTTGAATGCCATTTAGATCATCACCTATCACAATAATATCATCTACATATACACATAGATAGATAACCTCATTGTGATCCCTTTTGATGAATAGAGAAGGATCTGAGCTGCTAGCTTTGAACCCTTGATCTTGAAGATATGTAACCAACCTGTAATTACAAGCTCTAGGAGCTTGTTTCTATCCATACAATGCTTTCTTAAGTCTGCAAACATAAGATGGATGATTAGGGTTTTCAAAACCTGGTGGTTGTGACATGTATACCTCTTCACTTATCCAACCATTTAAGAATGCATTTTTCACATCAAGTTGGAGGAGTCTCCAATTCCTTGCAGCAGCTACACTTATCAATGTCCTTATTGTAGTCATCTTTGCAACTAGTGAGAATGTTTCCTCATAGCCTATACCATGAGTTTGTGAGCATCCTTTGGCAACTAATCTTGCCTTGTACCTGCAAACTGATCCATCTGAATTTCTTTTAACTTTATATACCCATCTGCAACCAATTACCTTTTAATTCGGCGACATTGGAACCAAATCCCAAGTGTCCATCTCCTTCAATGCATATATCTCTTCGTTCATGGCCTTTTCCCAATTAGGGTTTCCCTTTGCCTCTTTGTAGGTTGAGTGTTCCTCTGAAATAGAGTCTTTTGCCAAGTAGATTGAATGCTTCGTAACAAATGTGGAATCATATCCATACCTTTCTGGTTGTTTCTTCTCTCTTGCTGATCTTCTAAGTGCTTGTTTTGAGCATTCTCCAACCTCTTGCATCTTTGCTTTGCCTCTTGACTTCCATAGCTTGTAATCCTTTTCTCTTTCATCTTGGTCATCGTCTGTATCACTTCTTGGATCCTGGACCTGTGTATCATGCTTGCTTCCTAATTGATGAGAGTCAGAATCAAGATCATATGGTAGTGTTACCTTTTGTTTGTCTTCTTCATACCAAGTCCTGTGTTCTTCAAACACAACATCTCTACTTGTAGTGAATTGCTTGGTTGAAGGATTGAAGAACCTATAACCCATCTGAGTTGAATCATATTCAATAAACAGTGCCTTTGTTGCCCTTTCATCTAGCTTACCTCTTATTTGTGATGGTACATGAACATAAGCTAAACAACCAAAAACCTTGCAATGTCCAAGACTAGGTTTTCTTCCATGCCATGCTTCATAAGGAGTCATACCTTGAAGTGATTTGGATGGTAGTCGATTGACAAGGTACACAGCAGTTGAAATAGCTTCTGCCCATAGATAATGTGGCAACTTCTTCTCTTCAAGCATTGTTCGGGCTGATCCAACCAATGTCTTGTTTCTCCTCTCTGCAATTCCATTAAGTTGAGGAGAGTACCTAGTAGTCACTTCCCTTTTGATACCTTTGTCCTGCAAGAACTCATCAAACTCTTTGGAGAAGTATTCTCCCCCTCCATCAGATCTGAGCTTCTTTAGTGATCTACCTATATGATTCTCCACATGTGCAAGATACTTCTTAAAGCAATAAAACACTTTATTCTTACTCTTGATCAAGTATAGAACAATCCACCTACTATGGTCATCAATAAATGAGACATAATACCTTGATCCTGCCAATGAAGGTTCTTGACTTGGCCCCCATACATCTGTATGTACTAAGTCCAATAAGTTGTTGTGGATGTAGCCTTTGTGGTTGAATGGTTGTCTTTGTGCCTTCCCAATCTGACATGCATCACACCTATTGATCATGTGTTGCTTTGATATGTTCGGCAGTCCTAGAACACTTTGATCCCTGCATATATCCTTCAAGGTTTTTTCGTTCACATGAGCAAGTCTCTTATGCCACACTTCAAGCTCACTTAGGGTTTGAGACCCAAAGTTGAATAGAGCTATGTTCCTAGTTTCTCCTACTTCAAAAGTAAAGAGCCTACCGTGCTTCTCACCTCGGGCTATCTTCTTGAAGCCTTGACATGGATCTTCCACAAAAGCTCCATGTTGGTTGAACCTAACTTGCAAGCCTTTTTCAACTATTTGGCCTACACTTATTAGGTTTTTAGTGATAGTGGGTACATAGAGAACCTTACTCAGAATGTTTGTCCTGCCATTGGAAGCTTTGACATTACCAATCTTCTCCACATTGTGCTTTGTGTCATCCCCTTTTTGCACTTCATGTCTATGCTTTGGACTTTCCAAATCAGATAGAAGAGCAATGTTGCATGCAACATGATTCGAACATCCTAAATCTATGTAGAACAAATGATCATCTTCTTTACCTTCTTTGTGGCTTAGATTCATAAGAAGCAATGAGTCTTCATGTGGTTGATCTTCTGAATAATTGTTGTAGTCCCTTCTATTATAGCTTCTATTGTTGTTTTTGAAGTTGTGTCCACCTCTGCCTCTATTGCTCCCATATCCACCTCTTCCACTTCCTTTCTGGGTCTTCGCATTGAACCAACAATTCTCAGTGGTGTGGTTGGTCTTATCGCATATGGCACAAGGTTGAGCATTCTGACCTTTGGCTTTGTATTGCTTTGGTCCTTTCTTCTTCCCTTTCCACTTGCTCTTGCTTGCAAAGTTGGCTTGGGAAGTCTCCTCTTCATCTTCTTCCTTATTCTTTCCTTTCTGCTTCTTATCCTTCTTATCTGCATATAGAGCACTAGTTGAATTACCATGATAAGAGTTACCTTCCTTTATGCTATTGTTGGCTTCTTTATTGAAGAGTTGTCCAAGAAAGATGTTGAAGTCTGGAGTTTGCACATCCATGATGAGATCATAAGTTGTCGTAAAGGATTGCCATTGCTTATCACTTCAAATGCCGTTGAGAATTTGCCTCATGATGACCTCTTCTTCAATCAGCTCTCCAATGGATGCTAACTGATCCGCAACCTCCTTGACCTTGTTAACAAACTCTGTGATGGTTTGTTTAGGTGTCTTTTTCATTTGGTTGAACTCGTTTCAAAGATGATTCTTTCTTGCTTTGGTACTAGCAGAAAAGAAAGTCTCGAGGGCATCCCCAGTCTCTTGAGATGTCTTGCATCCTCTAATATGTGGTAATAGAAAGTCAGAGATAGAGTTTAGTATGTACGACCTTGCTTGAGCATCCCTTGCGCACCAAAGTGTGAGCTTATCTATCTCCTCTTGTGTAGGTCCTCCTTTGGATCTCGAAATAGGCATAACCTCATCACCTGCTACAATTCCATAAAGATTTCTACCTTGCAAATAGGCATCCATTCTGATTTGCCAAGCCGCGTAGTTGTGTTGATCAAGCTTCTCGATCATTGAGGGAAAGCTGTCACCCATCTTGATCTAGCTCTGATACCACTGAAAGAAACTTGGAGAAGCTTGTCAAAGGTAGAAAAGTGCGTTTCGAAGCGACGAAGTTTGGTCAAGCCAACCGGCACAAGACCAGCCCTTAAGCTTATGGAGACTCAAATAGACCTTATAGGCATGCAATAAGTGCAAAGAAACACACTATACTTTGGAGCATCAAGGAGAATGAGTCGATACAAAACAGATAGGTTCGCATGTCGACTAGCTCAAAAACTTACTATCTATGGAAGAGACAATGAACTTCAAAAGCCCATAGCAACCAACGTGATTACAATTAGAAAAAATCCTTTTATGGGAGTGATACACATAGGGTTGAATGTATGGAATGCACAAAAGTATAAGGAATAAGAAAAATATGCTATAGGAATGAATGTGACATTCACCGGTGGTACTTCCTATTTTTCAGGAATACGTAGAGATTGACACCGAGGCAGAAAAACTCAGATTTCTCCAAATCTGCTTAACCAAATGCTTTGAAAAGTTAGAGGCATAAACGAGACACTTGTACCTTTCCAATGAGTCATCTTTCACTCAATTTAAAGCTCTGGAGAGAGAGCAACAGCCTCTGCAAGATTACTGTTGGCAAAGAAGATGATGCAGAAAATGGAAGGAGCAAGACAATGATGGTCACAAGTGTATGTATATTGCTTCCATGTAGTGTACAAGTGATTTCAAGTCTTTATATAGACTCTAGGAGTGCTCTTCGACTTTTACAAGTTGAATTTTAATTCAAATGAAGGTGGGAATGGTTGTTGGAGGCAATCAATTCACTTTCCTACAATCTAGGAAAAGTGAAGATCTAGTTTGATCTACTTTTAGGTGATTTGATTTGCTTGATTGAATGCAACTTCAACCACCACAAATTTGTGGGATTTGGGCTCTATATTTGTACCTTTACATGTGTAAAGCTCAAGGCTTTTACAATGGTATATGAGCCATCAAAAATCTCTCAAAAGAAAAAACAATAAATGAGCATAAGAAAAAAGAACTCTCTAACGGATATTCTTTCGACGCGATAGCCTTTGATGTAGATCAAATCCACCTCAAGCATAGTGTAAGCTTGATGTTCCAACAAGTATGTGCATGTGTCTATGTGTATTCATTATATGTGTGTAACATTGCATGTGTATGTGTGTGTAAAAATGTGCATGTATGTGTGTGTAAAAATGTGCATGTATGTGTGTGTATGTATAAATGTGCATGTATATGTATATGTGTGTAAATGTGCATGTATGATGTATATGTATGTGTACGCGTGTATTTATACCTCTAGTCTCACTCTTTTCTCTCTCTCTCTCATATACATACATACATGCATAAACACACATACTCATATCCACATATATATACATAAAAGTAGTGCATACCGTGCATAATCGTGACAATGAGCCATAAGTGTCCGCATCTCTTTTAGACACCACTTAAGCGACCATCCTGTCCCAAACTCTGTCTCAAGTGAACTAAGTACGTATTTTTTATCCCCCTCGTCATCCTCACTACAGAAACAAAAAACATAATGTAAATAAAACATAAGATATTTATTTCAATTTATATGTAAACTTTGACTTACTTCCAGAGTAAGTGGACAAAGCGCAGGTAAGAGTCGCATAGTGCCCGCATTCTTCTCTTGAACTCCAATCCATTCCCTATGTACACAATGTTCCCCTCTTGCTCTATGTCGCACTCTGTTGGAGCAAGTCTATGACAAGCCTAAGTATTGGCTTGAGTCCCACAAAGTCATAGAAGAAGCCTTAAAATGAAGACTATGTAAAGCTCACTTGTGAACTACCTCTTGTAACTTTTGAAGAGTTTACTTAATGTAAAAGTGAAAGAATCTTAAGTGGTTGAGTCCACTTGATCAAAAAGGGAAAGACGAGCCACGAATTTGTGATTTGTGGTAGGTAGAGAATCAAATCAATCATTGATTGATTGGACAGTGATTGAGGGAAGTTAGCCTCCCAAACTCAACTATAAATAGATGGCAGTTTTAGTTGTGATTAGAGAGACCTATGTGAAGACCTCCAAGAGCTGAGCTTTATGCCATATCAAGGTGTGATTACAAGGCACACATATGTATCAGTAAGTCCATTGTATTGTAAAAGCAATATACTTTCATTCTCATGATCATTTGGGTTCATATTTCCATGTTCTTGTGAAGTGTACTACTCACTGCCATTACTCTCAGTTTTCTTAGTCAGATTGCAGAGATGTTTTCTCTGAGCTTGGTGCATAATTTTCAGTGAGTTAACTTGGTAAAGTTAGCTCTATAAGTCTACTATATGCTCACAAATTTGCATGTCATTTGAATGTTGCAATCTTCAGGTATGTTCAATTGAAGTCAACCATGTCTGTCATTTTCACTTTTTTGTAAGGTACCCGATTTTTTTTACTCATCTTGTCAGAGCCATTTCTTAGTGGTTACTTATCCAAATTCAATGCTTTAAATTTTAGTTGAATTCAGCTTCCTCTCTAGTATGAGCATACAAATTTTCATAATAATTGGATTCCTATAGTTTGAGTTAGGTTCATTTTTCTGCTCACTGGTCTCAAATTGTAGCAGCCCGGGCAAATCGGGATGATGTCATCACTTGTTAAAACTCATTCTCAGTGTGTGGTTCAATATTTTTTATGAGATTACTCTTGGAAGTTATCTCTTCAAATTATCTAGACTTCCCCAAGAGTAATTAAGTTAATTCCTACCGTGCTCAGAGAATTATGCAAAACACTAGACAGGTGTATGTACCAAGAATAGCAAGTTCTTCACCTCTGATCTAACTCCAACTTATCTGTTTTGATCTATCTTTTTGAGAGTGATCCTCCAAGGTACATAGGGTGTCTAATACATCCATTGGCAAGCTAAAAGGGCCCACCATATACTCCTAGAGTTCAACTGGCTGGTGTAGATCAAGGATTTTGCAACACCTCTTCATCTTCAAGCACATACCTATCCATCTCTTCACAGTGGTATCAGAGCAAGGTTGGACAACATGGCAGATGGATTTCCTTCATCAATTGACAAATTGGACAGAGGTAACTACTCAGCTTGGTCATTAAGAATGGAAGCTTATCTCCAAGGTAGAAGTTTATATGGTTATGTGGCTGGAGATGAAGTTATGCCAAGTTTCAGGAACAAAAGTCAACCAACACAAGAAGAGCAAGAAAGATTGAGCACATGGTGCTCCAAGGATGCACTTGCAAGGTCTTATCTCCTCAAATCTATCTCAGATTTTTTGTTGCCTCACATTAGAAGTTGTAAGACATCTCAGGAAGTGTGGGATGCACTTGAAGCTTTCTTTTCTTCAAGTACTAAAGCTATGAAGCATCAACTATGGCTTGATTTCACAACTCTCAAGAAGGCTCCCAAACAAAATGTGACTGAATTTTGTCACAAAGCTCAAGGACATAGCGGATCAGTTGGGAAGCATTGGAGAGGTAATAGATGAAGAGCAAATTGTGAGGCAGGTCATCAATGTCTTGAAGGTAGATGACAAGTGCGAAGCATTCACCACAGCTATGGATTTGTACATGGACATGCATGTACCTGATTTCAATACACTCATTGGACAACTACTTACTCAAGAGGAAAAGCTTATCAAAAATGGAGAAAGCTCTAAAGGTAATCAATCTTCAGCTTTATACACTGATAAAAGCAAGTCCAAAGATAACAAAGGAAAGGCAAAGAAAGTGGATGATGAAGCAGGTAAGTATCAAGCTAACTATGCAGGTAGAGGAAGACATGGCAGAGGTAGAGGAAGAGGAGGTAGACAAGGCAGGGGGAGATCCCAAGACTCCAACTCATGTTCTATTTGTGGACTAACTAATCATACAACTGAAAATTGCTTTAGGAATTCGAGGAATCAAAGAGGAAGAGGATACAATAGAAGAAGTTATGGCTATTCAAGAGGAAGGTTCAACAATTATCATGGCAGCTACAACAACTACAATCATTCAAATTATCAAGGAGGCTACAAAGGAAGGAGAGATTACAATAACTACATAGAAGACTCAAACAAAGAGGATTCATTATTGATCATGAACATGGCTATGCCACAAGGTAAATCTGATGAGCATGTTTTCTACATAGATTCAGGTTGTTCGAATCATGTGGAAGGAAATGTGGCACTCCTATTAGATTTAGAAGATCCAAGGAATAAGCATGAGGTACAAACAGGAGATGATACAAAACATCCAGTGGAGAAAATAGGCAATGTCAAAGCACCTGATGGAAACATCAACCTACTCAGTAAGGTACTCTATGTCCCTACCATTACAAAGAATTTGATAAGTGTTGGGCAGATAGTAGAGAAAGGGTTGCAAGTCAGGTTCACAAAGGTAGGAGCATTTGTTGAAGATCCAAGTCAAGGATTCAGAAAAATTGCAAAAGGTGAAAAGACAGGTAGATTGTTAACATTTGAATTACAGGACACTAGAAACATTGCTCTCTTTAATTATGGTAGTCAAACACTCACAGAATTGGAAGTATGGCACAAAAGGTTAGCACATATTGGTGAAAGGTCATTAAAGCAAATTTGCAGGGACCAAAGTGTACTTGGACTCCCTAATTTGTCAAAACAGCATATGATTTATAAGTGTAGTGCATGTCAAATCTCACAGGTTACCATTCATGAAGAAAGGTTATATGCATGGAGATCTCTTGGAGTTGGTTCATACAGATGTATGGGGACCTAGCAAGGAAGCTTCAATATCTGGATCAAGGTATTATGTCTCTTTTATTCATGATTGCAGCAGATGGACTATCATATTCTTTATGAAACACAAAGATGAAGTTTTTTCATGTTTCAAAAGATATTTGGCTCTTGTGGAGAATCAAACAGGTAAATCACTAAAAAGGCTAAGGTCAGATGGAGGGGGAGAATACTTCTCCCATGAGTTTGATTCTTTTCTTCAAGAAAGAGGAATCAAAAGAGAGGTAACTACAAGGTTCCTGAGCAAAATGGAGTGGCAGAAAGGAGGAATAGGACAATTGTTGAAGCTGCAAGGTCTATGTTAAATGAAAAGCATTTAGCTAATTATCTATGGGCTGAGGCTGTATCTACAGCCACTTACTTGATTAACAGGTTGCCTTCAAAATCCCTTGATGGGATGACTCCATATGAGGCTTGGAATGGAAGATGACCAAGCTTAGATCATTGTAAAATTTTTGGATGTATTGCTTTTGCTCATGTTCCTTCACACGTTAGAGGCAAGATGGATCCAAAGGCAGAAAGGTGTGTATTTATTGGATATGACAACAATCAAAAGGGCTACAGGTTATACAACCCTACCAACAAAGGATTCTTGGTAAGCAGAGATGTAGTTTTTGATGAGAACAATTCATGGTATGAAGATTCATGCAAGAAGGTCAATTTACCATACAATCTTGACGAAGATTTTCCAAAGCTTGGTAGAGAACAACCAAAGATTGAAGAACAAGACACCTCAACGAATGATGAAGAATCTCAGATGGAAAAGATCAAAGCATGGAAGTCTAAAGGTAAAGCAAAATTGCAGGAACTTGGACATGAGGCAGAATCATCACATCATGGCCTAAGAAGATCTATGACGGAAAAGAAAAAACCAGAAAGGTATGGGTTTGACACCTCATTAGTAACTAAACATTCTATCTACATAGCATAGGACATAAACCAAGAGGAGCCATCATCATTTGAAGAGGCCAAAGCAAAAATAGAATGGAAGCATGCAATGAAGGAAGAGATTGAAGCACTTGAGGAAAACAACACTTGGGATTTGGTGCCCAAGACTTCATCCATGAAGGTAATAGGCTCAAGATGGGTCTATAAACTCAAGAAGAATTCTGATGGTTCCATTAACAAGTATAAGGCAAGGCTTGTAGCAAAAGGCTTTGCACAAAATCAGGGAATTGATTATGAGGAGACCTTCTCTCCTGTGGCAAAGATGCCTACTATTAGGGTTTTGCTTAGTATTGCCTCTTCCAAGAATTGGAAGATACTTCAACTAGATGTAAAGAATGCATTCATGAATGGTTGGATAACAGAAGAGTTATATATGGCACAACCACCTGGTTTTGAGAATCAAGTTTATCCTGATTATGTGTGTAAACTTAACAAAGCATTGTATGGTCTCAAGCAAGCTCCAAGAGCTTGGAATTTCAGGCTTGTTTCATTCTTGCAGGACAAAGGCTTTCAACCAAGCAAGGCAGATCCTTCACTCTTTATCAAAAAGAGTAACTCTGAGGTCATCTGCCTATGTGTATATGTAGATGATATTATATTGACAGGAAATGATGCAGATGGTATGAAGAAGATTAAAGATCAGATGAGAGAAGAGTTCAAGATATATGATTTGGGTTCACTTACCTACTTCCTAGGTTTGGAAGTTGTCTACAAAGATCATGGTTTGTTTCTCACTCAAAGAAAGTACATTAAGGACATGTTGGCAAAATTCAAGATGCAAGATTGTAAGATTGCAGGTACTCCAATGGAGGTCAATCACAAATTGAGCTCACATGAAGGTGAACTCATAGAGAACATCACATCATATCAAAGTCTAGTGGGTAGTCTCAACTATGCCACATTGACAAGAGTAGATATATGTTACAATGTGAGTGTGCTAAGTCAATTTATGCACACACCAAGGAAACCACATATGGATGCTGCCAAAAGGATTCTCAAGTATCTCAAAGGAACCATAAATGAAGGACTTTATTATCCTTATGTATCTGATTTAGGTTTGAAGCTATTTTCTGATGCAGATTGGGCTAGCTCCAAGGAAGATAGAAGGAGCACTTCAGGTTATCTTACCTTTGCAGGTTCAAAGCTTATTTCATGGTCATCCAAGAAGCAACCCACAGTTGCTCTCTCTTTTACTGAAGCTGAATATAGAGGTCTTGCCATAGCTACACAAGAAGCTATGTGGATGAAGACATTATTCAAAGATCTTGGATTGGAGTTTGGAACTCCAACTATTTTTGGTGACAATATGAGTTCTATTCATTCGGCTGCTAATCCTATTTTTCATGCAAGGACTAAACATATTGAAGTTCATTATCACTATGTACGAGAAAAGGTTCTAAGAAAAGAGATTCAAATATCATATGTTTCCACTCATCAACAATGTGCAGATATTCTAACCAAAGCATTGGATGGTACAAAGCTTTGCAAATTCAAGGCTATGATTGGTTTGCAGGTAATCTTGGAAGATTGAAGACCTCAAGCATACTTGGCTTGAGGGGGAGCTATTGGAGCAAGTCTATGACAAGCCTAAGTATTGGCTTGAGTCCCACAAAGTCATAGAAGAAGCCTTAAAATGAAGACTATGTAAAGCTCACTTGTGAACTACCTCTTGTAACTTTTGAAGAGTTTACTTAATGTAAAAGTGAAAGAATCTTAAGTGGTTGAGTCCACTTGATCAAAAAGGGAAAGAGGAGCCACGAATTCGTGATTAGTGGTAGGTAGAGAATCAAATCAATCATTGATTGATTGGAGAGTGATTGAGGGAAGTTAGGCTGCCAAACTCAACTATAAATAGATGGTAGTTTTAGTTGTGGTTAGAGAGACCTATGTGAAGACCTCCAAGAGCTGAGCTTTATGCCATATCAAGGTGTGATTACAAGGCACACATATGTATCAGTATGTCCATTGTATTGTACAAGCAATATACTTTCATTCTCATGATCATTTGGGTTCATATTTCCATGTTCTTGTGAAGTGTACTACTCATTGCCATTACTCTCAGTTTTCTCAGTCAGATTGGAGAGATGTTTTCTCTGATCTTGGTGCATCATTTTCAGTGATTTAACTTCGTAAAGTTAGCTCTATAATCCTACTATATGCTCACAAATGTTCATGTCATTTGGATGTTGCAATCTTCAGTTATGTTCAATTGAAGTCAACCCTCTCTGTCATTTTCACTTCTTTGTCAAGGACCCGATTTTTTTTACTCATCTTGTCAGAGCCATTTCTCAGTGGTTACTTATCCAAATTCAATGATTTAAAGCTTGCTTACACTTCATTATAAGCATACAACTTTGCATAATAATTGGAGTCCTACATTTTGAGTTATGTTCATTTGTCTGCTCACTGGTCTCAAACCATAGTAGCCCGTGAAAATCGGGATGATGTCATCACTTGTTAAAACTCATTCCGAGTGTGTGGTTCCTTATTTTTGATGACATTACTCTTGAAAGTTAGCTCTTTAAGTTATCTAGAATTCCCCAAGAGGAATTAAGTTAATTGCTGCTGTGCTCAGAGAATTATGCAAAACACTGGACAGGTGTATGTACCAAGAATAACAAGTTCTTCACCTCTGAGCTAACTCCAACTTATCTGTTTTGATCTATCGTTTTGAGAGTGATCTTCCAAGGTACATAGGGTGTCTAATAAATCCATTGGCAAGCTAAAAGGGCCCACCATATACTCCTGGAGTTCAATTGGCTAGTGTAGATCAAGGATTTTGCAACACCTCTTCATCTTCAAGCACATACATATCCATCTCTTCACACACTCTAGTCCTAAGGTGCCTATGCATGTCCTCATAGGCAACTCTGCTGTGCTATCACGATTTGGAGGTGGTATAGGTGTCCTGAAAATAGATAGATAGAAATAAATAAAAATATGTGTTATAATATCATTAAAAAAGTTTATGAAAAAAAACATACCTATGAGCAGATAGCTCTCTTCCTGCATGAGGAGCCGCAGAAGAGCCCTTGTCTGATCGCTGGGTAAGCATCTGGATCGTATAATCCAGCTCCTCATCAGACATCTCTGAGTAATCACGGATTATTGCCCCTAGAGTATCAGACGGAACTCTTGCTCTCATAAGACTTTTTATGAGAGTGAGTTTCGCCTTTCTCTCTCTACTAGGATCCATAATACCTAACATATAAAACAAAATGGTTAGAAATCAATATATATATACGTGTACATATGGAAGTGTGTATGCATTAAGTATGTGTATGCATGCATGTGTGTGTATGTATGTGCGTGTATGTGTGTGTGTGTATGTGTGTATGCATGTGTATGTGTGTGTATGCATCATTATGTGTATATGTGTCTATGTGTGTATGTGTGTGTGTATGTATGTGTATGTGTGTGTATGCATCATTATGTGTGTATGTTTCTATGTCTATATGTTTGTGTGTGTGTGTGTATATATGTGTGTGTATGTGTATGTGTCTATGTGTATGTGTCTATGTGTATGTGTCGCTATGCATCTATGAGTGTGTATGTGTCTATGTGTGTGTATGTGTATATGTGTGTGTATGTGTATATGTGTGTGTATGTGTCTATGTGTGTATGTGTATGCATGTATGTATGCATATGTGTGTATGTATGTGTATGCATTATGTATGCATATGTGTGTGTATGCATTATGTATGTGTATGTATGCATGTATGTATGTATGTATGCATATGCATATGCATTATGTATGTATATATATGCATGTATGTGTATGTGTGAGTATGTCTCTCTATGTGTGTGTATGCATATATGTGTGTATGTATGCATATATGTGTGTATGTGTTTATGTGTGTGTATATGTGTTTGTATGTGTGTATGCATGTGTATGTGTGTGTATGCATTCTTATGTGTGTATGTGTCTATGTGTGTTTGTGTGTGTGTATATGTGTGTGTGTGTGTGTGTCTATGTGTATGTGTGTGTGTCTATGAGTGTGTATGTGTTTATGTGTATGTATGTTTCTATGTGTGTGTATGTGTCTATGTGTGTATGTGTATGCATGTATGTATGCATGTGTATGTGTGTATGCATCATTATGTGTGTATGTGTCTATGTGTGTATGTGTGTGTGTATATGTGTGTGTGTCTATGTGTATGTGTGTGTCTATGAGTGTGTATGTGTTTATGTGTATGTATGTATCTATGTGTGTGTATGTGTATGCATGTATGTATGCATATGTGTGTGTATGCATCATTATGTGTGTATGTGTCTATGTTTGTGTGTGTGTATATGTGTGTGTGTGTGTATGTGTATGTGTCTATGTGTATGTGTCACTATGCGTCTATGAGTGTGTATGTGTTTATGTGTGTGTATGTTTCTATGTGTGTGTCTGTGTCTATGTGTGTATGTGTGTGCATGTATGTATGCATATGTGTGTATGTGTGTGTATGCATTATGTATGCATATGTGTGTGTATGCATTATGTATGTGCATGTAAGCATGTGCATTATGTATGCATGTAAGTATGTATGTATGCATATGCATATGCATTATGTATGCATATGTGTGTGTATGCATTATGTATGTGTATGTAAGCATGTGCATTATGTATGCATGTGCATTATGTATGCATGTAAGTATGTATGTATGCATATGCATATGCAATATGCATGCATGTATGTGTATGTGTGTGTATGTCTCTCTATGTGTGTGTATGCATATATGTGTGTGAATGTGTGTGTACATGTGTCTGTATGTGTGTATGCATGTGTATGTGTGTGTATGCATCATTATGTGTGTATGTGTGTATATATGTGTGTGTATGTGTGTGTGTCTGTGTATGTGTGTGTATCTATGAGTATGTATGTGTTTATGTGTGTGTATGTGTCTATGTGTGTATGTGTCTGTGTGTGTGTATGTATCTATGGATGTGCATTACGTATGCATGTAAGTATGTCTGTACATTGTATGCATATGCATATGCATTACGTATGCATATGTATGCATGTATGTGTTTATGTGTGTATGTCTCTCTATGTGTGTGTGTATGCATATATGTGTGTGTATGTGTGTATGTGTGTGTATATGTGTCTGTATGTGTGTATGCATGTGTATGTGTGTGTATGCATGTGTATTTGTGTATGTGTCTATGTGTGCATGTGTGTGTATATATGTGTGTGTATGTGTGTGTGTCTATGTGTATGTGTGTGTATCTATGAGTGTGTATGTGTTTATGTGTGTATGTGTGTATGTATATGCATGTATGTATGCATATGTATGTGTATGTGTATGCATGTGTATGTTTGTGTATGCATCATTATGTGTGTATGTGTCTATGTGTGTATGTGTTTGTGATGATATGTGTGTGTATGTGTGTCTCTCTATGTGTATGTGTCACTACGCGTCTATGAGTGTGTATGTGTTTATGTGTGTGTATGTGTCTATGTGTGTGTATGTGTCTATGTGTGTATGTGTATGCATGTATGTATGCATAGGTTTTTGTATGTGTGTGTATGCATTATGTATGCATATGTGTGTGTATGCATTATGTATGTGTATGTATGCATATGCATTATGTATGCATATGTATGCATGTATGTGTATGTGTGTGTATGTCTCTCTCTATGTGTGTGTGTATGCATATATGTGTGTGTATGTGTGTATGTGTGTGTGTATATGTGTGTCTATGTGTGTATGCATGTGTATGTGTGTGAATGCATCATTATGTGTGTATGTGTCTATGTGTGTATGTGTGTGTATATGTGTGTGTATGTGTGTGCGCGTCTATGTGTATGTGTGTGTGTCTATGAGTGTGTATGTTTGGATGTGTGTGTGTATGAATGTGTGTCTATGAGTGTGTATGTTTGGATGTGTGTGTGTATATGTGTGTCTATGTGTGTATGCATGTGTATGTGTGTGAATGCATCATTATGTGTGACTATGAGTGTGTATGTTTGGATGTGTGTGTGTATATGTGTGTCTATGTGTGTATGCATGTGTATGTGTGTGAATGCATCATTATGTGTGTATGTGTGTATGTGTGTGTGTCTATGTGTGTATTTGTGTGCAGGTCTATGTGTATGTGTGTGTGTCTATGAGTGTGTATGTGTTTATGTGTGTGTATGTGTCTATGTGTGTGTATGTGTCTATGTGTGTATGTGTATGCATGTATGTATGCATATGTGTGTGTATGAATTATGTATGCATATGTGTGTGTATGCATTATGTATGTGTATGTATGCATGTGCAATATGTATGCATATGCATTATGCATGTGTATGTATGCATGTGAATTATGCATGCATATGTGTGTGTATGCATGTAAGTATGTATGTATGTATGTACACATATGCATATGCATTATGTATGCATATGTGTGTGTATGCATGTAAGTATGTATGGATGTACGGATATGCATATGCATTATGTATGCATGTATGTGTATGTGTGTGCATGTCTCTCTATGTGTGTGTATGCATATATGTGTGTGTGTATGTGTGTGTGTATGTGTGTGTGTGTATGTGTGTGTGTATGTGTGTGTATATGTATGTGTATATGTGTGTGCATGTGTATGCATTATGTGTGCATGTGTGTATGCAACATTATTTGTGTATGTGTGTATATGTGTGTGTATTTGTGTGTATGTGTGTGTGTGTGTCTATGTGTATGTGTGTGTGTATGTGTGTATATGTGTGTGTGTATGCATATGTATGTGTGTGTAAGTGTGTGTGTGTACCCATACCTTGCTGTTGGTAGATGCGGCTCTCTCTCTCTCTCTCAGCATTTTGCAACCTTAAAATATTCTCTAGATGATTTGAATCCTAATATCCTTGTGGCTAGCCCATGTATACTTGTTCCTCAAATTCCCTATCTAAGAAAGCATTCTTCACATGGATCTCATGCACGGTCCATCCTTTTGCTATAGCCAATACAAGAAGTGCTCTTATATTAGGCATTTTGGCTGCAATGGTGAAAGTTTTCTCAAAATATATGCCATATATCTCTACATATCCTTTTTCTACCAATCATGTTTTATACCTGCTTATGGTACCATCAACATTGTGCTTTAGAATGTAAACCCACTTGTAGCCTATGGATTTCTTTCCTCATGGTGATGGAACTAGCTTCCATGTTCATTTATATAAAGTGCATCCATCTCCTCATTCATAGATTTTTCCCAATTTGCATTTTCTATTGCATATTCAAAATAAGGAGGTTCGAAATCTTGTTTAACCTTGTTCATGTAGGCACAATGGTGATCCATGTAACTATCATACATTAATTGTTGCATTGAATTTCACATCTTCGTAGATATTCTTAGTCCTAGGTAACATTTTCTTTTTGTAACATTTACATCTACTTTTCTTACTCATGGAGTCTTCATAGAGGGAAATCCAAGTTCTACATCATGGCTCTTTTCTCAATCACTTGATTCTCCATCATTGTCTTCAAAACCTACAAATGTTTTACTACCAACAGAAACCTTTTCTTTCCCTTTATTGGACATAGTGGATGAATTTTCTAGACTAAACTTTCCACACAATCTCCCATTCCATGGATTTGAGTTGGAGCTCTTACTTGATGACATATCAGGTCCATTGAAAGCTTGAGATTCTTCACTAGATTTTTTTAGTAGTTACGTTGTCATTTGAGTCAAGATTAAGTACTTTCGCATCTTCATAAAGCTAGACTATTCGGCAAACACCACATCTTTTCTTACCTTCATGTCTCATGTGAGGTTAAATTATTTATATCCCTTTTACTGAGGGAAAGTACTAGCCCAATCTAAATCGGTATATTCATGAACCAACTTCATAAAACAATGCATAAACAAAAGAAGCATTCACATAACGTAGAGTGCATCTCAATGCATCCAAATGTGGTTCTTGGAAGCCTATATAAATTGACTTCGAAGTCCTAAAGTTTAGGTTAGATTAGGTCTCTAGATGTATTACCACTAGAATGAAAAAAGATAAAAGCCCATTAGGGCAATAGGCATTTATACAAGCCGGGGGAAAAAGCCTCCTAAAGAGGGAAAAAAGTGCCCCGACAGTCCTAAAGTTTTGGCACACATCACTAGCTAAATATATCAACAAATCCCCCCTAGGAGTGATGCGGTGAACAAGAAGCTAGCACTCATGTATAAGGAAGTGCCAAGCTATGTGAAATCAATCCACAAAAGGAAGTAAGCCCAAAGCTTTGTAGAAAGCTTCAAACTTCTCCCTAGGCAGAGCCTTTGTAAAAAGGTCTAAAATGCTCTCATGTGTGGGCACATATGCCAAGCTGATCTCCTCAGTAGAGATCCTCTCCTTGACATAATGATAATTCTCCTCAATGTGCTTAGTGCGAGCATGGAACATAGGGTTCCTTGCAATTGCCAATGCGCTCTGACTCTCAGTGAAGATGGTGGTGGCATAAGCCTAACTAACACCCAAATCAGCCATAAGGCATCTGAGCCACACACACTCAATAGTCACTATGGAAGCTTCCCTATACTCATATTAACAACTCGAAGTGTCCATAGTAGACTACTTCTTGCTCAACCAAGATATACATGAGCTACCAAGCATGAAGAAAAAACCACTAGTGGACACATGAGTCTCATAGCAACCAGCCCAATCACTATCAGACAAAGCATGCAAATATGGTGGTAGTGATCCCCCTTGGGATAAAACAATCCAAGTAGTTGGGTACCACTCACGTAGCAAAAGATGCACTTAACTGCTTGCTAATGCTTGACACCTAGGCAATGCATAAACCTCCTCATCTGTGAGATAGCAAAGTGAATATCTCGTGGAGTAATGCATAAGTAAATCAAGCATCCAACAACCAGGTGATAGAGAACAACATCAAATGCATCTCCAACATCATGAAGATTCAATCGTAAACTTGTCTCCATAGGAGTGGCAATAGGCTTACAGTCTTCAAGGCCAAAACACTACAATAATGTGTCAATATATTTCATTTGGCACAAAGCCATTCCATGATCAACTTGCATAAACTGAATGCCCAAATACTAATACAAATGACCCAAATTAGACATCTCAAATGAGGAATGCAAATCAGCCTTAAAATGAGCAATATGCATGTCATGAGGACCAGTTAGTTTCATTTCATCAAGATATACCACAATGATCAGAAGCACATCATTCGCATGCTTAACATATAAGGTGCTTTCAGTTGGATTGTTCTCAAAACCATGTGTAATCAGATAGGCATGTATCTTTTCATACCAAGCAGGTGGTGCTTGCTTAAAACCATATAATGCCTTCTTTAACCTGCACACCTAGTTTTCGTGCCCTTTCTGCACAAAGCCACGGGGCTGAAAAACATATACTTCTTCATGCAAGTCACCATTCAGAAATGTTGTTTTAATGTCCAACTGATGTACATTCCAACCATGATGAGCTACAAGTGCACATATGCTATGAACAATAGTGATTCGGCAAGTAGGAGCAAAGGTTTCATCAAAATCAATGCCTCTTTCCTACGCATAACCCTTTGCAACAAACCTAGCCTTATACATGTCATCTATTCCATCAGGTTTACACTTCAACTTGTATACCCACTTAGTGCCAATGGCCTTCTTGCCAAGAGGCACATCAGATAAAGACCATGTACCATTTTTCAAGATAGCATCATATACAGATTGCATTGTAGCCATCCAATGGTCTGACTTTTATTCTTTATCAAATGAAATAGTTCATCGTAGAGACTTGAGGTAGCCATAGCATAGCAATCTGATGCAAAAGAGGCATTATGAGAGCCTAAATGAGTACGATATGATAGAGGTGCATTTAATTTGTTGTCATGCAAAATCTACACCAACCATTTTGGCATCGTTTTTCGCCTGCTCAATATGAGCTCTCTCATCAACAAGTGCATCATGTAAATCTGCATGAGAAATGGAATGATCTGCATCATCCCATGAAACTTGTAGAGGCTAAGAAGTTGCCTCATTAGGACTAGCACTAGATTGTCCACCTGTAAAAAGACGCAGCAAAGTATCATACATGTCTTTTGAGCTAATAGATGTCTCCTTAGCACATGAAATTAAGGGCTAAATAGCATCTTCCACAAAAAAACATCATGTCTAACGAGAATGCGTTTAGTCTAAGGATGATATAGATGATAGCCTTTGCTTTTAGAACTGTACCCAACCAAAATTCATTTTATTGCTTTATAATCCAATTTTCTACGATGTTGTTGATGCACTAATGCATATGCCAAACAACCAAAAACACGTAGATGAGCAATAAATGGCTTGCAACCATGTCAAGCCTCATATCAAGTGATAGGCTGTAGGGCTTTAGTGGGACACCTGTTCAGTACATATGCTGCACACATGATAGCCTCAAGCCAGAAACTGTGGTAAAGCCTGACTCTTGACCATACACCTTGCCATCTTCATGAGTGACCTATTCTTTTGCTCAGCAACCCCATGTTGTTGAGGTGTATACGACACTGTACAATGATGTTTTATCCCATGTTCAGTAAAAAATGCATTAAATTTAGAAGACATACATTCCCCCCTCGATCCGAACGGAGGGTGCCCATTTTACATGCTGAGAGATTTTCAACCAAAACCAAAAACTGTTTGAAGCATATAAGCACTTTGGACTTTGTATTCAATGGATATACCCATGCATGGGTGGAAAAATCATCGATGACAATCACGAAGTAAAGATAGTTCCCAAAAGGTGTTTGCATAAGACCATAGACATCACTATGTCCACGTTGCAATTTTTGAGTAGCCTGAATTGAAGCATCTCTTGGAAAGGAGGATATTTTTCCCAAAATAAAGCCTTCAAAAACATGTTTTCCGGGTGCCTCAAGTTTCGGCAAAGAGGACACCATTTCAGATTTCTACACGCATAGAAAACTAGCAAAATTCAGATGACCAAAGCATGCATGCCGAAGCTTTGCATCTGACATAGTACTACACATGCCAAATCATTTACATATCTTTCATAGTCTATGAGCTTATACATCCCACGACATCAAATGTCAGAAGCAATAATGACATCCCTATTTGACACATCATGAATTGTACATTCATCATCAAAAAATTTCACAACCAAGCCAATCTTGGCTAATGCGAAAAAACTCATAATAGATTTTTCTTGATCCCAAGCACAAATAAAGAATCTGACAAAGTGAAAGAACTACCATCAGTAGTAGTCAAAATAATCTTACCAACTCCCATATTAAGATAAGAGGAGTTGTTGGCACATGTAACAGTATTCCCTATAAGGGAAGGCTCGAGTGAAGAGAAGAAACTATGCTGTGAGGTAATACGTTTGGTCGCCCCACTATCAAAGTATCAAACATCTAAGTCTACTATAGACATGCACTAATCATGAGAAGATGGGTCAAAATTGCAAACAATAGTAAACTCCCATTCTTCATCCTGCACAAGATTAGCATACTCTGTTTTCGATGTAGAGGCCTCTACAAAAACCATTCCAACCTCTTTCTTCTTTGCCCCTTTAGTAGCCAGTTTTGGACAGCTCTTAATGACACGATCATTTGCTTTAAAATATTTGCAAAACAATTTTTGCTTTTCTGATTTCTTCTCATCTTTGTCTTCCCTCTTCGAATGTGTAGCATTCACAAATTTCTGCTTACTAGTAGAAGAGCTCCTATACCTTTTCCCTTCAAAATAGCCAGGAAAGCTTGATTTGCAACACGCATGATGGATCTGTTTTGCCTAGACTGTTCTCCCTAAAATAGAATAAAGACTAACTCCTCAAATGACAAGGCACTTGGATTGCCTTTCATCATCAAACGAAGAGTAGAAACAAAACTCTAATATGAGTTAGGAAGACCATTCAGTACAGTCTCCACAAGTGAGCTATCTGGTATAACTTCATTAGCAAAAATCAACTCTTCTTTCAAATCCTTGATCTTTGTGAGAAAATTATCCATAGAATCAACTTCATTCATGTCCTAGCCTGGTACAATGTGTTAAGTGTATCCCAAGCATCCTTAGTTGTTCTACAAGAGTGAATGTGAGGGATAATGGCATGTTTGATAGATAAAGCTATCAATGCATGTGCTTGAGCATCTCTGCCATCCCAACAAATTTGCTCTATAGTAGGTGAGACAAAAATAGCAGCATGAACATGAATTTGCAAAATATCATCACCTTCCACACCATTTCCATACACAATTACATCAAGAAAAGGCAATCAACCAGTCTCTAAGTCATCTCAACCAATTCCTCCAATTTAAGAGGATGATTTGGAATGGTGGTTCCTAGATTTTAGGGGCCAACTTCTCACTATATGAGTGCCATGTATCACGACTTCTTTTGGGCCATCTTCTTGGATTTTTAGTTTGTTTTAGTAAGATTTTTCATAAGAATGCCTCTTACTTAAGCTAACCCCTTGCTTGCTTGTTTGTTTTCTTTGAGTATGCATATGAATGTCTGTGCGCACGTAATGTTGCAACTCTCTACCCCTGAGCTATAAGATTTGGTTCTCTCTCCTTATGTATGCTTTGATATTCCTTGAAATGCATCCTTAACTTTATACATAGAAGGAGGGGGATGTAATTGGAGATCCTGCACTAGTATATAAGAAATAAAATCATGCAAACTACCATCATCATGCAAAATATTAACAATTTTACCATTAAAAGTAACTTGCAGGAAAAGTAAATAATGAATAGAAATTTCATTACCCAAGGTACTTAGATCTTTATCCAATGCTTCTTCGGTCCAATCAAGTTGAGTGTCTTCATGAACCACCTCCATGTTGTGTACTTGAGCTCTAACATTTTTCATATCATTAGTTTGAAACCTACATGTAGATTTAGTACGACCAAACTTATCACAATGTTAGAAAGTGATATGGGGCCTCTTTTGTTGAGCATCCATCATTGTAGTTTGAAGAGTTGGAGGTTCGATAGTTCATAAGGGGGTTGTCTTATGGACTGGTGAGAAATTGGATTGAGGGGGGCATTGAAAAGTAGGAGAGCACTGAAAAGTAGTGAAAGGATGCTTGAAAGAAAAATTGGGCTTGACTGGTTGTTGTCATTGACACGTTTGTTGTAAGCGAATGGACTTGGTGATGGACTAAAACTCCTCTCAACATCATCTGCAAAAGAGATAGCTTCATAGAGGGTTCTAGGAAGTATTGTGTTGAGATTGGATTTGATTCCAATCTCTAAGCTATCTTCATACTTCCATTGCAAGGTATCTTCAGGAACCTTTTCAAGCGAAGAAATAAGTAGTAGTTGTTGCCAAAAGCATTTAGTGTAGGTAGACAAAGTATCTCCATCTTTACATCCAAAAGTTGTCCATGACCAATAAGCATGTATGTGGAGCTAGGGAGGAAGGAAGGACTCCTTGATCTTTTCTTCAAATGTGATCCATGTGGTGGGTTGTTCAGTGTTATGCCACAAAACATTCCACCATAATTGGGATTTACCCACCAAATCATTAGTAACAAATTTCACTTTCTCAATTTCAGAATATGATTAATTAAAACTAAAGTCATCAGATTGGGATAGCCATGAAAGAACAAATTGGCCATTGTTTTGGCCATTGAATCGAGAAAATTGGAAAAGTTTGGCACCAATCTTGGAATGCATGCCTTCTTCTTGAGCAATGATAATGGCCTTCACCACCCTAACTAAGTTGTTGTCATCACTCTACATTTGTTGGAGTGCTACATCACATTCTTTTATGTCATTTTGAGCATGTTGGAGTTCCTGCCACAAAAGCTCCAAATGTCGCTCAATCGGTACCTCGAGTAGGGGTGATGTACCAAAATCCTCGGTATCAAGGGTAGGGTCCATGATCTTATAAAGAACCAAAACCTAGGACTAAGCATGTGAAAGGGATTTAGCAATATTGGAATTGAAATAGAAAAGGAAAGGTTTTGTCTTGGAAATATTTAAAGAAAAAATAAATAAAGCGAACTATCAAATAAATATATAAAAAGGGGGAGAAAGTGTTAGAAGCTATGTTAAATATCAGTTTAAAAGCAACGGGGTATCAATATGTGAAAAAAGGCTAGGGGATAAAGCATATCTCTTGTAAGTGAGAGGTGCTCGGTTCAAATCCTCTACATGCTAACTAGGAAAATAAGTAAGCTCTTATTGCCACTCATTAGTTAGAGATGGTTCGCGCATAACCAACGGAACAAAAGGGAACCAAAGTGTACCAAACTCAACCAAGAGAACCATGAGTGCGAGAAAGCCAAAGATGCTAAAGTTATGCCATAGTTCTATGCCTTAATCGGCACCTTGGAGTAATCGCATGGATAACCAAATTCATAAATGAACTTGATAATGGAATTTGATAAATGAACCGGAATAGGAATAGTGAGTAAAATGTGTACAGTGTGAAAATATACACGGAAGCTTCGATACTATTGACCGGATCTTGTAGACCCATATATGCAGACTCGATAGTACAGAAATCAAATCTCACAAAAGCAGACACACAATAAAGATAGACAAGAGACTAAAGACAACATTGGGTACAATCTCCCCCCACATACTCTTATGGACAAGTCTATCAGAGTATGTGTATTTATAGGTATTTTTCATTATGGCCTGAATAGATGATACATGATGTGGCACTTCGAAAAGTGTGCATGTATGAAATTCTTCTTTATTTACAAATGGTCACTTAAGCAATCTACTATTTTTACAAAAGCATGGTTTTCTAAGCAATCTACTATTTTTACAAAAAAATATATAAAATACTATCTTCTAACTATCTTCAAAAATATCTATATAAATCCACACACATCCATGCCCTCATGATTCTTCTCTTGCTAAATCAGCACACAATTACATTAATAACCTTACGACATTCAAATCCATTAAACATGCCATTATTCCATAAAGTATAACAATGCATGTTAGGTTTCTTATAGAAAATTTAACATGAAGCACTTTTGTTACTTGCAAAAGAAAAGATTTCATGGAATCTCTTGAGTGAGTTAATTTAATCCTTTTAGGAGTTTTTCTTGAATTCAATTATATCCAACACTCTTTTTTCTGAAGATCATCTCTTATTTTATGTTTAAGTGAACCACCTAGTAAGGCTTCACAATTATCTTTACTACCATTCACATCGCAAAGGTCAAAACACCCTTTATGAGCCACTTTTTGAATGAACGACACATGGGTAGAGTAGAGGAATTAGAGAAACTCACGAGACATACACATGAGCACGCTTGCATGAGGGTTGGGAGGAGATATGAACGTAGATCTCTGTCTGTACCTTTGAGGGCATCCCCTGCGATTGCATCTAAGGATCCTATGGATAAAATGACCACGTTGTATCATTGTAATTTAAGTAGGCTTGGGGATTGTATCATGATACTTAAAATTAGGAATTGATCCAAAAAAGCATCAAAGCTTGATGAAGGATGGCCCAACTCAAAGGCACCGAAGAAGTTAATTCATCCTCCCCACAAGGATGCATAGGTATAAAGAATAGACGAGATTGCTTAACATAATTCATCTTACTATTGGGAGAAAAAGGAGAAATACGAAAATATATAGAGCATGAAAGTCCTCATTAAGAGAGGCTTGCATGAAATTTTGGGATTTTCTGTGCGAGAGTGGGAGGCCTTGCCCATGACTTTACACTTACGCTAGTACACACTTATTGTTTTGTAAAACTCCATTTAGGGAGAGGGAAATGAAGGAGCATTCGAGAATAATGGTTGGGAAAAAGTACATTTATATCGAGTAGAATGTATGGGCTCCTATGAGGATTCAGGAATGTTCATGAATTGTAGAGAAGCGGAAGCACTTGGGTTTCTCAAAAGTCCCCCCTCCACCATTTTTTTTCTCGTTTCTCAAGAGTAACATTGGAAAAATCCCCATCTTGGAGGGATTCTTTAGAGATGAATTGAGAGGTTTTCGAGAACGTAAATGCATATATTGCAAGGATGGAAAATTCATTTTGAAAATACATCAAAAGATGGAGAGACTTCTATGTAAAGTTTGGCATTAACCCTTGCAAACATACCCATTTGGTTTGGGAAAGAGACGTTTATACCACCCATCCAATTTGAAATACCCATGTTCAATAGGGAATATGTTACCATTAGTGTCCATGTGAAAGGCCAAAATGGCCACTTGACAGTTATTTGTATATGTTCTTCAACAAAACATATAGTAGCCTCCTCAATCATAGACAGTAAGTTTGACCGCATTTGTAAGACCTAGGAAGTTTGTCTTCCTGCTCCCTGTGTACTGTGTTTTCTGCGTGTTTTGTAGTCTATGTGCGGAGTACCGTGTGCGGCCTTAGAAGCTCCATTTTCTACTCCGAGGATATCGTCGTGAAGCTCTCGATAAGGAGAGCACAGCGTGGTGCATCACCTTCGAAACCCTTCACTGGTATCAGAGTAGTTCGATGCAAAATATTTGTTCCTTTTGTGCTAGGGAAGCCAGCACCCCCCTTGGCTTTCTCCAAGGCTTACGACTAAGGTGGCGACCAAGGCATAGACCTTGGCATACCTTGTCATCATAGTCACCGAAGTCACCATTGGCACCTTTGGCTGTGCGCAAGGGAGGACCTCAACGATCAAAGAAAATAGAGGTTCCTTGTACTTCCCCGGAGGTCACCCATCATAGTACTGTTCCCCCTAGAGCACGCTTAACCGTGAAAGTCTCTTGCCACTAACCTCCACTCTTGTGGTGTTTGAAGAAGGGGAAAGAATAAGGTTGACATTACCTCGAGCATGTTTTGGTCCTTCAAAGCTTCATTCTTTGCTTTCAAAGCCCATTTGTGAAGCATTTTTGGGGTGTCTTTTGGAGCCATTTTGGCTCCAAAAGCCATTTTGGCTCGCTTAACCATGGCAGTCTCTTGCCACTAAGCTCCACTCTTGTGGTGTTTGAAGAAGGGGAAAGACTAAGGTTGACATTACATCGACGTACTTTTGCACATAGCTCTCTTCACACAGGTCCAGGAACATCAAGAAGGGTGTTCTTTGTACTTCTCTGACAATAACTATCAACCTTTGGGGATGTGTTTTCAACCACAGTCGTAAAACTACAGGTTTTCTCGAAAGGTTTTCAGTTTTGGTGGGAGAAGCCGCTACAAATTTATGCAGGTTTTTTGAGCTTAAAACATTAGAGTTGACAGACACTTGTAGGTGTTGTTGGCTAGTTTTTGGGTTGCGCTTCCAGCCTTTTGGTGATATTTTACTGCATATATTGAGCACATACACAACATGTATGCTTCTGTGGATACCACTTATGTACGTCCATGTGGTCATTGAAATAGCGGTTATGTTTTTGCATAAAGCCTTTTACATTTGATAAAGAGGGTCGTGGTGAGGTTTTCTTAACTAGGAGACACCCAGATGTCAGGGTCTCTTCAGTGATGCAGGTGGAAGACTTATCTAGCCTCACCATTGGAGATCTAAGATGGTTGTTCATAGGTGCTCGATAAGCCTAGTTGGCTTCTATTGGATAACTCATTATATGCAGTGGAGTCAGTGATTCACTATGCAAGAAAACACGTCAGTACTTGGAGTTTTATGATATTTTGACACTGGCCATATGCTCATTTTACAGAGGATACTCTAGCAAAATGTTTCTAGATTTTTGGTTTAGCCAACTATATAGTGGTCGATTTACTCCTTGATATACTTATTTGTTGGTGTTTGGACTCTTCTAGCTCCATTATCATTCTATCTAGTTCTCTACCATCATGGCATTAAAGGTCTCAGACACATCTAGTGGATCAGGGTCTTGTGCCAATGTTCTGAGAAGGAGCTATAACTTGTAGGGCAAAGACCATTTTGAGATCCAAAAATTTGTATGGCACAAACGTTGCTCTATGGAAGAATCAGATTAAAGATGTGCTGACTCAAAGGAGGCGATGGAAGCCAGTAAACGGGATTTCAAAGAAGCTTGCTGACATGGATGAAGATGATTGGGATGAGTTAGATGAAATGGCTAGGTCTACCATTTGCTTGCACCTGTCAGAAAATCTTTACTTTATAGTATTAGACTATTAAAGTGCAGAGGAGCTTTGGAAGAAGTTATGCAATACATATGAAAAAGAGACGACATCAAATAAAGTGTATCTGATGAGAAAATTATATGACCTTTGCATGAAGGACACAAATAGTGTTGCTGCTCATCTAAATGAGTTTGATGCTATATTCTCCTAGTTACAGGCTCAGAAAACGGATATGGATAATGAGATGAAAACAGTATTGCTGTTACGCACCTTGCCATCATCATGGGATACATTTTGCACAGCTATTAGCAATAGTGCATCTGGTGATAAAGTCGTCTATGATGACATATGTAGAGTAGTATTGAGTGAGGAGATTCATAGAAAATCTATGGTTGGAACTTAGATTGGAGATGCATATAATGTTCGTGATTCTTACCAAAGAAAGAATCAACCACATGGCAGAAGCAAGAACAAGGAAAAGAATGGTTGAAGAAATAAGAGTAGAAGTAAGTCAAGGAAGAGGGATATGGAATGTCATTATTGTCATAAGAAAGGACATATGAAGAAAGATTGTTATGCATTAAAGAATGCTAAAGGTAACGGATAGAATGTTGATTGGCATGTCAAACAGTTACCTCCACCATCTACTTCGACTGTGAAGATTGAAGAAATTAATGCTATTTCTGATGATGCTGATGTGTTGACACTTGATAGTACTATGCCAACTGAGGCACTTATGGCTGATTCTCTTTCCCACATGTGGATGCTAGATTCTAGTGCTTCTTTCCATATGATACCACACAAAGAATGGTCGTCTAATTATGCAGAAAAGTCTCTTGGTATCGTGATACTTGGTGACTCTTATGAGTGTGAGGTTGTGGGGATTGGAGAAGTGGTTGTGCAATTCATTGATGGTTCAAAATTTACTATGCATAATGTACGCCATGTACCTCAGTTATTACACAGTTTGATGTGAGTTGGTCAACTTGATGACCTTGGTTACAAGGTGGTCTCCTATCCTCAATCCTTTTGTATATCAAAGGGCAATATGGTTATTGCAAAAGGAAGCAAAGTTGGGTCACTTTATCCTTTATTTGTATCACAAAAAGAACACTTGTTAGCTGTTACTGAACAACCTATGGCTTGTATTTGGCATGGTCATTTGGGCCATATATCTCGTAGTGGAATGGAAAATCTTTCTCGTTCTCGCTACTTACCTGTGTTATCTTTCTCTGATTTTTTATTTTGTGAACATTGTCAATATGGAAAGTAAACTAGAAATGTGCATAGAACGCACATTGACTCTTCAATTCAGCCTTCCGATCTCGTCAATACATATGTGTGTGGTTCTATGCCCACTAGGTCCTTAGGTGGTTCTCTTTACTTTGTCATTTTCATACATGATGCTACTAGAAAAGTCTGGGTGTATCCTATCAAATTGAAGGATGAGGTATTCCCTACTTTTAGAAAATGGCTTTCCTCAGTTGAGACTTAAAAAGGAACTAAGCTTAAGGCTTTATGTTCAAATAATGGGGGTAAGTATACCTCACATGAATTCAACCTTTTTTGTCAGTCTAGAGGGACTTGTAGAGAGTTTACAGCTCCTTATACCCCAATCCTGAATGGTGTAGCTGAAAGGATGAATAGAACTATTCAAGATAGAGTAGTTTATATGTTGCATCATGCAAACCTCTCACAAGGCTTTTGGGCAGAAGTAGTATTGACTGTAGTTCATGTGATTAACCTTTCACCTAGTACTGCCAAAGGTCTGAAAGTGGCACAAGAGTTATGGATAGGGAAGCCACCATATTTTGATCATCTTCGAGTTTTTGGGTGTGAAGCATATGTTCATATACCCAAGAATCTTAGACAAAAGTTGGACCATAAGTCAAAGAAATGCATTTCTCTTGGAT
This sequence comes from Ceratopteris richardii, assembly GCA_020310875.1. Taxonomy (NCBI): domain Eukaryota; kingdom Viridiplantae; phylum Streptophyta; class Polypodiopsida; order Polypodiales; family Pteridaceae; genus Ceratopteris; species Ceratopteris richardii. Next base: position 56,823,020 of record CM035408.1, on the reverse strand, counting down.
ATGGTCAAGAAGGACAATTTGGATATCGCTTATGGGATCTTGAAACATGGTTAGTGATCAAAAGTAGCGATGTCATTTTCAATGAGTTTAAGATGCATAAACAACCCATTAAGGAGGCTGAAGTGAGAAGAATGGTGTTTGAGGATACTAGTCCTTTGGTTAGCATGCATAAAGATGTTGCATATAGGGATGTTCAAGAGAATGTCGATTCAGATCAGTCTGCACATATTCTAGTTCAGCAACCACTGAGACGTTCTGCATGTGTCTCACATCCACCTGATCGATATGTTTGAGGTTTAGATTTTGTTATGCTAACAGATTCCGGTGAGCCTACTTGCTACAAAGAGGCTATGCAGACAGAGGATTATGTCAACAAGGAGCGTGCCATGAAGAGTGAGTTGGTTTCTATTCAACAAAATGGTACTTGGGATTTAGTACCTTTGCCAAAGGGCAAGAAAGCTTTACCATGTGAATGGGTATATAAGCTAAAATTCACATCAGATAGTGCTTCTCCAAAGTATAAAGCACGACTTGTTACGAAGGTTTTAAGCAACAACATGGTGTTGATTTCCAGGAAAACTTCTCTCTAGTGGTCAAGATGACTACCTTTTGCATGTTTCTTGGATTCATTGCAATTGAGGACTTAGAGCTAGTTCAAATGGATGTGAAAACTGCTTTCTTTCATGGAGATCTTATAAATGAGATCTATATGGAACAACTAGAGGGTTATGTAGTTCTTGGCAAGGAAAGTCTAGTTTGTAAGCTCAAGAAGAGCTTGAATGGACTTAAAGAGTCCCCTAGATAATGGTACCAAAAGTTTGATGTTTTTATGAAGTCTCAAGGCTATTCTTGAAGCAATGAGGATCATTGTCTCTACACAAAGAGATGCTTAGATGGCAACTTGATATGTTTGACACTTTATGTGGATGATATGTTGATTGCTGGGAAGTCCTCTTATGACTTTTCAATTCTCAAAAAGAAGTTTAGTCAGAAATTTGATATGAAGGATTTGGGGGATTCCAAACATATTCTTGGCATGCGCATTACTTGTGATAGGAGTAAAAGATGCATATTCTTCTCTCAAAGTGAGTACATATCCAAAGTACTTCATAGGTTCAATATGTAGGGTGGAAAGGCATTGAATACACCTTTGCACACATATGTGAAATGGAGCAAGGATGATTGCCCCACATCAGATGAGGAAAAGCAATTCATGACCAAAATTGCCTATGAGTCTATTGTTGGTAGTCTCATGTATGCTATGGTAGCTACGAGACCAGACATTGCATTTGCAGTGGGAATTGTCAACAGATATATGTCTAATCATGACAAGAAACATTGGGAAGCGGTCAAGATGATTTTGAGATATCTGGCACTAAGGACAAGTGTCTATGCTTAGGTAGAGGGAAAGCATCCATTTTTGGTTACACAGATTCTGACTATGTTGGTTGTGTAGACAATCATAAGTCTACATCAGGGTACATTTTTCATTTTGCTGGAGGTGCTATCTCTTGGAGATCTCCTCTTCAAGAATGTACAGATGTTTCCACCATAGAAGCAGAGTATGTTGCAGAAAGTGAGGCATGTAAGGAAGCATTGTGGCTTTCTCGTCTTGCTTGTGATATGGGTTTACCTCAACATGTACCTGGTTTGCTCAGTTATAGTCAAAGTGTCATTGCTTTGGTTGTGAATCCGGTCTATCATGCAAAGACCAAGCACATTGAGGTGAGGTATCACTTCATAAGACATTGCTTAGCCACTGAGCGCATTATTCTTGACAAGGTTCACACTTGAGATAATGTTGTATATGTTTTGACTAAAGCTCTACGACATGATAGCTTTCGACATTGTTGTCACTTGATGGGGGTTACTTGATTCATGATCTTACATAGTCACTTGTATACTGTGTAACATGCCCATTAGGTGGGAGGTATAGTTTGTATACTTACACTCAGGTATTCTTTATCATTATTTATTTTTTCTCCCATGATTACTTTGGCCATATTGACCTCTAATGGGAGATTGTTACCGTTAGTGTCCATGTGAAAGGCCAAAATGGCCACTAGGCACTTCTTTGTATATGTTCTTTAATAAAACATATAGTGGCCTCGTCAGGCACAGACTATAAGCTCGACCCCATTTGTAAGGCCTAAGAAGTATGTCTTTGTGCTCCCTATGTACTGTGTTTTCTGCATATTCTGTAGTCTCTGTGCAGAGTACCATGTGCAGCCTTAGGAACTCCGTTTTCTACTCCGAGGATATCGTCATGGAGCTCTCGATAAGGAGAGCGCACCGTGGTGCATTGCCTTCGAAACCCTTCAGAATATCTTTACATTTGAGAGTCGGATTCAAGATATTCTTGTCCGCTTTCTTTTGTGAAGGTATTATTGAGATCTTTCCAAAACATAATATTTTTCATCTTGCGTTAGAATATTTTACTCTAATCAACACTACAATGTTTGGTGAGGAAGTGGTGAACTTATGTCACAACCCATTTTGTGTGGCCTGCTATTCGGAATGGTATGTTCTAACTTTGTATGGGATGTTGAAGGTTACATAGTTATGTTCTTAAGCCCATAGACAACTAGTGAGGACCTATAAGGAGTTCTGAAAAGCTTACAGAGATTAAAGATTTGGTTTGAAGCTTTGCCAATGTATCATCACTTGTCCTCAAATAGGTATATCTTTGAGCCCATAGATCTCTTTGGGATGATTCTTGGTTTGTTTTAAAGATGATAAAAATTGGATTAGAGATAGAGGATGTTAATTGGAGATGGATTGTGGATCTCTATACATCCGAATTGTAACCATGAATATATAGTTTATATTATGATTATATTAACTCATGGATTGGATTTAAGATTCATAAGGCCTCTTTGAGTGCATATATATATGTATATATATATATATATATATATATATATATATATATATATATATATATATATATATATATATATATATATATATATATATATATAGATATTTGCATGTTTTGTATATATGAACATTATGAAGGTAATCATGAATGAATCTGGCATAGATTTGGACATCGAGAGAAAGAAAGAAGCTATTATGGATGAGATTGGAAATAAATACGAGTCTAATGCTTAGTCCAAAAGATTCAGGCAAGAAAATTGAAATCTTATTTATGTTTTCCTTTGAATTTTTGTTTATAAATATTACATGCTTGCATAATAGAAGTTGACACATGTGCTTGTGCATGTCCAGGGAGCAATCATAAAACTTTTGAATGCTTTGATATCCATTATGTTGTATGAGTGAGTAAGAATGGATGTGTGCCACTCATGCATGGTAATTATGATTCTTGTTTTCTTTTGGTTCTTATGTTACACAAAATCGATATTTGGTATGGGGTTGTTTATTTATCTACTAGTTATATGATGATCAATTTGATTATAATGAAAGTTTTTTAAAAGTAGAAAGATATAATTTATCTTATGGAGATAGGAATATCTCACACATAGATTGGTACAGGAAACCTTATATACATTGCATTGTGAGGTTGAGGTATCCTTAAGAGATATCTAATATTTATTTTCATACTTAGTGAATGTAAGGAAAGGAGAGTCCCTTAGTAGTAGTGACTATGGGCTATTCATAGCATTGGCCGCATGGATTCATAGTTTGAAAACACAAGGTAAACAATCAATTGATAAGTTACATTTAGCTATTCTTGATGGTATTGCCTAAATGGAAACCCATTAGAATTTGTGGAATCAATTATGTGTCTCACATGGAGCAAAGATATATGCTCACATGACTCAGTTTAGGACTATGGATTTACATTAGCTCTATTGAGAGCATTGGATCACTAGGTAAGGAGATAGTTAGGATTACATATAGTATAAGGATCTAGAAAGTACCTACATTGAGTACTGATGGAATAGTTAGACTTGGTAGGTGGATGATCATAAAATCATCTAAACCAACCTAGCCCTATCATGAGCTATGAATTCTATGCATATTCTACTTTTTTGGATTGGAGATGAGAATCACTAGTATGGGATGGTGGGCATCCTCTCCATTTGGGCTCTCTTCTTCTATGGTTGAAGAGTACATCCATCATCATAAAATAAAATATGAATTTCACTTGACATAGAAGAGGTGCATAGATAACATATCATAGTTGGGACTTGAAGACTAGAGCTATGTCTCTACTTAGATTCATTGATTCCACTTTCATTGTAGATTCCTTTCATACTCCATTATTCTATAAGAGAACATGGACAACTTATATATATATATATATATATATATATATATATATATATATATATATATATATATATATATATATATATATATATATATATATATATATATATATATATATATATATATATATATATATTGTGTGTGTGTGTGTGTGCGTTTGTGTTTGTGTTTTCATTTATAAAGTTTTTTTTTTGAGAGTACAATGAATTGGAAACACACATACACCCGATCTCGTAAGGTAGAGCGAAAAGAAATTACTAAAATCTCTTTTAAGGGAAAGTGAAAGTGGAAAATTTTCCGCTCCTAGAGCCTTCTTCCTCAGCTAGGATACAAAGAGGTATGCACTCTTTAGAGTATCTAGATACTAACGGTACTAGCCTATCGGTGACAATAGGGAGATTATATAGTTCTAGTGGGTAGATTGAGTCTCACTTGAAGTACTCTAAGAGAAAATTTTTTACTCCAATTTATGGTCTTTGACTAAATGAGAGGTTCTAGTTGTTGGCATTTGAGAGAATGAGCATCAAATGATAACTTTTCACTTTAGAAGTTTTAGGTAATAGGGATAAATCTTAAGCATGAGTATCAATCATTTAACTTGAGGCACCCATCCTGAGGATGTCAAGAACATGTCCAGCAATGATTTGAACTAGGTCTTCCTCCCACAGACTCAAACCATTAGCCACTAGGCTACGTAGGGTTTGAGAGAAGATAATGGATTTCATTTACCCGAGTGTTGTAAAGACAAGATGTCCTCTGGACCTCAAGCGGCCAGCCGAGACTTTCAATTACCCAAAAGGTTCTTGAAGACTGTACGGAACAGAGCTAGATCGATCCTGGTCCTCGTTGGTCAAGTCCATCCACCGACCTCGGGCAATAGGATATGCCCTTAATTTATAGGTGGAGAAGTAAAACTCTGCATCAGCTAGCCGAGATTTGGACTAGTCGTTGGCGAACTGTTCTGAACAGGAAGTGTACATTGAACATATTTGGATGTCTCTGACACATCGTGTCCAGTATCTTTGTTTAACGTAGATCTCCAAAGTGGATGCTAAATTCTGATCCCGGAGGAGTTGGACTAGAGTTCTTCCGGGGCGATGTTCCAAATCGCTGGTAGCAAGAACTGTTGTGAAGTGTAGTTCCTCATTGATCGTTGTGAAGTGTAGTTCCTCATTGATCGTTTCTGCAGCTTTTCCTAAAGGTTACACAACGCACACTGCGAACATCTTATTTATAACTTAAATGGTATATTAGTGAAATAGAAGGTACAATCGAGGGAGAGACAATTCAAGACACATATTTCGAGTCTAGGTAGCTTAGGACGCTTTACAGTGTCCCTTAATATACAATTTCTATGAAGCAGAAAGTAAGATTCATGCCGAACGATGGTGTCCTGCTGAGCGTCCATGGCGGTATCTTAGCCCCTGTTGTCGGCGCTTGCCCCTCTGGGGGCCATCCTGTTCACGGTGGCCCCTTTGCTGTGGGGAATAGCTCTCCGAGTGGTCTCTGAGTGGTGAGGGTTTTCTGTGTGCTGTTTGTTCCCTGTTCCGGTCCTGCATGGCGTTGCATGAGGCATTACAAAATGGATTATCCTAAAGAAACAAGCGAGAAGGTCTATCAGGTAAGAGCCCTAACTCCTTTGATAGATTCGAGCAGTCGATGGTAGAAAAGCGTGATGAAACTTGGAGTTTCATCTCCCCGTTAAGCAACAGGAACTCTGCTGGTGTTATTGGCCCCCCAGGCGACATGCATGCTAAAGATGCTGGGTCCATCTCCTCAAGTAAGAAGATTGATGTTCTGCAGACTGTGGAGGGTATGTGTGGTGATAAACAAGTCCAGAATGTGTGTGTTCAAAGTAAGAGTGACCTATGTAAACAAGATGGGTCTTACGTTTCAGCCCTCAAACAAAGGAAGCTAGATGATTTTGACACTATTGATAATATTGCTTTCATAAGTAGTGCTTCTGGTTCTGCTGACATAAAAGGTAAAAAGAAGATTAACGAGGGTCTGGACGATGGGATTAATTTGATTAACCTTGATCTCGTCCATAATGAAGAAGAGGATAACACTCTTGTAATATACAAGAACTCTCTTAACAATTGGCACAATGTTTTGTACGAAAGAGCTGTTATTGGTCTCTGTCATGGACCTAGACCGCCCCAAGAAGTTCTTAAAGGATGGATAAAAAGTAGTTGGACTAATAGGGGAATTAGACTGAAACACGTTCAATATCTGCCAAACAACTTCTTTCTTTTTTTTTTTGAAGACTCAAGTAGTGTTCTACAGATCATGTCAGAAGGGCAATGGTTAATCCGGAATATTCCCTTATCCATGTTCAGATGGTACCCAGGCTTTAATCCCAAGGGGACAAAACCCACCAAGGTGCCAGTGTGGGTGGAGTTCCCTGACCTCCCAGTTGAATTCTACCCCTGGGTGCAACATTTAGGGACAATGACAGGAAAGGTGTTAGGGCAAAAATCCAGGAATGGGCTAAACCCTAAATGGGATCCCCAAATTCTTGTTGAGGTTGACATTTCCAGAGAAGTCAAAACCTCTATAGTGCTCAAGGACTCTGAAGGTTGCATGCTACATGAACAGAAGGTAAGGTATATGAATCTCCCCAATGCTTGTTTTAATTGTTTTAAACAAGGCCATCTAATAAAAGAATGTCCTCTTCTTGATATTAAGAAGGACAGTGTGGAAGAAAAGGATGAGCAAAAAGGTAAGTCTAAACAGCAGGAGACTAGCACTAGCAAAAGGCATAATGTCAAAGCAAAGAAAAAAGTTTTTAATAAATGGAGTAATAGATATGATGTTCTTTTAGAGGATGTATCTAACCCCTTTCAGGTTGAAGAAGAAGAAGTTGGCTTGCAGGATACAGGTACCCAGGAAGAAGGTGAAGCTTATCACTCCTCCTCTACTCTAATGAATGAGGGAGAATGGACATATGTGAGTAACAGGAGAAATAGGAAAGGTAATCAGGATACAGATGTTCTTAATAACCCCACTAGTGCTGAAGGAAAAATTTCAGGGCATTCTTTTCAGGATGATTTTTCTCGACAGTTAACTCAACAGGATTATGAACAATTTCTCCTTCTTCAAAAGAATACTGGAGATACAGAAGATGTCGAAATGGGGACTGATGATATTAGAGCTTCTCCTAAACAGGCCAAATCCAAAAGGAAAGAGGCGGTTAGGGTCTCTGGATCGGTCATTAAGCCTTTTAAGAATATCACAAAGTAATCTGGTCTCCCCTCCATTTGGTTAAGGTATGAATTCTCTCAAACTGCTTTCTCTAAACATCAAGGGGATCACCGACCCTGTAAGAGGTAAAATAGTTAACAGGTGGATTAAAGATATTAATTTGCTTCCTGACATTATTTGTCTTCAAGAGTTGAAGATTGGTGGATTTGATCTGCGGGCTAATCTTCAAATTGTTTCCAGTAACCACTGTTGGTATTATACCGATCATATCAACAAGAAGGGTGGTGCTGCCATTGGTATTGCTGCTAACCTTGCTCATTGTGTTGAAGAAGTTATGTTTAGTTGTACTCACCAATGGGTGGCTTTGAAGTGTAAGGATCCAATTAATTTTACCATTGTTAGTGTTTATGCTTCTAACAATCATGGTGACAGAATTTCTTGCTGGAAAAGAATGAGTGGTTCAACATGATCAACTGTCTTAACCTGCTTGATTGCTCTGAGAATACTGGCCATACCTGGAGGAATAATAGCAGCTCTAGACCTTTGTCTGCTAGGCTCGACAGATGCTATATTAACGTCAATAAGTACCACGAGTTTTGGCAGCATAAGTGCTTTACCGATTCCTCTTTGCAGGTTTCTGACCACCTCCCTCTTCTTGTCCAATTTGATAAAAATTCCCCGGTCTATAAAGCTGGGTGGGTTCACTTGGATGCCTCCCTTCTGAAAATCAATAGTGTTAAAGAGGGAACCAAGGATATTTTCATCAAGCATTTTACTTCTGATTGTTCTCCCTTGATTGCTTGGGAAAAAGCTATTAAAGATATTCAAAAGCTTTTCTATTGTTCTAAACTCCGGGCTAAGGAAGTTAGAAGACAAAGGAGAATGATGATTATAAGAGAGATAGACCAAATTGAAAAAAGTAATTCTGATGAGCCTACTAAAAGGTCTAACCTTAATAAGCTCCAGGAAAGGTTAAGATGGGAAGACTATATCTCTGCTAGAGGTGCACTTGCTGCAACTAGAGAATTTTGGGCAGGAAAGGTTGACAGACCTAATAAATTTATGTTTGATCTTTTGAGAAAAAAAAAAGCTAGGGATTTTGTCCCCCCCCTCAAGAAAAGAGATGGTGGGGTTGCTTCTTCCATGAAGGATAATCTGCAAGAGGCTGTAGGGTTCTTTACCAATGTATTCTCTAGGCCTCCCAAGAGAGGGGAGGACATCCAGAGAGCCAAGGCTACTATTGCTTTGAAAAGGAAGAAAATGATTCCTCTGGATCTGGCTTCTATCCTGGACCTGCCCCTTTCTGCTGGTGAGGTTAGAGAATCCATTAGTAAATTGAAGCCTGGCAAGTCGCCTGGTCCTGATGGTATTCCTAATGAGTTTTTTCAAGAGCTTTCTGATTTCATTGTGCCCTTAATTCTCTTGGTGTGGCAAGAGGCCACTAAAAGAGGTTCTCTTTCCACCTTTATCAACTCTGGTATTATTAAGCTAGTCCATAAGAAAGGTGAGAAGGATGACTTGAACAACTGGAGACCTATCTCTTGTCTGACTACCTTGTATAAAATCTTCGCTTCTTCCTTAGCCAGGAGATTGAGTAACATTATGGATAAGATCATTTTGCCTGAGCAGAAAGGTTTCATCAAAGGCAGGTACATTTTGGATGCTATTATCTCTATTTGGGAAGGGATGGCTTATGCTCAAGATAGGAAGATTGATACTTTCTTTTTCAAAGTGGATTTTGACAAAGCTTATGACCGTATGGAATGGGACTTTATTCTTCAGTCTCTCTATGACATTGGAGCTGGTAGAAGATTTATCAAGTATACTAGTACGCTTTTTGGGAACGCTAATTCCAAAATTGCTATGAATGGTAGTCTATCTGAACCCTTTCATCTGGCTAGATCTGTTAGACAGGGTTGTCCCCTTGCCCCTCTCTTGTTTGCTATTACTAGTGATTCTCTAGGATGGCTGATAAGAGATTGCATGGGGAAAGGTGACATTAAAGGGCTGAACATTCCAGGTTGCCCTTCCCCTCTTGGTCTTCAGATGTTTGCAGATGACACCAATATGATCACTTTGGCTGATAGTGTGTCTGCTGAAAATTTCTTGAATTGCCTTCAATTGTTCTGTACTGCTAGTGGGTCTATTGTCAACCATATGAAAACCGGTTTCTATTCCTCTAATAAAGTGATTCCTGAATGTATAAAGGCTAATAAATGTGACCTCATTATGGAAGGCTCTATTTTTAGACTTCTGGGCATCCCTATGGGATTTGGGGTTTCTCCTGAGCAGAGGTGGAACTGGATGTTTGACAAGTTTAGAGCTAAAGTGTTTCACTGGATGAACTTTCAGCAAACTCTTTCTCAAAGAGCTTTTGTTTTAAAACATTATGTCCTGCCTGTTCTTACTTATTTCTTTGCCTGTTGGATGCCCAACAAAAGACAGCTAGCCCAGGTCATTGGCTTGTCCAGAAGATTCTTATGGGGAGGGTCTCTGCAAAATAGTAAAACAGCCAAAGTTGCTTGGAGCACCTGTTGTCTTAAAAAAGATAAGGGAGGGTTGGGTATTGTGTGTCCAACTAAGATGGCCACTCAAATGGCTGGCAAGTGGATTCTTAGGGCCACTAACTCTACTGATTTCTGGTCTGCTCTCATTAAAAGGAATGTTGCTGAGTTTTCTGTTGCAGGGTACAAAAGCTGGACCAACCTTAAATGGTGGGATGTCATCACCTCTCCTCTCTAAGTCATTCCCAAGGGGAGTAAACTTCTTTGTTCTTTCTGGAAAGCCTGGAATGTTATTAAAAGTACCTACCAGCTGCCTTTATATTATTACAAAAATTCTTCTTTTGTCTTACAAAATTCTATCTGGATTGGCTGGTTTTCTGGTTCTTGTCCTCTAGAACTAACTATTAGGATGAATAAGTGCAGGAAAGTGGGCTTTGATTCTTGGAACTCGCTTTGGGATGGCAGGCAAGTTTGTGATATTAATTTTATCCAAGGAAATGATACCTTGTCTGCTGCCTGTAAACAGGAATTGTTGAAGAAAAGGACTTGGCTGATAGATAAATTGGAGGATTACAGTTATCATAAAAATATTGGAGTTGCTGAAGCTGCAGGAGATATCTTCAAAAATTTCAAATTATCTGGTCACAATGACACTTGGGTCACTAACAAGTTAAACGACAAGTGGAAGGTTCAATGGTGTAGATCCCAATGGAAGTACAGATTCAGGAGTGTCTGGGCTTTTGCTAACACCTCAAGACAAGCTCTCCTGCTGTGGCTGATTATCCACCAGGGTGTGTGGACTGGAAGCAAAGCCAGGAAGGCTAAAATTAGTGCAGGAAATTGTCCCTTTTGTGGACAGTTTGAGGACATTAGTCATCTTTTTGTCCACTGTAAAAATGCTCAAAAGTTCTGGTATTACCTAAATTTGTATTGTTCTGCTGAGGGTCTTCCTCAGCTGGGAGTCAATGAGATTTTGCTTGGAGAAAGTAAAAGAATGGATATAGCCCTTTGGCAGATGATTAGAGCCCATACTCTGTGGTACATTTGGAAAAATAGGAATGAGAAAATGTTCTCCCACAAGCCTAGGGATCTTCTTTTCACCTACAATAATGGTGTCTTGAAATTGCTTCAACTTTGTAAAACCAGCCTCTGTGATGCCTCCAATTGTAATTTTGACCAACACCACATTATGAGAGTGAATAGACCTAGCAGATGGAAGGCCTCTCTGCTTAAAATGTATTCTCCAGCCAGGCTATCCTTGATTCAGTTTCTAGAAGCCCTTAGTACTTGATTCTCCCCTGGGGCTAAGCCCCTTGATGTAATTTTTCTTTTCCTGCACTAATTTTATCTTTCCTGTTCTATCAAAAAAAAAAGATTCATGCCGAAGTCCCTTTCATTAAAAAAAAAGTTAGATTCATCATTCCAATAGCTTTCAAGTCGGCGCGTGTTGCAGACCGTGATAGAATTTCGCAAAATTTTGGGATCTCTAGAGGATACCTACTGGGAAGGAATCGATGCAAGTGGGCGATGGTTTAGCCATGGGCGAGTTATGCAGGTATCTTGCCAGAAATTGAGGAATCCATTATCCATAGCGCTAAATGATAGAACTGTGTGGCACACCCAAGGATATTATTGTCTTCCGAATGTTGTTGAGCGTAAGGATACTGTTGGAGGCTATAAATGCGGACGACTTTTTGTTCGAGAAGACTTTGATAGCATCATACAGCTATTGAACGAACTCGCAGTGCGTACTCATCCCATTGGACTTTGATTCCTGAAAGAATGAAGAACAGTTTCTTGGTGGTTTACCCGCATTTGTGCTTGCCCGTCCGTGAATTATTGTGGCATGTGAAGTGCATTTGACTGTTTTATCAATGCTGTAGTGGCTTTTGCCTTGCCCTCATAGGCAGCTGGCATTTGTGTTTGCCTGCCCGTGAATTAGTGCAGCATGCTAAGAGGATTTGACTGTTTTGTTAATGTTGTGCTGGTTTTTGCCTTGTCCTTATAAGGAGCTGGGCTGACTCAAGTTCCCACGAGAATGGATGCGTCAGCTCGAACAACCGTCTCTATAAGATCTATAGAATCTTTGTGCTATACGAGGAATATAGGCGTGTGTTTTCAATTTGTTGTTGTGTAAATAAATATAATTCTGTGTGTGAAAAAATTAGAAAATTCGCTGCTCGAGGACACGTTTGTAAGAGTATGCAGATATCGGACTTATGTGGAAACAGCATATTGGAGTTTTGATTCTCGGCGGTGTAAAGAGCACTTTCTGCGTAATTTACTGGGCAATTGGATTCTATTTGGCTGTCCACCAATTCTTGAAGTACACAAAACGATAGGACCGGTTCATGGCGCAACGTGCGTGGCAGGACGAGTGCGATGCAAGAAAGCCATGCACGCGTGCATCCGCAGAGTTTGTCTCGTTGAAGTGACATAAGGGCAGAATACTGCTAGGAAAGGAAAGATTGTGGCAGAATGATCAAGTCCGGTACAGGAAATCAATGCCCTTTAACCTGCTCTTATCTGGTTCTCTTTCACGAGGGGAAATGCCAGAGCAGTAGATTGTCAGAATGGCGAAAGCTGAAGCTCCCAGCCTCCAGGCGTGTACTTGAAAGTGTGGTCTTTGGTGTGAGCGCGTGAGTATGCACCCATGTTCTTTTTTTACACAACAAGAAATGTATTAAATTAAATGAAGAATGAACCTTTTGTAGAGAGGGCAAGACTCCTTATCAAGGCACATGTGGAACAAATTCAAAGGACTAGTACATGGCAGAGAAACTCATCTACTAGGACAAACCAAAGATATAGAGAATGCATCATTGAAAACCTGAGAGAGGAGAACATAGACAGGAGAGATTCTCTCCATTTCCATGGCTTTTATTTGGCTGAGAGTTATGGGTAAAGGGAGTCCCTGAGGAGAAGAAGAGTTTCTGATAGATAAAAGACTTTGCTGACCAATTTTGGAGAGAACAATTCTGCAAGAATGCAAAACATCCCCCCCCCCCCCCCCACACTTTTTTTTTTTTAAGTACAATGAATCGGCAACACACTCACACACCCAATCTCATAAGGTAGAGGCACCCATCTTTGAGGAACTCATAGATATGCCTAGCCAAGACTTGAACGAAGAACTTTCTCTTGGAGACTCAAGGCGTCAAACCACTAGGCTACGCAAGATTGGACAATGCAAAACATCCTTGTTTCGACACTTGCACAATTTCTTACTTCTACTAATCCAGATATACCACAGAGTATGGGCTCTTTATCGAGTATTCACACTGTATCAGCACAATAGGGTTTAGGAGACATCTGATGCTGCACTCATTATTATAGAGAGAAATGGAGAGTGTGCTGTGGGCATACTCTTGGAAGGAACAAAAACAAACATTGTTTTTGGTGGAAGTAATATCACCCTAGCATTTTGTACACGGGGTTAACCCCGCTTGTGGGCGATGACCTTACAGGATCACATGGGTGAACCATAATGTCCTCTACATTCGTGTTCTTTATAGTGGGATGAAACGATCTGCACTACCACTTCACTTCCAATATCTGTGTGGTTTCATTATGGGTCTTATCCATGTCCTTGAAGTGGCATCTTATGCTCGGTTCCCACATAGTGGTGGCACACGTTTTTTTTAAAGAAGAAGCTCGACTCAAGCCTAATATCTCTTGCTTTAATCAATGATAGAACAATTGTACAGTGAAGTGAAGCAGCATAGTGCCCTTGAAATCCATATCCCATAGAGCAAAGGTAGAATGAATCAAAGGCATAACAATAGTGATGACTTGCAAATGAAAAGATTCCTATCTTTTAGAGAGAGTTACTGAGAAGGTTAATGACCATTTCATTGTGATCATGGGTAGCCCATGTATTTTTTATCTTGTTATTTTCAAAGATGAGAATCTTATGGTGTCTAATGGGAGGGGACTTCCTACAATTATGTATTCTTTTGTCCTATAAGGGAAAGAGATGTTTCAAATCAACCATTCTTTTGGATGGTCATCAAAGTTTTCCACACATCTTTCTTTCCATATCTTCCATATCACTTCCCCTTTGATGACATTCCACGAGGCATAATAAGAGCAACCACACTTTGTGCTACCACATGGAAAGATATTATTTAGTATTAAAAAATTTAATAGTTTTGGGTCCAACAGTATTCACCCTAGTTATACCCCCCCCCTCTAACCACATTTGGAACAAAAATGTATCGGCCTACTACTGTTCTACTATGATTGTTCCTTTAGATTCTTTAACCAATAAATACCGAAGTTCAGTTTAGTTTTTAAAGAGAGCTTCCACTCAATGTAAATTTAAGAGGATATAATTGAGGGTGAGTCAACAAAAGTATACCTCCTTGTCTGAACACACCCTTACCTATCAATTTATCTTGCTTTCAATTTTCGAAAGAGCAATTGAATTTTCGCAAATTCAACATGGAAATGAAAGGAACTAGGAAATCTCGCTGGCAGTATTTCTAGGTTTCTGCTATGTGAACATATTTGGTCACATGATTTCATCTCATTGAAGAGCAGAAAATTGTTGGTCGTCGCATTGGCCAATCTGAATCCACCTTAAGAGGTCCTTATATAGATAGCACAATGGTTAACTCTTGTGGAGTGGAGGGGACGACCGTCAAGTCAAGCTCTCCCAAAGCTTCGATGTGGTCTTGTGTCAGATTGATACGGTTTGTCAAATTCAATTGCTTTGTACCATTTTTCACATGCATGAAAGTGTTAACTTTATTTCCAAACATGGAGTCATACAAGATATTTCAACCTTTAAAGAAATCGTCCGATGTCTCTTCGTAATTCTATCCTAGTCCTCGAGGTGGCTCGGTTGTCTCTATTTCTTGGATATAGAGGACGCATAGATATTGTACACATTCATCTTATAATATCAGGTTCTTTTCTTCAATTCTATAAGAGAGTACTCTCTAAAGGAGGAACCTCTTGGAAAAGAAAAGGAAGTGAGCTTTAGGTGGATCGTGCTCTTCGTGGTTTAGTAACCGTTTCCACAAACGCTCCATATGCATGGAAATGGAAAGTCTAAATCCTACTCCTTAAGATTCATAAAAGAGTATGTTTTAGGCTAGGATTTCAAAAGTTGGGCTATCAGTGTTCGGAGTTTTAGTTTGATGTATGTAGTTAAGAGTAGAGTAGAGATTTAAAAAACAGGTTTGTGGTTGATGGTCAAAATCCTATATATTATTGGGATTTGATGTTTCAATGGGGTAGCGATGAAACAAGGCTCTTTCTAAGCTTGGGAGCAAGTTCATGTACTAGAAAGGTATGCAAATTAATCTGGTTGGATGAGCTTTGGTGATTAACACATTCCTTCTCTTTTTGATGCTTTTCTTTCTCTCCTACTAGAGACCAAAAGACCAAGATATCTTCAAATTAGAAAGAATTTACAAGAACTTCCTCTAGACAGGTGACCCTAAGAGGAGGGGTATCCCGAAAATGTAGTGGTCTACCTGTATAAGCCAAAAGGATCAAGGTGGTTTGGGCATTCTAGACATCAAAGGAATGGCCAATAAGTTGGCACAAAAATGCTTAATTAAAGCTTGGAGAAATATTGATGCCTCTTGGGCTAAGCAATATATACTCTTAAGCTTGTGGGCCTCCTTGACCTTCTCACCATACTATTCTCCCCATTTCTGATGACTCCCAAAGGCTCAAGCTTTGGTTTGTTCTCTAAGGGAAATTTGGAACAAGGTTAAATGGTTTATTAGAATCAATGAAGATTGGAAATGGGCAGCTGATATTAGACATAATGATTTGATCTGGTTCCCTATCAAGGGCATCAGAGGTGTAGAGTCTTGGAACCTGCGAAATTCATGGAAGCTTTGGAGAAAACGATTCCACTTGTGGAAACACCTCTAGAACCAAGAAACTTGTCATTGGATTAGATTCTAGGACATTGATCCGACCAAAAGAGTGGACTATGAAGAATGGCACCTATTGCAGAGCATATTCAATGCTTGGGAGCGCTCGATGACTCAGCGCGTCATTGGTCAGGACTCTCCTCACCCTAAGGGTGTGACATGGAATAATGACAATTTCCTTGACAAAATTCGGAGATTGAAGAGGGATGTGGAATTTCATGTCACTCTCAATAGGAAGTGGTGTCTCGATTGGTTATGTTGGAGATGGGAATTTAAGTTCCAATCACTTTGATACCCCCTCATCAAGATAAAAAACTTAGTGCTTATGTGGCAAATCTCGCACCATGGAATCTGGACCAATATAAAAGTTAATAAATTTTGCGGGGTCCCTCCATGGTGCAAACAATGCCTTTAGGGCATGGAAGACTTGGGACACCTCTTTTATTCGTGCCCCAAATCAATTTTGTTCTGGAAGGCCCTTGAGAGAATCATATTGTTATAGGGACAAGTCTATTGGAAGCAAGCTTTACTAGGTGAAGCAATCAAATGTTCCTCAACATTCTAGAATGCTATAAGTAAGGAGATTCTATGGAAATTTTGGAAAGAGAGGTGTGCAACGAACTTTTCAAGCCCTCCTAAAGAATAGTTGATTGAAACATGTCTTTTCCTTTAAAGCAAAAGAATTTTAAATTCTAAGAGGTCCCCCCACCATTTAGGCATCATAGAGTGTACTTCCTAGCTGAGATCAAGAAGATCAAAACCAAGTGGGCCCCACATGAGGGGGACGAGAGGGTTATAAACGTGCTTTGTAATATTTTCTAGTAATCTACTAGGAGCCCCTACTTTGTGGGATACGGGAGTCCCATGGGTGCAAGGCCCATTCACTTGTACAATTGTATTTTCTATTAATTAAAGTTTGGAAGAGTAGGTGTAGCCGAACTTCCTTTGGAAAAATAAAAGCTCTCTATATTATTCCTATAGTAATAAGATTTTGAAAATTTTGAGTATCACTTTATTGTTAGTATATGATCAATGTCTACCCCTCATGATTGTATGCACATTTTGTAAGGCCCCCTTTATGAGGAGAAGCCAAGCGTGCATTACCCAATTGATGGGAATCCCAACTTGAATGTTGGATGAAGGTCATATTGGACCATGTAAGATATTATAAGGAAAGGGAGTTACCAGGGTCCCCAATTGTGGGGTCCGGGGCAGCGGTGAGCAGCCCCGGCTGGGGGGTCCAAGGGGGCCAGCGGGCCCCCTGGCTGGGGGGTCCCAGGGGGCCAGCGGGCCCCCTGGTGGGGGTCCGGGGGCAGCGCCCCCGGCGCGACGGTAAAGGGAATATTCCATGGAATATTCCCTGTCGGAGTCAGAAATCATTTATATTTGTTAGGTCGGTTCAACCAGTCTAAGCCGTGTATGGCAATTACGCGGGCGGTGGCCGCCCACGCTCTACCGCCCATGTATTGCCGTCCATGGCAGGACACCCATGATCCTATATATACATGACTTCTGCACTACCTAAGACACCCGAGTTGAGCCAGCATACCTCTACCTTGTATCTCCCTATCTAGAGTTGTCTAGATCACCATTTAAGCTCTACCTTGAGAGCGCACGGGTGGACAACGCCATCATCTTTGTACTTGCTGCTAGTAGAAAATTGTTGAGATTCTCCTATATCTGTTATCTTCTCTGCTATTGCTCCTGTGTTATATTGCGTAACTATTGTCTTACATTTATATCATCACTTCACATTGAATTTCATTCCTTTGAGGCACATAGTCTCCATGCATTATCTTCAAAACACTACTTCTACAACCACAGATCACGAGATTTGTGGTGGTTCAAAGTTCTTTACAAATCTAGATTGTCATAAACACCATCCGGAAATTTCCATGGCAGTGTGATAAATCGATTCCATTATGTACCCATCAATGTGCTCATCCGTACAATAACCAATAAAAGATTGCATCACCAAGTATCTCAAAAGAACAAAGTCACACCAATGAAACTCTACATGGATTGTAGATGACCTAATAAGTAGCTATAAATATTAAATTTATAATGCCTTGTTTTGAATATGGGAGAAAGTCGAGAGTTCAAATTCTGGTTGGACATATCCATGAGTTTCCAAGATGGACACCTCTACCTTACAAGGTTGGGTGTGTGTGTCTCTTTCAAACAGAAAAAGCCATGAAGTTAAACCTTTGGTTTTGATATCACCAACTTAAGCAAATGGTCGAAGAGGCACAAAAAACCTCGTTTCCGATTGAATATGGGTACTATGAGTTTCATTGATGCCGTTGAATCACATAAATGCTCCGAAGGCATTCATGAAGCTTAAGAATATTACCTTATACATATATTAAGGTCAGCTCTTATTGCCAGTCATAAGGTCAGCTCTAACTTATTCCTAGATGACATCTTCGTATATAGTAGATTAGAAGAGAAACGCTCGGAACACTTTATGAAAGTATTCCAAGTGTTACACTCTTTGCTAAGCATTTGAATTGTGATATGTTAAAGAATGAATTTAGATATTTTAGTCATATTGTTTCCATAGAGGAAACGGAATGGATCCTCATAAATGATGAGCTATCTTGGAATGGGCACATGTTAAAAATCTAGAGTAGCTTTATGTTTCTCGACTATTATGAAGATTTTAAAGATGGTCCATTAAGGATTATGCGTAGATATGTACTTTGATAGTGAGGCAACCAAACATATAACCTCATAGTGCAGTTTCTTTCTCTCACTTGAGCCTTCCCTTAAAGGGAATATTGTCATATGTGCTAAGAACTCCCCTTATCCTATCATGGGAGTTGGTAAGATCATTCTAACTACTGCTCATGGTATTTCTTTAACATTGTCAATGTTTATGTATGTACAAGAAAAATCTATTGTCAGTTTTAGCATTAGCCAAGATTGACCTGGTTGTCAAATTTATTGATGATAGATGTACATCTCAAGATTTTTCAAATGGAGATGTTACAATTGCTTGTGGTATTTTACGTAATGGGTTGTATAAGCTCATAGACTATGCAAAATATATGAATCATTCAACATGTGCAATATAGGATTCACAAGCTATCTCAGATGTAAAGCTTTGACATGCACGCTTTGATCATCTGAATTATGCTAGTTTGCTATGCTTGTAGAAATCTATAAATGGCATTCTCTTTCCCAGAACTTGAGGCAAACTGAAAACAAATTTGTGAAGGATATATTTTGTGCAAATTCTAGAGTTACTTCTTCCCAAAAGATTGTTTAGTGAGAGCTACTAAAAAATTGCAACTTGTTCACAATGATGTTTGTGGTCCTATGTAGGCACCCTCTTTTGCGAACTACCTTTACTTCATGAGTTTTATTCATGCTTTCTCCATGCATGCATAGGTGTATCCATTGAAAGAAAATTTCGAAGTGTTTATGTGCTCAATAGTTTTAGGTTTTGGCAGAAAAATTCTCACCATGTAAAATGTGCACCCTCCGTTCTGATCGAGGGGGAACTATATGTCTTCTAGTTTTAATGGATGTTTGGTTGAGCCTAGGATAAAACATAAGTGTATAGTACCATATGGACCTTCATAGAATAGATTTCTTGAAAGAAAGAACAAGTCTCTCCTAGAGATGGCAAGATGTATGGTCCAAAGTCAAGCTTCACCATATAGCTTCTCGATTGAGGTTGTTATGTGTGCATCATATGTACTTAGTAGGTGTCCCACCAAAGCAATATAGTAGATCACTGCATATGAGGCTTGGTATGGTCACAAGCCATTTCCTGCTCATCTGCTTGATTCTGGTTGTCTCACATATTCCTTAGTGCCTGAACAACAATGCAAGAAATTGGATGATAAAGCAATAAAATGAATTTTTCTTGGGTACAATTTTGAAAGCAAAGGTTATGGTATGTATCATTCGTATACTAAATGCATTCTGGTTAGCCATGATGTTTTTTTGTGGAACATGCAATTCAACCACTATTTTGTGTTTATCGGATCTTGAAGATGCATGGACATAGATTCAGAAACAAAATCTCACAAAAGTATTCATAGAATAGAGAAAGACAAGAGAGTGGACACAAAATTGGGTACAATCCCCCCACATAATTTGATAGACAAGTCTATTAGAGCATGTGTATTTATAGGTATTTTTTTTCATTACATCTTGAATAGAAGATACACGAGGGTGGAGCTTTGAAAAGCATGTGTTTACAAAAATCGGCTTTATTTACAAAATCATCGCTTTCTAAGCGATCTGCTATTTTTTACAAAGAACATCGCTATCTAAAGGGATCTATTTTTTTAACAAAAAATAACTAAAATACTGTCTTCTAAATATTCTTCTAAATATTTTTAAAATTATTTGAATAAGTCCACGCATGTTCACACGCTCATGAGTCTTCACCTGCTAAATCAAAACACAAATCACATTAAAAACTTGAAGTTGTTTAAATCCATTTAACATTCCATTATTCCATAAAGTATAACATGCCTCCTAGTTGAAAAGCAACTGATCTCAGTTGATAAGAACAAAATAGACATGGATGGCTAGTCAAACGTCCCATCAATGAACAATCATAAGCATGTTCCATGTAAAAACACATGCATGGAATTGGAAAACTAGAATTTAATGTGATTGTGAATGATATATAGACATGAAATGATCATAATGTGGAGTTAATGATGTCTTATGAATCCATTGAGATTCTTCAAGTGATTGACTTTTATATTTAACTAAATATCTATGATATTGGTGACCAATGCATATAGCAGTAACATCATAATCAAGTATTCTATCTAGAATTAAAATTTTGGCATCCTCTTCCAATGAAGGAGGACCATTCAAAATAGGATTGAGTGGTAAATTTCCTTTAAAAGATTTCAATAAACTGATATGAAAAGAATTATGTATATTTTAATGAGAAGTTATTTCTAATCTAAAAGCATTCTCATTAACTTTTGAAGGATATGAAAAGGTCCATAATAATGTGGTGCAAGCTTAACCTTATGATGTTGTGAAATATTTTTCAAACATTTTTTAATTATTCATAACCATACAAAGTTATTTTCATTAAATTGTTTAGCTACTTGTTTCTTATCCACATTACACATGTAATGTTCTTGAACCTTTTTAATGTGCTCACGAACCTCATGAAGTGTAGAAATATGATCTTGTGCAAAAGAATCAGCCATAGGTATGTCAATTTGAGTGAGGGTCATGGGAGTGGGAAGCGTTCCATAAACAATTTCATACGGTGCACGCCCAGTAGTGGTATGCATTGTGTTATTATATGCTAACCATAGTAAAGGAATTTTCTCATCCCAATTATTTGCATTATCTAAAGAATAAAAACATAATAAATCTAAAATAGTAATATTTGTAGCTTCACTTTTCCCATTACTTTCAGGATGAAATGTAGAGCTAAAGTCTATTTTGGAAGCTAAAATTTGAAATAATGCAATCCAAAAGTGATTACAAAAACCAACATTGCAATTTGATAGAATAACTTTTGGAAAACCATAATGCAAAAAAACACATTTAATCAATAACTTACCATGATGAAGAAAAATACATTTAGTAAATAACTTACCAAACTCTTTTGTATATGGATAGGATCTATAACCTGCTACTAAACATGTGAAAATAATGTTAGCAATATATGAATTAAAATAGAAGATTGTGTTGGAAGTATATAAAAACAATAAATAAATAAATGAGAGTGCTAGATAAAAAAATAAATGAATAAATAAATAAATAAATGAAAGAAACTAATAAATAAATAAGTGAATAAATAAATAAATGAATAAGGGAAAGAGAGTGATAAAAATAATGTTGATATTAATGAAAAGGAATGGAGTATAAAAAAGTGAAAATAGGCTAGTGCATAAATCATATGTATTGTAAGTGTGAGGTTGTGGGTTCAAATCCCCTACATGCTAAATAAGGAACCAAGTAAGCTAACTAGAGAAATAAGTGAGATAACTACAAAAATAACTAAGCTCTTATTGCCACTCATAAGTTAGAATTGGTTCACTCATAGCCAAGGGAACCAAAGTGAACCATGACTGCCAGAGAAGCCACAAGTGCCAAAGGTATGCCATAATTCTATGTCTTAGTCAACACCTTAGTCCACACCTTGGAGTAAGCCGACGGAGTAACCGAATGATAACCAAATTGATAAATGAACTTGATAAATGAATTTGATAACTGAACTTGATAACATAAAAAAATTCAAACAATGAACAATGCATAGGGAGCAAAGGGAGTACAAAGAGTACAATGAGCATAGGGAGCATAGTGATCAAAGAGAGTATAGAGAGTACAGAGAGTACAATGAGCACACTGAGTATAGTGAGCACACTGAGCACAATGAGCACAGGAAGTGGAGTGAGCAGAGTGAGCACATTGAGTATAGTGTAGAGTTTGAGAGGAGCATACTACATGGTAACAAATTCAAAAAAAATAAAAAGCACACACTAGTGAGCCAAAAACCAACCAACTTCATAAACAAAAACCTAGAGGAAACGATCTAGATGGATGTCAAATCACGAACGTGTTGGTGCAAGTCAACCACCAATTGATGTTTTGGATGAAGGATTGAAGTCAAGGATTGAAGAAAAGATTAAACTATGAAGCTTGAAGATAGTGCACATTCAGGAAATGAAGACTTGTATACATATGTACATTAAACTTTTAGTTAGCTCACTTATACCTTTTTCATGGTCATGAGCTTGTACATATATGCCTATATATACAAGTAAAAAGTCAGGTCAAGTATGAGAGAGCATGAGATGAAAAGAATTAGATGTGATTAGACACTTTAGAAGTGAGGTAGATCTCTCTCTCATCCAGATGTAAAGTTTTTCAGAATAGAAGAAAAGTTGCACCCGATATTTTAATGTGTTCTCGTTTTGTGCTTGATCATTTCAAGAATCCTTTTGCAAATGTCTAATTCCATATTTAATGAGTCTATGGTTAAAGTTTGAGAGTTTCCTCTACTTCGTTCTCTTGATGATCTTGCATAAAGAGCTTGCCCTTGAGATCCTTCTTTATTTGAAGTAGAGCCATTTAGATTCATCTCCTCCATGACCATGAGAGAAACAAGCTATCAAAACTTGGTGATTCTCCTCTGACATAAAGAGAACTAATGAATGGTTTCCATCTCTCATCATCCTTGAATCCATTGAGAGTATCTGCAAACAAGTTGTTGTGCTCCACATGAGCTTGATTTGATCCTAGTTGATCTCCAATCTCTTTAACTTTCAACAAGTAATCGTTGACTGATATCCTTGTATCTTTCTTTATGTTGTTCAACTCATTTTTGAGTTGAATCTTCCTTGCTCTTGTACCTATAGCATACAACCTTTCCAATGCAAGCCAAACATCACTACTCGTGTCTAGATCTTGTATGTGTCCTACCATTGAATCTTGAATATTTTTGGATAAAATGAATATAACCCTTTTGTATCTTTCTTTCCAAAGTCTAATTCCCTTAATTCTTGCTGGTTTGGGTGCTTTGTTAATTTTGATATAAATGATGTTATTCTAAATCACCATGCTTGATAGTTCTTCTTATCAACTTCTCTATTTGTGCATGTTGACCGCCCATTGTGTAAGTACTAAAATGTTTCCTTTAACCCTCCTTCTGGATTCACATTTCTAGAGAAGTTTATGCACCTTTGTTTACCTGGATGCTGCTTGAGATGCTTCCGTGCTATCTCCTTCTACCTTCGTGTGGTGTTGATGATGGACCTCTCCTCCAATAGCTTCAAATTATTCATCAATGTATTAGAACCTTCTCCAAGCTTCAATCCCTTGCTCTGATAGCAATTTTGGAGTTTATTGACCTCGAAAGTATAGCTAGAAGTAGGTGGAACCCCCTAGGAACTAGTTGACCTCAAATATTTATCTATAGAAAACTAGTCATGGTTGTAGAGCTTTTTGTTCGCTATTCACTTAGACCTTTTAAAACTTAGTTAAAAAATCTATTCTAGACACCAAGAGATTTTAGATGAGCTAAAAAAAATCAAATTGTGTAAATAAGTAAGGAGATATGACCTTTGCAACTTTGGGGTTTAATGGAGACCTTCAATAGAGATAAACCCTAGAACACACATTACTTGCAAACAGGATTGCTCTCATCTAAGAAATCCAATGAACATGAAATTATTTTTGGATGAAAGTAAAGGGTAGGAGCTTTGGAATGAAACATCAAACATGTGATTTGGATATATAAAGAGGGGGATAAAAGCTCTACAATCTCTATCTACAACACTACAACATTAGAGAGATACACATATGACTCTCTTGGACTTCCAACAACATCACAAATTATCCCCTCTTATTATAGCATGGAAAAATACTCTAAGTCCTTCCTAGTACATATTAAATGTCTAGTAGATTCTTGGGTGGAGGTATTACATGACTCACATGTTCAAATAAGCAAAATATTAGTGGACTTTGAGAACTAGCTAGATTGACCTTCCACAAGGATACCATTGTAGCTCCCTTGTGACTCACTCAATTGATTCATTAGCTTGTAGAGACCATGCCATAATTTTTCTATAATTTATCAAGTATTTAGAACTCCTTGAAGTATTTGATGACCTCGCAAA
This sequence comes from Ceratopteris richardii, assembly GCA_020310875.1. Classification (NCBI taxonomy): domain Eukaryota; kingdom Viridiplantae; phylum Streptophyta; class Polypodiopsida; order Polypodiales; family Pteridaceae; genus Ceratopteris; species Ceratopteris richardii. Next base: position 56,798,564 of record CM035408.1, on the reverse strand, counting down.
TGTATTTCAATCTTTGGGAACTTGTTCCTTGATTTTTGGAGGCATAGCAAGCCAACAAAATTCAGATGACCAAAGTGTGCATGCGAAAGCTTTGCATCTGAGACAGCATGACAATCTTGAACTGCACATGTTGAATCATTCATAGATTTTGCATAGTCTATGAGCTTATATAGTCCATGACATAAGATATGAGAAGAAATGATAACATCACCAGTTGACAGATCATGAATTGTACATCTATCATCAACAAAATTGAAAACAAAAATAATCTTGATAAATGTTCAAACTAAAAACATATTCTTCTTGATACTTTCTACTAACAAAGCAGCTAACAATGTGAAAGAACAACACCCGGAGTATTGATAATGATCTTACCATCTCCCATTAGAGGATAAGAGGAGTTGTTAGTGCATGTGAAAATATTCCTTATAGGGGCAAGCTCAAGTGAACTAAAGAACCTACATTGCAAGGTGATTTTTTTGGTTGTCTCGCTCTCAAAGTACCAAAAAATCTGAGTTTATTGCAAACCTTCAATGTTCATCAGAAGATGGGTGAAAGCTGCAAATATTAATAAATGCTTGTTGACATTGTCGCATCACAACTCATATTTGTCAAACCAAAGAGCATCTCACATTCCCCAAATGTTGCATAGAAGAATTGAAGAGATACAATGGTGCTTTATTAGCACGTGATTAACAACAAACTATGATTAGAATTAACATAAATATGTCGTTAATGACACCCATAAGCTTAAACACACACATAATCATGTCGTTAATCAACAAGCTAACTTTTCAAAGTGGAAAACCAAAACTAATTTTTTTTTGAGTATTTATAGATAAAGAATATGAAGCCTTAATTCTCTTGATTAATGTATCAAGTGTGACCCAAGAAACTTGGAGTTTCGAGAAATTGAAAATATTGTTTATCTTCAAATATCTTCTCTCTCGAAATTTTAAATATTTTCATTATATATTGTGCAAAAGAAACATTTTTTGTCCGAGAAAGAATTCCCACACAAAATATGAGAAAATATATCATGTTAGTAGTGTTTTAAAAGCATATCTACTTAAAGGAAGCATTTCTGTATGGCGTTGAAAAAAACATGAATGTTATATTTTTATACACACAAAAACACACTACGTTTTTATCTTGTCGTAAGAAAAAGGCCCATTTTCACCCATTTTTCTCCCCAATGTGGCAAATATTGGAGGCAAGAGATGTTTTTGGTGGTCGTTGAAGTTATGTAAACTAAGATATGATCAAATCTATGTGATTAGATGTGTGCATCTTCATCCTCCTATAAAGTCGAGATCACATCTTGACTTATTGCTCTTAGCATGTTCCTTACAAATTCATGAAATAACTTGTAATATTTCATTGAGAACTTCATTTGAACGTGTGCAAAAGGCTTTGAGTCATTTCCAACTTGGATGTGAGCTTTAAGTAGAACTTTAAGCTCATTCTTCCATAAATAAAAGCTATTCTCTACATGAGAACTCAAAAGTTAGCAATTTCAATAGAGACTCATGTTTTATGGTACCGTTGGGGGATTATTACATATATTGAAAGTTGGCCAGGCTGGTCTGGAGTAGGTTTCAACCAAGTTGTTCTTCGATTCAGCAACTCCATTCTATGAGATGTATACGGCACTATACAAAGATGTTTTATCCCACTTCAACTAGAAATGCATTAAATTTAGAAGACATATATTCCCCTTGTCGATTAGAATGGAGACTTCCCATTTTACATGTTGAAAGATTTTCAGCCAAAACCAAAAACTACTTGAAGCACATAACCAGTAGGGACTTTGCTTTGAGTGGATATACCCATGCATGGCAGGAGAAATCATCAATGAAAGTCACCCCATAAAAGAGAGAACTTTTTTACTTGCTACCTACTTTTGGAAGCATCTCCCTCACTGTAATCTCTATTTTGGAGATAATAGAAAATCTATAAATACATGAACTTTGTAGACTCATGGAAGCGAGTGTGTGAAGGGGGGGTGGTCTCACCCAATATTGTGTATTGTGCCCTCTATTGCATATCTCTGTTTTCTATGTGTTTTTAGCTTTCATACTCTCTACGTACACATGTATGTAAGATCTTCCAATAGTATCATTCTCTATGATCTTCTTGATGTGCAGTACGAAAAAAAAAAACAATCACAATGAAAGCATTAGTTCATCAACCAATGACTAGTATGAAAAACTATCGTAGTATCTTATATGTTTGAAATTTATACCATTAATCTTCCAATCGTTTTGCTGAGGCGGTCATATCTAGCTAAATACTATGCTTTTAGACGAGTGATGTTGCATATGCAAGACTACATCTTTACGACAATAAAGCACACTACACATAATTGGATTTGTCAAATGTATCGAACTCTCAATATCCACTCGCTAGAAGGTAGACCCCCTTAAAAACCTTGAAAAGTGACTACCTTATCGGCTCATTCAAATTTCAAAGCTACAAGTAGTCTCCATTATTCTGTAGATTACCAGATCTTCAACACTTCATCTAATATGAGTTGATTACTTTCAGCTAAAATATCATTAAGGCGACGATTTGGGAATCCTAACATGCTCAAACATTGTGCATTTTGCCTACTGGAAGGTCAACTCTTGCATTTCCTGCATGGTTGCTTAATTAGGATCTCATTAAGATAATAAAACTAGAACAACAACACAAAGATTGTCTTATCAAAGTCGATGTCGAATGCGGGTTCCACGACAAGATTAATGCAATCGTTAAGCTATTAACAGAAAAGTATGGAGGTCAATTGCCAAATTTGTGTCAAGGATCTCATGATTGTTGATCTCTAAACACATAAAACTCATTTGTGTGTAGAAAACAAGAAACTAGAAAACAAATGGGTCCTCCACGAAAAGGACGAAAAGATTAAAAAGCTTGTTTAACGTTCTTCTGAAATTTTTCTAAAAAATTTCGCTTGGTTCTAATATAGAGACCTTTTTGCAAACAAGATGCATAACTGAGAAACATGCGTGTGTGTGGGCATTTAGTGATAGAGTACCCAGAAGCTCGCGCGAATGCACATGTACGTACTACCGACATGTGTATTCATATTTCAAATAGATGGAAGTACTAATATCATCATAAGGAGGATGCTGAACGTGTAGCATTCTCAATTCCTACATCATATATACATCATGTGACTCCGCCTTGTGTCCACCGAAAAGTAAAGATACCAAGAATAAGTTCTTTCTCATGTTTTCTTTAAAGAAAGTTTGGCCAAAGTCTAATCTCTCTTGCGTCAATGAGATTGAAACAACAATTTCATCCCAACAATGTTTACCCAATATGGATAGTGGTACACTCACACGCTAGCGAGCCTTGTGTCCACCGAAAATAAAGAAAGTTTGGCTGAAGTCTAATCTCTCTTGCATGAATTAGATTGAAAGAATAATTGTAGAGATGAAGCACATAATACCCATGAGACCTCTCGTTTTCCACAAAATAAGAGTTACTACGACGAAAGCAACACTAGAAAAGAATTGCCCAAAGGTTTTTGCTTGGAGCGGCTTAAAGGCATTAGAACTCAGAGATATACTAAGCTATGGCCCATGCATGTTCTACACTGCATTGAAGACATGCCCTCTCCGTATTCAAAGAGATCAACTCTAAGTATGCAATCTTCTTTTGTATATTCTGTTTTGTTAATACATTTTAAGGTTCGGTTAAAAAAATATAATAAAATAAAACATAACAATCGCATGCGTATACACAATGTTCTGTGAACCATTGCTCCGTAAGCCCTGTCTTCTCACGTAGACGGTAGTGGGTTCACATGGGAATACAATGCGAATCTTCGCTATCATCGGGCCCCGAGCAGCAATATACATATTGCATCTGCAGAAGAAGCTTCATTCTTTCATATGGATGATGACACTTCACTATTCTTCGTCAAAAGTAGGAAATCTTCATCGGGCTCCAAATCTGTACTTCGACAGGATACTGTCTCGCACGTATAACTTCACGTACGACCAACTTTAGACAATTAAACCGCAAGCCTGACGCAAAGATCTCCAAGCTTTTTTGATGTACGCCTACTCGTTTGCAGTACATGTCTGCCACATACAAACCATCGCGATTCCTTTGTGTCGACCTCAATACGTCGGTCTCGCCAATTTCGCCTTTCGAGTAGCACAGAACTTGATCAAATGAAAGTTCCGCATGGTTCGATGGACTGTACTCTTGACTGCCGAGGCTATGTCGTCACGCGGTCATTGATCTCATCAATTATTACAATATGCAGTAAACGTAGAGCTAAACTCTACTTCGAAGTGAAAATGAAGTAAAATTTGTTCCAAAGGATCTCCACAACTTTCACAATACCGAAACAAGAATGAGTTGGCCCTCATGGGGTTCCCGAACTGGAAGAATCTTGACATCATGACCCTGCTATTCTCCCCGATCCCCGTCTTCCCGAAAGGCTCCAATCTCGTGTGCTCCCTTTGGAAGGGCTGGAATAAAGTCAAAAGCTTCACAAGAATTAGTGAGGACTGGAAGTGGGCGGCCGGAATCAGACAAAACGACTCTATCTGGTTCCCGATACATGGCATCCGGAGGGTGGAGTCGTGGAACATTCAAAATGCCAAGAAGTTATGGAACAAAGGATTCAAAAAATGGAAACACCTCTGGAAACATGACACCAACAGCTGGATCAATTTCGAGGATATTGACCCTCGCATAAACATCTCCTACGAAGAATGGAACACTTTGCAAAGCAGATGCCTCGCTTGGGATCGTCACAAGACTCGCCTTCTCATGGGACACGACACACCGAACTCGCTTGGACTCAAATGGCACAATGGAAATAGCCTACTCAAAATCCCGAACATCAAAGATACGGCTGACCTCCAGATCAACCTCAACAAGAAGTGGTGCCTGTCTTGGACGCGGCTTCGGTGGGACATGAAGTTCATGGGTATCTGGCACCCCCTTATAGAGATTAAGAAGTCTGTCCTCTTATGGCAAATTCTTCATCGAGGAATTTGGACCAATCATAAGGCTAGCAAACTTTGTGGGATCCCTCCTTGGTGCAAACGCTGCCACCGTGCTATCGAAGATGTCCCACACATCTTCCTTACTTGCCCCAACTCCAACAGAATCTGGCAGACGGTTGGAATGAAAATCAGACTTCATAAACAGCTTAGTTGGAAACAAGTCCTTTTGGGAGAAGCGATCGGCTGCTCTGCGACACTCTGGAACGCCATCAGAGGGGAAGTCCTGTGGAAAATTTGGCGGGAGAGGTGTGCTCTCAACTTCGGCGATCCCCCCAGGGAGTGGTCCATTGAGAAATCTCTATTCCTCCTTGGCAAAAGGATTGTTAACAGTAAGAAATCCCCCCCCTTCAGGCACCATCAAGTCCTCCTTTTGATCAACAACAAGCTCAAACCCAAGTGGGCCCCGCATGAGGGCGATGAGAGGGTGATTAACCTTCTCTGTAATGCAACCTAGGTTTCAATCAAGCTTCCCCTGCTTTGTGGGATTTGGGGGGTCCTGTGGGCACTAGTCCCCTTCTATTGTACCTTTGTTTCTTAATTTAATTCAAGTCCGGGAGAGTAGGCTATTGCCGAACTTCCTTTATATAAAAAAAAAACTTTCACAATACCATAAGAGATCTCCATCGTTTAGACATCATTGTATTTATCCCTTCGAAAATAACAAGTTGAAACTCAAATTGGTCCCACATGAGGGAGATGATAGATTTGCCCGTCTCATTTGTAATGCCCTATACTCTACCGAACTTGTCCCCTACGTTGTGGGATTTGGGGGGTCCCATGGGCACTAGTTCCATTCACTTGTAACATTTCTCCTTTTTTTTAATTAAAGTCCAGGAGAATAGGCCAAGGCCGAACTTCCTTTTATTTTAAAAAAAGAACTTTGACAATACGTGGACTCGCGACCATAATAGGAGGGGAGTGCCTAAATTCAAATGGTCCATATGCACTAGCCAAAAGGAGAGTAGAGGTCTGGGTATTATGGACATTGTCAGCATGACCAATAAACTTGTGGCAAAGTGGATGATTAAGACCTGGTGAAACAGAGATTCCTCTTGGGCCACATTAATTTTCAGAAACACGAACGGGATTACTCTGGTGGGCTACCCTGGATGGAAAAACCTCAACATCCTCACCCTCTTATTCTCTCCGATTCCAATCTCACCCAAAGGATCGATCTTGGTAAGATCCTTGTGGATGAGTTGGAACAGATTCAAACCTCACATCTGAGTCAGTGAAGATTGGAAGTGGGCTGCAAGTATAAGACAAATGACTCTATTTGGTTCCCGATCCAAGGCATGAGAAATGTGGAGGGTCCTTGGTCGTACTTTGGGGCTCCTAGAACAAATCAATTAGAAACAAGCCCTCATTGGTGAAGCGATCAGTTGCTCTGTGGCGTTGTGGAATGCGATCAGGGGAGAGAACCTTTGGAAGATTTTGGGAAAGATGTGTTGAGAACTTTGACAATACCCCCAAGGAGTGGTTGATCGAGAAGTCCCTATTCCTTCTCGGTAAAAGAATTGCTAACTGTAAGAAACCTCCCCCCTTCAGACATCACAAAGAGCTACAATATGTCAAAAATAAGCTTAAAACCAAGTGGGCTCCACATAAGGGGGATGTGAGGATTATCAACCTCCTCTATAACTTCATGTAAGCTTTGGAAGGTCTACCACAAAGGTACAAGAGGAAACTGCTTCTGGTAGCTATGGCTGGCGAGCGGGGGCCTTCTTCGGTGTGGGTCATGTCATCTCAACCCAAACTTCGGACGAACTCTCTATGTGCTCTTCATCTGGACCTTAAGGCTGCTTCTAGTCCATTGAAGATGTGTCCCAACTCCAACAAGCTCTGGCAGATTGTCAGAATGAGAAATAGACTATAGAAACATAATAGTTGGAAACAAGCTCTGCTTGGAAAAGCGATCGGATGCTCTGCAACTCTCTGATACGCCATCGGAGGGGCTGTCCTATGGAACATCTAGCAGGAAAGATGTGCTTATAACTTTGGCGACCCCCCCAAAGAGTGGTCAAATAAGAAATCATTGTTCCTCCTCGGTAAAAGAATCGCTAAGTGCAAGAAACCCCCCCTTCAGGCATCACCAAGTGCTCCTTTTGATCAACAACAAGTTTTAACCTAAGCTATGGGCCTCTATCGAGGGTGATGAGAGGGTGATTAACCTTCTTTTTAATGCCATCTAAGCTTTGTAAGATCTTCCCCTGCTCTGTGGGACTTGGGGGGTCTCCTGGGCACTAGTCCCCTTCTCTTGTACTTTTCTTTTCCTTTATTTAATACAAGTCCGAAAGAGTAGGCTAAGGCCAAACTTGCTTTCATTCAAAAAAAAACTTTGACAATACCCCCAAGGAGTGGTCAATCGAGAAGTCTCTATTCCTTCTCGGCGGGAAATATGCACTCACAACTTTGACAATACCCCCAGGGATTGGTCGATCGAGAAGTCCCTATTCACTTTTGGCAAAAGAATTGCTAACTGTAAGAACCCTCCCCCCCCCCCCCCCCCCCCCCTTCCAGACATCACAAAGAGCTACAGTATGTCAACAATAAGCTTAAAACCAAGTGGGCTCTGCATGATGGGGATGTGAGGTTTATGAACCTCCTCTATAACTTCATGTAAGAAGGCTCTATAACTTCATGTAAGCTTTGTCAGAAAGAATAAGGTAAGCTGTACTTCCAAAGATATATCCAAGAGTTCACTAGGTATGTGCAATACGAAGCCATGTCCTTGCTCGTTTTCTGATGTGTCTACTTATTGCAGATTGGAGTAAAACTGAAGCGAAATCGCGGAGAAGACAACATCAGTCTCAGTGCGAGCTTAATCATCAGCGCTACTTGCGTTTCACGTCCCTGGAGAGCTCCATATATGATCAATATAGCGTTCTGCTTCAGAGAAGTTATACTGTCAGATATATTTTCAAGCTCTCAAATCTCAAGCCCATCTTGGAGCGGGTTATGGATCCATTTAAGACACATTCAGACATAATGTAGAACAAGAATATCGCAATGTTTAAACGCAAGATTACATAAGCAATTTCGTAGAATGTTTTCAAACACCCTATGTCAATCACTTCCAGAGCTTCTGTTCCGTTTTCGATGCATGAAAGCTATTTCTCAGCGAACTAAAGGATGTTCCTGAACATTGTCCATTTTCGTAATTTGTCGCCAATGTGTCTGTGTTCTGAAACGAATGACATTTAAAATGGTGGTAATTATCCATGGATGCCATATGAGTCGAGGTTGATTCAATCACCGTTTCACCCGCAAGGGCATTTTCGCAAAAAATACGCTTTCAAACTCTTAGAAGAACTTTACATATGTTTTTTTTCTCTGTACTCTCTGGATAGAAAAGACAAGCAAATGTGATCAAGCTTCTCCGAAAACTGAATGCATTGTTTCCATCAGGAAGGTACGAATGCCAATTTGTAAGTTGTTGCATTCATAAGTATGTCCTTGTGAATAATGGTCCACGCCAACTACGACTTGTATTTTCAATGAAGCCGCACTTGCGTTTTAACTAACACAGTATAATTAATCACCTCGTCGCAACAGATAATTACTTTCTCATTGTTATAAACTTGAATGTCTTCAAACCATTTTACTGTCCGTATATTGATTTAACTCCTTATATTCATCGTTTGTGTTAGATAATGCAAAAACCATTTGCTTCTTGCTAATCCACAAGACAACCACACTTCGAAGTAAGTGTGACCAGTGCTCTTTCTCCTTCTATTATTTCCTTTCCTAGATCATGTCCTTATATAGTTACACGCATGCATAGATGCATACATGAATGCGTCGATGTACTTACACGCATGCATACATGAATGCATCGATGTACTTATATGCGTACTGAAATTTACATATATACTTACACGCATGCATAGATGCATACATGAATGCATCGATGTATATTTATATGCGTACTGAAACTGAATGTATGCATACATGATGCATACATCCATATAAAGAGACGTTCATATATCAATGGATATATGCATTGATAAAGGCACGCATACATGCATAGACGTAAACATACACGCATACATGTATTTATGCATACATGCTCACATGCCCAAATGAATTGGTGCATATATGCACTGTTGTAGACGTGCCTACATGCAGGAATATATTCGTGCCTACATGCATAAATATATGCATAACTAGCTACATATATAGTTATTATATGAATATGTACGTACATACATGTTTATGCATACATAACAGCGCACATGCATATATAGACCTCTCTCTCTCTCTCTCTCTATATATATATATATATATATATATATATATATATATATATAAAGAGAGAGAGAAATATATATATATATATATATATATATATATATATATATATATATATATATATATATATATATATATATATATATATATATATATATATATATGTCGTATTACAATATAGTGGAAACACCTTTTATGATGTTTTGGCAACATGGAAGTTTTAGGGAGCACTTTCTTATTGAGAAGGGTATAAGAGAGAGAGAGAGAGAGAGTAAGGAAATTTCTTCAATTTCTTAACGCAAGTGTGGTTGGGCTTTGATATGGTTGCGCAGAAGAGAGGCGTGAAACCTTTGTGTGTAGCTCATGGAAGGTGTTTTCCATGCAAAATCGATAAGGAGACATGGGGATAAAAAAGAAAAGTTTTCCCTCTTAATATTGGTTTCAGTGCATCAAATCAATCCCATTAACATTCTCAACCACACATACACAAAATTTCAACCATTTCACCTCCGAACTCATGGCTAAATCCATCCTGGATAAGAGTTTGCCTCAGAATCCTCTCCTTAATCTCTTTTTCACTTCCATTTTCTATTAACAATACCACTCAATCAATATCAAAATTTAGCAGGTTATTTTTAAAGTTATCATCTAATTCCTCCTTAGTGGCTAGCAACGAAGCGCTCCACTTGTATCTGGGAGAATCCCACAAAGCATGCTATTCCAATTCTCATGTAGTTACTTTGTATGGGATGCAAAATGATATATATGTTGATCTTTGTAAGCTTCTCTATGCTATGTCAAAATTTGGATAAATCCTCATAGCTTCCATTTACTTTATCCATTTTTTATGATTTATGGTGTATTCTAAAGATAGCAAAGGAAGATATCGTATGGTAGTGAAAGTTTTCAATTTTTCATCATAGTTAATTGCATCTTGCTATAAATTTATGAGAAGTTCGAGTGGATACCAATTTGAGAAGACTTTTAGGTTTTTTTGACATCCGGTCGACATGATCACAATTGTTTTATGTTTGAGTTGTAAAGTGCCAATGTTTATGCCTAAAAAGTATACAAGCTGAATAGGAATCATGTGATCATTTGTATGTGTGCATGTTGTGTATGTAAACACTATTAAGATCATCAAAAGATAAATGTGACGTGGCTTCGGACCGAGTGAGGATGCGAGAACAAGTTCAAAGACATCTTAGAACAATTCAAGGAAGAAGGTCAAGAATTTATTCAAAGGATTCAGGGAAGCATCTTGAAAAGCTTATTGATATCTATTTTCCTTTTTAGTTACGTTAAGTACATGCTTGTAGCATTGAAGATGCCCTATATACATGTATTTGAGGTTCGTCTCAATGCATCAAAATATCTTATACATGAATAAATGGATCTTTTCATATACAAGTATGCTCTAAAGTGCAACTAGACTGCCATGTATATATAGAGAGTTTTGGAGCCAAGATTTGAATTTAAATCTTGCTCACATAAAAGTAGTTTCCTTATTTTTAGAGGTTGATTGATTCGCCAACCTCTAAATCATGAATTCGTGGCTTCTCTCTCTATTTTTATCAAGTGAACTCAACCACTTTTGATTCCTTTTACTTTTACATCAAGTAAATGATCAAACAATTACAAGGGTGAGTTCACAAGTGAACTCTTAGATTTCTATACATTGTCTTCTCTTACTACTTCTCCTAGAAACTCAAGCCAATAATTAGGCTTGTAATAGATTTGTTCCAACAGTACATATTAAAGGGTATCAAGGATATTACCCACATGGAGTCATACTTTTAAACGTTCGATGTTAAAAATAGGCTATTGAAACGTAGGGCTAGTTACTATGGATTTGAAAGCTTAGATGATGTCCACTTAGGAGTAATAGGCATTACTTATGATTTTCAAAACGAGCATAGGTACATGCTTACATGAATCACTTAAGGTTGTTGGATTGAACTTTAGTAAAAACATTTCATCCCTAGGTGAGAGGATAGGTATGACATCATTTAGTGAAGGGATCTAGAAAATACCTACATTGGTAGTTGTGCAGTAGTTTGACTTGGAAGGTAGGTGATCATACGACCATCTAAACCAAGCTATTCTATTCATAGACGAAGATGGATTCATGAGAATCCACCATATCAGATGTCATACAGATTTCCATCATACTTATGGAATTCTCATATATAGTCTACTAAGAGTGTGATCTACTCGATTGAAGATGACAACCATTAGTACACAATAATGATGAATCTTTATTTTGCGAACTCTTCCTCTATGGAACAGGAAAAAAAATTTGCATCATTCGTGAGAATAACTTCCCGCTAAACAAGGAAGATTATAGGAGATATCACTCAATTAGAGATAAAGATATCGTTATTATAAACCTCTTCCTTAGATGATTAAGAGTTTATACACTCTTTCCATTGTCTAGATAGAAGTGGCACTATCCTATTATAGAGAATGTGGGGATTCTATAGTCATAGTGGTGAACCTAAAGGCTCTATATGAGAAGTTCCTTGTCAAAGGATGGTCTTCAACCAGATGACCTCTAGTCGTTAACGTTAGAAAGATTGGGGATCATTAATGAAATTTGGACTCTGTTTTCTTCACCTCTTCTCTCCTTTTTGTGGCTCGCGTATTCATCCTTTCTTTTATTACATCACCAATAGGGACTTGAAGCTTTGCATACAGTTCCCTTGCAGCCTGTTTTATCTCCACAATCACAAACAAGAAAAAAGTTAATAAGAATAATCATTTTAAGGTGATTTTGATATGAGGAGAAAGTGCATAAGGAACACATGAGCATAGGACATGAATGGGGGGGGGGGGGGGGTGTCCAACATGATCGTGTGTGCCCTAGAATTTTATGAAAATGAACGCATGAGTAGTTCTTGTTTATCTATGAACGTTTGTAAGCAAATAAGATTGTGTTTGACCTAGCGAAGGAATGCATAAGACACGTGTGACCACACGATGTGAATGAGGGGGGGCGGACCGCTATGTGCATGTGGATGAAGACATTATTCAAAGATGTTGGATTGGAGTTTGGAACTCCAACTATTTTCGGTGATAACATGAGTTCTATTCATTTAGCTGCTAACCCTATTTTTCATGCAAGGACAAAACACATTGAAGTTCATTATCACTATGTAAGAGAGAAGGTTCTAAGCAAAGACATTCAAATATCATATGTGTCCACTCATCAACAATGTGTAGATATTTTGACCAAAGCATTTGATGGAACAAAATTTTGCAAATTGAAGGCTATGATTGGATTGCATGTTATTCTTGAAGATTGAAGACCTCAAGCATACTAGTTTGAGGGAGAGCTGTTGGAAAAAATCTATTACAAGCCTTAGTATTGGCTTGAGTTTGTAGGAGAAGTAGTAAGAGAATACTATATAGAAATCTAAGAGATCACTTGTGAACTCACCCTTGTAATTGTTTGATCATTTACTTGATGTAAAAGTAAAAGGAATCAAAAGTGGTTGAGTTCACTTGATACAAATAGAGAGAGAAGGCACGATTTCATGATTTAGAGGTTGGAGAACTAATAAACCTCTAAAAATTAGGAAACTACTTTTAGGTGAGCAAGATTCAAATTCAAATCTTGGCTCCAAAACTCTCTATATATGCATGGCAGTTTAGTCGCACTTTATAGGCATCCATAAGTTGAGCTATACGCTATATCAAGTGTGGATACAAGGCACACACATGTATCTGTAAGTTCATTGTATTGTACAATCAATATACATTCATATTTATGATCATACAAGTTCATATTGTCATGGTTGTGTGAGTTTACTTTTCACTATTATGCTTCTCAAGTTTTTTAGTCAGTTTGCAGAGATCACATCTCTCAGTGTGATGCATCTTTTTCAATGATTTAACTTGATAAAGCTTTCTTTTAAAGTCTAATATATGCTCACAAAATCGTGTAGCTATTGGAGTTTTCAATCTTGAGTTATGTGCAGTTCAAGTCAACCCTGTCTATTCATATTCACTCCTCTCTCAGGTTTTCGATTTTATTAGTCATCATGTCAGAGCTGGTTCGCCATGTGTACGTTATCAAATTGCATGATTCAAATCTCCTTAGATTCAAAATACTGTCTATTATTAGCATACCAAATTTCATGATTATTGAGTATTTGAATGTTGAGTTATGATCATTTTGTTCGTCACTAGTCTAAGTACTGTTGCAGCCCGTGAAAATCGAGATGATGTCATAACTTGTTAAACTTCATTCTCATTGTGTGATCCACTTTTTCTCATGAGATTACTCTTGAAAGTTAGCTCTCTAAGTTGATTAGAGTTCCCCAGAAGGAATTAAGCTAATTGCTGCTGTGCTCAAAGAATTGTTCAAAATAGTGGACAAGTGTATGAACCAAAATAGCACGTTTTTCACCTCTGAATTAACTCCATCTTATCTGTTTTGATCTATCTTTTTGAGAATGATCTTCCAAGGTACATATAGGGTGTCTAACACATCCATTGGCAAGCTAAAAGGATCCACCACATACTCCTGGAGCTCATTTGGTTGGTGTACTGCAAGGAGTTTGCAGCACCACTTCATCTTGAAGAACATATCTTTCCATCTCTTCACATGTACTACTAAGAGGCTCTGCTTGAAGGTTCCTTACCTTAGATAACTATAAAGAGAGTATAGATATCTCTTGAAGATAATTGGTGCTTAAAAAAGAAAGTATGTAAGATTTTCTAAACTAATGTATGGGTGAGATACTCCCATCTCCGTAAGATAATGACATGCAAGAGTGGTAGCCATTCATGCATACTCATTGAAAAAAACATAATTGAATATTAAAAGATCGATTTCTTCAAGTATCGCATATTTTGATGCATTGACACGAACCTCAAATACATGCATATCTTGCATCTTCAATGCTACGAAAATGTGCTTCATATAACTAAAAAAGGAAAATAAATATAAATAAGAGTTCAAGATGCTCCCCTAAATCATTCGAATACATTATTGAACGTTGTCCTTGAATTGTTCGAAGATTTCCTTGAACTTCTTCTCACATCGTCACTAGGTCTGCAGCCATGTCACATTTATCTTTTGATTACCTAAGTAGTTTTTTGGCATACACAACATGCACACATACAAGTGATTACATGATTCCTATTGAACTTGTATACTTTTCAGCCGTAAACATTGGTAGTTTTGAATTCAAAGATAATACAATCGTGATAATGCCAATTGGATGTCAAAAACCTAGAAGCTTTCTCTAGTCGGCATCCACTAGAACTTTTGATAACTTTATGAAGATGCAACTAATCATGATGAAAAATTGAAAACTTTCACTACCATATGATATCTTCCTTTCCTATCTTTAGACTACACCATAAATCATAAGAAATGGATAACGTGAATGGAAATCATGGGCATTTCAATACAATTTGTGCTATGTGGCATCCATCTATCCAACTTTTGACATAACATAGAGAAGCTTACAAAGATCAGCATATATATCCTTTTGCATCCCATACGAAGTAACCACATGAGAATTGGAATAGCATGCTTTGTGGGATTCTCCTAGATACAAGTTGATCGACTTCCTTGCTCGCCATTAAGGAGGTGATTAGATGATAATTTTCAAAACAAACTACTAAATTTTGATATTGATTGAGTGGTCTTTTTGATAGAAAGTGGAAGGGTATAAGAAAATAAGGAGAGGATTATGAGGCAAACTGTTATGCAAGATAAACTTAGCCATGGGTTCAGAGATGAAATGATTGAATTTCTTTGTATATGTGGTTGAGAAACTTAATGGAATTGATTTGCTGCATTGAACCCAATGTTAAGAGGGAAAATTTTTCTTTTTTCCCCATGTCTTCTATTAGTAAGCAAAAAACTACTAATTCTTCATAATCAAAGAAGAATGACAGAGATGAGAAGAAAACAGAAAAACAAAAATTGTTTTGTAGATACTATAAAGAAAATGATCATGTCATAAAGAGTTTTCTAGAACTAGCTACAAAAGAGGAAAAGAAGAAAGAGGTTGGAATGGTTTTTGGAGAGGCCTCTACACCCAAAACAAAGTCTACTAATCTTCTGCAGAATGAAGAATAGACATTTACTACTGTTTGCAGTTATGACCCATCTTCACATGAACAATGTATATCTATAGTAGACTCAGATGCTTTGTACTTTAATAGTGGGGCAACCAAACATATTACCTCCTTGTGTAGTTTCTTCACTTCACTTGAGCCTGGCCCTACATGGAATACTGCCACATGCACTAAGAACTCCTCTTATCTTGTTATGGGAGTTGGTAAGATCATTATAACTATTATCAATGGTAGTTCTTTTACATTGTCAAATGCTTTATTTCTCCTAGGCATCTAGAAAAAATTGTTATCAGTTTTAGCATTAGCCAAGATTCACTTGGTCGTGAGATTTATTGATGATATATGTACATTATTCATGATCTATCAAATGGCGACATCATTATTGAATCTCCCATTTTATGTTGTGGGTTGTACAAGCTCATAGATTATGCAAAATCTGTGAATGATTCAGCATGTGCAGTTCAAGATTCTCATGCTGTGTCAAATGCAAAGCTTTGGCATGCAAGTCTTTGTTCATCTAAATTTTGCTAGTTTGCTATGCCTATACAAATCTAAAATAGTGTCCTCCTTGCCCAAACTTGAGGCACATCATAAACATGTATTTTAAGGCTTTATTTTGGGCAAAATGCAACATTCCTCCTTCCCAAAAGATTGTTCAGTTTGAGCTACTAAAAAATTGTAGCTGTTTCACATCGGTGGTCCTATGCAGACACCTTCTTTTAGGAACTATCTTTACTTCATGACTTTCATCAATGATTTTTCCAAGCATACATGGGCATATCCATTGAAAGCAGAGTTCAAAGTGTTTATGTGCTTCAAATAGTTTCTCGTTTTGGTTGAGAATATGTGTGCCTATAAAATGGGCATCCTCCCTTTTGATCGAGGGGGAAATATGTCTTCTCATTTTAATGAATTTTTGGCTGAACAAGGGATAAAGCATCAATGTAGAGTGCCATATACACCTCAACAGAATGATTTTCTTGAAAGGAATAAAAGGTCACTCATGGAGATAGCTAGGTGTATGGTCAAGAGTGAGGCTTTACCACATAGTTTCTAGCTTGAGGTTGTTATGTGTGCAGCATAAGTACTTAACAGGTGTCCCACTAAAGCATTGCACTCTATAACTCCATTTGATGCTTGGCATGGTCGTTAGCCATCTGTTTCTCACTTGCATGTTTTTGGTTGTTTGGCATATGCATTAATACTTGAACAACAACGTAGGAAATCAAATGATAAAGTAGTGAAATGTATTTCTATTGGGTATAGTTCTGCAAGCAAAGGCTATCATCTGTATCATCCATAGACTAAATGCATTCTAGTCAGCCATGATGTTGTTTTTGTGGAAGATGTTATTCAGCCATTACTTTATTGTACTAAGGAGACATCAGTTAGCTCCAAAGACATGTATGACACTTTACTGCCTCTTTTTATAGGTGGATAGTCTAGTGATAGTTCTAACTAGGCAACTTCTCAACCTTTACAAGTTTCATGCGATGATGTGGATCACTGAATTTCTGATGTAGATTTACATGATGCACTTGTTGATGAGAGAGCTGATATTGAGGAGGAAAAAACTATTCAAAAATGGCTCGTGCACACTTTGCAGGATAGCAAATTAGTTGCATCTCTATCATATCATACTCATTCAAGATCTCATAGTGCTTCTTTTGCATCAGACTGCTATGCTATGGCTGATGAGAATGATCTAGTTTTGTTTGATGAAGCACCAAATTCGAAAAATTGCATGGCTGCTATGCAATCAGAATATGATGCTATCATGAATAATGGTACCTCGTCTTCATGTGACTTGCCTCCTGGCAAGAAGGCCATTGAAACTAAGTGGGTATACAAGTTGATGCATAAGCCTGATGGAACAATTGACAAGTATAATGCTAGGGTTGCTGCAAAAGGTTATGCTCATGAAAGAGGCATTGATTTTGATGAGACCTTTGCTCCTACATGCAGAATGGCTACTGTTCATAGCATTTGTGCACTTGCACCTCATCATGATTGGAATGTACATTAGGTGGACAATAAAACTATGTTTTTGAATGGTGACTTACATGAAGAAGTGTATGTTTTTCAGCCCCTTAGCTTTGTGTAGAAAGGGCATGAAAACCAAGTGTGCAAGCTCAAAAAGGCATTATATGGTTTTAAGCAAGCACCACGTGCTTGATATGAAAAATACATGCCTACCTGTTTGCTCATGGTTTTGAGGATAGTCCAAGTGAGAGCACCTTATATGTTAAGCATGCAAATGATGTGCCTGTGATCATTGTTGTCTATGTTGATGAAATGTTACTCACTCGTCCTCATTGAAAGCATATTATTGATTTTAAGGCTGATTTGCGTGCTTCATTTGAGATGTCAAATTTGGGGCATTCCCATCATTATTTGGGCATTAAATTTATGCAAGCTGTTGGTAGAATATCCTTGTGTCAAACAAAATATATTAACTTATTATTGCAATGTCTTGGCCTTGAAGAATATAAATCTCTTGCCACTCCTATGGAGACAAGTTTACAATTGAGTCTTCATGATGTTGGAGATGCATTTGATGTTGTTCTCTATCAACAAGCTATTGGATGCTTGATTTACTTATGCATTACTTAGCCAGATATTCAGTTTGCTATCTCAGAGATGAGCAGGGTTATGCATTGCCCAGGTATCAAGCATTGGCAAGTGCTTAAGCGCATCTTTTGCTACTTGAGTGATACCCAACTACTTATTGTTTTATTCCAGGGTGGATCTCTACCACAAAATTTACATTCTTTTGTTTTTTTGAATTTGACTCAACTGGTTGCTATGACACCCATGTGTTCACTAGTGGCTTTTGCTTTATGCTTGGTAGCTCATGTATATCTTAATTGAGCAAGAAGCAATGTAGTGTGGCCACTTCCAATTACGAGGCTGAGTAGAGTGCAACTTTCACAATGACTATTGAGTGAGTGTGGCTTAGACGCCTTATGGTTGGTTTGGGTGTTGGTCAGTCTTCTACCACCACCATCTTCAACGATAGTCAGAGCACATTGGTAGTTGTGAGGAACCGTGTGTTCCATGCTCCCACTAAGCACATTGAGGTGCACTATCATTATGTCAAAGAGAGGTTCTCATACTAAAGAGATCAATTGGGCATATGTGCCCACACACATGAACATTGAAGACCTTCTCACAAAGCTTAGCATAGGGAGATGTTTGAAGCTTTTCACAAAGCTTTGGGCTTACTTCCTTTTCTAGATTGATTCCATATAGCTTGACACTTCCTTATACATGAGTGTAGATCCTCGTTCAGTGCATCACCACTAAGGTAGAGTTTTTGATATATTTAGGTAATGATATGTGTGAACATACTAGGTCCACCGGGGCACTTTTTTCCATGTTTAGGAGGTTTTTTCCGCTCGACTTTATATATGCCTATAACCGTAGTGGGTAACTTTGCTTTGTACATTCTCTTGGTAATACATTTAGTCTTGTGTGTTGTGATCCAAGCTTCTTCTTCTTCCTTGTGTTGTTCGCATGCTTCTGGAGACCTCAAACTCCAATAGTGGATTCTCATGAATCCATCTTAGTCTATGAATAGAATAGCTTTGATTAGAGGATCTCATGATCACCTACCTACCAATTCTAACTAGTTCACAACAGCCAATATAGGTATTTTCTACATACCTCTACTAAATGATTTCATACCTATCCTCTCACCTAGGGATCAAATGATTTTACTAGACTTAAGATCAATCCAACAACCTTAAGTGATTCAATAGACTAATTTTTTTCATTTAACATTTAAAAATATGACTCCATGTGGATAATATCCTAGGTACCCTTTACTAAGTACTGCGAAGAGGTTCTCCTTGAAGGTTCTTTACCTTCACTTACTAAATACGAAGTATAGATACCTATTGAAGATAATTGGTGCTTAAAATGGAAAGTATGTAAAATTTTCTAAATGAATGTATAGGTGAGATATTCCCATCTTTGTAAGAGAATGAGATGCATGAGTGATAGCCAGTCATGCATACCCATTGAAAAAGAAACCATAAGCTGAGCTATATGCTATATCAAAGTGTGGATACAAGGCACACACATGTATCTATAAGTTCATTGTATTCTACAATCAATATGCAGTCATATTTATGATCATACAAGTTCATATCTTCATGGTTGTGTGAGTCTACTCTTCACTATTATGCTTCTCAAGTTTTTCAGTCAGCTTGCAGAGATCACCTCTCTCAGTGTAGTGCATGTTT
Organism: Ceratopteris richardii; assembly: GCA_020310875.1. Lineage (NCBI taxonomy): Eukaryota > Viridiplantae > Streptophyta > Polypodiopsida > Polypodiales > Pteridaceae > Ceratopteris > Ceratopteris richardii. The sequence goes on along the minus strand of CM035408.1, from coordinate 56,778,940 downwards.
GTCAATGATTTAACTTGCTCAAGCTTTGTTTCAAAGTCTACTATAAGCTCGTACAAGCTCCTTACTATTGTAGTTTTCAATCTTGAGTTATGTTCAATTGAAGGCAACCCTGTCTATTCATATTCACTCCACTGTGAGGTTTTTGATTTTATCAGTCATCTTGTCAGAGCTCATTGTCTGCGTGTACTTTATAAAATTGCATGATTCAAAGCTTGTTGGATTCAACCTACTGTCTATTATTAGCATACAAATTTTCAACCTACTGTTTTGTCAGAGCTCGTTGTCTGCGTGTACTTTATAAAATTGCATGATTCAAAGCTTGTTGGATTCAACCTACTGTCTATTATTAGAATATTTTAATCTTGAGGTATGATCATTTTGCTGCTCACTGGTCTAAGTACTATTGCATCCCGTGAAAATCTGGATGATGAAATAACTTGTTAAACTTCATTCTCATTGTCTGATTCACTATTTCTGATGAGATTACTCTTGAAAGTTAGCTCTTTAAGTTAGTTAGAGTTCCCTAAAAGGAATTAAGCTAATTGCTCTTGTGCTCAGAGAATTGTTCAAAACACTGGATAGGTGTATGAACCAAAATAGCAAGTTTTTCACCTCTAAATTATCTCCAGCTTATTTGTTTTGATCTGTATTTTTGAGAATGATCTTCCAAGGTACATAGGGTGTCTAACATATCCATTGGTAAGCTAAACGGGTCCACCACATACTCCTAGAGCTCATTTGGCTGGTGTAGTGCAAGGATTTTGTAGTACCATTTCATCTTCAAGCACATATCTTTCCATCTCTTCATAGTGCTATCAGAGCAAGGTTGGACAACATGGCAGATGGATTTCTTTCATCAATTGATAAATTGGATAGAGGTAACTACTCAGGCTGGTCATTAAGGATGGAAGCGTATCCTCAAGGAAGGAATTTATATGGTTATATAGTTGGAGATGAAGTTATGCCAAGTTTCAGGAACCAAACTCAACCAACACAAGAAGAGCAAGAAAGATTGAGCACATGGTGCTCCAAGGATGCACTTCCAAGGTCTTATCTCCTCAAATCTATCTCAAATTTTTTGTTGCCTCACATTAGAAGTTGTAAAACATCTCAGGAAGTGTGGAATGAACTTGAAGTCTTCTTCTCTTCAAGTACAAAGACCAGGAAGCATCAACTATGGCTAGAGTTCACAACTCTCAAGAAAGCTCCCAAAGAAAATGTGATTGATTTTGTCACAAAGCTCAAGGCCATAGCATATCAGTTGGGAAGCATTGGAGAGGTAATAGATGAAGAGCAAATTGTAAGGCAGGTCATCAAAGGCTTGAAGGCGGATGACAAGTGGGAAGCATTCACCACAGCTATAGATGTATACATGGATATGCATGTATCAGATTTCAACACACTCATAGGACAACTACTTACTCAAGAGGCCAAGCTTATCGAGAATGGAGAAATCTCCAAAGGTAATCAATCTTCAGATTTGTATACTGATAAAAGCAAGTCCAAAGAGAACAAAGGAAGAGGAAAGAAAGTGGATGATGAAGCAGGTACACATCAAGCTAACTATGCAGGTAGAGGTAGAGGCAGAGGAGGAAGACAAAGCAGGGGGAGATCCCAAGACTCTAACTCATGCTCTATTTGTGGATTAACTAATCGTATAACTGAAAATTGCTTTAGGAATTCCAGGAATCAAAGAGGCAGAGGCTACAATAGAGGAAGGTTCAACAATTACCATGGCAACTACAACAATTACAACCATTCAAACTATCAAGGAGGCAATAGGGGAAGAAGAGACTTCAATAACTACACAAAAGACTCAAATCAAGAGGACCCATTGCTAATCATGAATATGGCCATGCCACAAGGTAAATCTGATGAGCATGTTTTCTACATAGATTCAAGTTGTTTAAATCATGTGGCAGGAAATGTGGCCCTCCTATCAAATTTAGAAGATCCAAGGAACAAGCATGAGGTACAAACAGGACATGATACAAGACACCTTGTGGAGAAAATAGGAAATGTCAAAGCACCTGATGGAAACATCAACTTACTGAGTAAGGTACTCTATGTTCCTACCATTACAAAGAATTTGATAAGTGTTGGGCAGATAGTAGAGAAAGGGTTGCAACTCAGGTTTACAAAAGCAGGAGCATTTGTTGAAGATCCAAGTCAAGGATTTAGAAGAATTGCAAAAGGTGAAAAGACAGGTAGATTGTTCACATTTGAATTACAAGACACTAGAAACATTGCTCTCTTTAATTATGGTAGTCAGACACTCACAGAATTGGAAGTATGGCACAAATGGTTAGCACATATTGGTGAAAGGTCATTAAAGCAAATTTGCAGGGACCAAAGTGTACTTGGACTCCCTAACTTGTCAAAACAACACATGATTTATAAGTGTAGTGCATGTCGATTTGGAAAGTCTCATAGGTTACCATTCATGAAGAAAGGATATATGCATGAAGATCTCTTGGAGTTAGTTCATACAGATGTATGGGGACCTAGCAAGGATGCTTCCATATCTGGATCAAGGTATTATGTCTCCTTCATTGATGATTGCAGTAGGTGGACTATATTATCATTTATGAAACACAAAGATGAAGTTTTTTCATGCTCCAAAAGATATTTGGCTCTTGTGGAGAATCAAACATGTAAAACACTAAAAAGGCTAAGGTGAGATGGATGGGGAGAGTACTTCTCCCATGAATTTGACTCCTTTCTTCAAGAAAGAGGAATCAAAAGAGAGATCACTACAAGGTACACTCCTGAGCAAAATGGAGTGGCAGAAAGAAGGAATAGGACCATTGTTGAAGTTGCAAGGTCTATGCTAAATGAAAAGTACTTAGCTTTTCTGAAGGAATAGGACCATTGTTGAAGTTGCAAGGTCTATGCTAAATGAAAAGTACTTACCTAATTACTTATGGGCTGAGGCTATATCCATAGCCACTTATTTGATTAACAGGTTACCTTCAAAATCACTTGATGGCATGACACCACATGAGGATTGGAATGGAAGAAGACCAAGCTTGGATCATTGTAAGATTTTTGGATGTGTTTCTTTTGCCCGTGTTCCTTCATAGGTTAGAGGCAAGATGGATCCCAAAGCAGAAAGGTGTGTCTTCCTTGGATATGACAACAATCAAAAGGGCTACAGATTATACAACCCAACAACCAAAGGATTCTTGGTGAGTAGAGATGTAGTAAATGATGAGAATAGTTCTTGGTATGAAGATTCATGTAGAAAGGTCAACCTACCTTATGATCTTGAAGAAGATTTTCCAAAACTTGTTAAGGATAGTTCTTCTAAAGTTGAAGAGCAGGATACCTCAGAAGATGATGAAGCAACTCAGTATGAAAAGATCAAAATGTGGAAGTCTAAAGGTAAAGCAAAAATACAGGAAGTTGGACAAGAGGAAGAATCCTCACAGTATGGCCTGAGAAGGTCCATAAGGGAGAAAAGAAAGCCACAAAGGTATGGGTTTGATACTTCTCTAGTCACTAAACATTCAATCTATCTAGCACAACACATAAATCAAGAGGAACCTTCAACATTTGAGGAAGCAAAGAAGAAATCAAAATGGAGGCATGCCATGGATGAAGAAATTGAAGCTCTTGAGGAGAATAACACTTGGGAGTTGGTTCCCAAGTCTCCATCAATGAAATTGATAGGCTCATCATTTGTGCATGCGTGCCTTAGTCATTATATGAAAGGTAGGACATATGTAGTACGTTTTATAACCTTATTAATGATCCAAAACACTTTAAAGCATATGTGAAGTAATGAAGAAGTGGAATGGAAGACATCACCGTACGGTTGAAATATGAGAGGTCGGATATTCTTTGACCCCTTGTATTTGCATCATGAGGTCGTGTTTCATTTCTTCCAAATAGCTTGTCATGTTTGAAAAATGATCTTCAAAGGAGAGACGATTAAAAATGGAAAATTCACGAACTCGGAGGAAAGCGATGAAAAATGGCATATTGAAAATGTGAGAAGGAGCCAGCGTTTTTTACACACCCTAGAAAATATGGTTGTTGTTGATAAAATGTCGGCACCTCATTAGTTCTCGTATTTGATCACTAGACGTGTCAATTTTTACTCGTTCATACTTATTTGCTACAAATTTAGAAATGGTGTCTATATTGGTTGGGCTGTAAAAGGGACTTTATATTTCAATCCCTTTGGCACCCCCCTATCGAGATAAAATAAAATAAAACTGTGCTTATGTGGCAAATCCTCCACTAGGGAATTTAGACCAATTTAAGTTAATACAAATTCCCCCTTGGTGCAAACGATGCCTACATCGAAATGAGGTGTTGAGACACCTCTTCTTTTCATGCCCCAAGTCAAGTTCAGTCTAGCAAAAACTTGCGAGAATCATGCCAGTACATGGACAAAGAAGTTTCAAGCAAGCCTTGCTGGGTGAAGTGATGGGATGGTTCTCAACATTGTGGAATGCTATAAGAGGTGAGAACCTCTAGAAGATCAGAAAAGAGAGATGTGCTACTAACTTTGGAAACCCTCCTAAAGAATGGTCAATAAAAGAATCTCTTAGTGGCCTCCCCTCATATTTCATTTCTTTAAGTTATTCCCTAGATTTAAAGAAAGCCCTAAAGGTGTGCGTCTTAGATCACTTATACAATCTTTACTTGCGTTTACGAAACACGGACAAACGCGATAGATAGGACACATCAAATTTTCTCTAAGAATCTTTCTTTTCATTACATGTTCATCCCCTTTGAATGTTCCTAGATGTGACCAACATTGCATTATTCATTATTTGATAATTCAATTATTCGTAAATAATTAGAAAGTTTTATGGTACAACCTAATTATTTGGTGTTACATCAATTTTTTTAGATAAGAGTGAATAGTTTTTTAGCAGACATTCAAGCATTTATCGATCAAAAGTCTTTTTGATTGAAAGCTTTCGACCAAAAACTTTTTGATCAAAATCTTTCTAATAAAACTTTCTTTAGATCCAAAATGTCTCAATCGAGAGATGTCTCCAAAAAATGACATGTATCGTACTATCACTAGATCTTATAGTGTCATAAAGAAAACAAGGTATAATCCTTTTTAATTTGTTTTATTGTTTTAAGATTATAAAAGTATTGAGAAGTATAATCTTTTGTGTTGAGGATTGTGTATATGCATGTATGATTGGGAGTTAAAGTCTATTGTGATATCGGACTCAACCATGATTCTTACTTCACAATAGTATGTGTATGTGTATGTGCATGTATAATTGTGAATTAAAAATTTATTGTCATTGTCTCATTCAACATTGATTCTTACTTCATAATAGTATGTGTATGTATGTTATCATAATAAGTTAAAACTATTGTGATTATCGGACTCGACATTGATTTAGACCTCATAATACTATGTGTATTTGTACGTGCATGTATGATTGTGAGTTAAAAATCATAGTTATTTAAAAACTATTGTTATTATTTGATTGACAACAATGATAAAAAGATGATTATATGAAGAGATAGAGAGATAAACACATAGATCGATAAATATATAGATAAATCGATTTAGATATTTAAGAGAGAGATTGGGAATATATATCTTAAGATATATATTTTATTAGTGTATATCTTATTGTTTGATATGCATTTATGTATTCTCTTTTGTAGATATAAAGTTCTTCATTAAAGTAAGCATTAGGGGGAAGAGAAAAGAATGGTCATATGTGACTATTCATCAAGAGGGTAAACAAGTCTCCATAATATTATGCAAATGTTATTGACATTGCTATATAGGACAAGCAACTCAGAGAGAAGATCATCAACAATGTTCCAAGATGTTATAATCTGGATACTGATATTTGGGTACATTTTGCAAGCTATGAAAAAAAGTGTAAAACTCAAGGTATCACATCAAAGAGATTTAAAAGCAACAAAAGCTTATAGTACTTTCAAAGTATTCAGAATGCAAAGCAAGAAGGAGTACATTTATGAATGTTGTAGGTTGCATGGGTGACCAAAGAAGGTCACTAGGATAGTGAGTATCCATTCTCAACTACAAGCAATCCTTAGATACGAGCTTATCATAGGATGCTACTAGCAAGTTGCTAACCACAAATTTCATGGGAGAAATAACATCTGGTTGGTAAGCTAACTTAAACAAGGTAAAGCTCACTACAATCTTAAAGATTTTTCGTTACCATCCTAAAACCCTTGACAAATAGTGCTTCCATTTGGTTAGGTAATAGAGTAGAATTTCCTAAATCATCATCAATAAGAACTTATTTGTAGTCCTCATCAATGCATTATCTTGACGATAGTAAGGAGAAAACTTAAATTATGTTGGAAAAGTTAATAATGAGTAATGTGTCTAATCATCCCAGTAAGAAAATGAGTATGGTAGTAAAATATCAATTCTTAAGAAAGTTTTAGCATAGAAACTATTATATGAAGAGACTATTCACCAAACTCCAAGCCATAGAATTCTTCAGTGCCCACGTTTCTGCCCAACTTGCTGCATAGCTTGTACAAGTCAAAATAGAAGTGTTCCCAAAAATTTTAGATGGGAGGTGAATTGGAATCTAGGCCAAAGTTTCGGGACAACTCTAAAGGTAGATTGATTGTAAGATGAATGTATGGATGTCCCAAGGTTCATCTATCCATTGACAAGGATTAGAATTACCTATGAAATCACAAAGATCCATATGCAAAAGTCGACTACTAGAGTCCACTTTGAAGAGTTTTCTTTGCCATCAATTCAGTATCACAATGTCCCCCCAGAAAAACTTGAATGAGCTAGTACAAAACAATCGTAAATCGCCTGGTCCAAAAAAGCAAGCTTCTAGTGCACTGGGGAAACAGAAATCTCTAGAAAGTAAACCGTTCTAGTGTACAATGTGGGTTGGCCTAAACCTAGTTTTGTCTCCTCTAGTACATGGAACATCTTTGGTTCTAGAAAATATACCATCAAGTGGTTTACCAAAGTTGTTTCGACATAAAATTTTTCAACACATTCAAAGTACGTGGTTGATGAGTCTTTTCAATTACTAACAGAGAAATCATCCATGAATACCGGCACAAAAGTAGCAAGGGAAAAATATCTACATCACTCGAAAGTACTAGGAGTATTCTAAAGTCAAAGTAAACTAGTGTAAAAGCAAACACTTCCAAACTCATGGAAAGTACTAGGAGTATTCTAAAGTCAAAGTAAACTAGTGTAAAAGCAAACACTCCCAAACTCATTTAATTGATGTCTTTGGGATATCAAACTTATCCATCTAAACCTTAAAATATCTGCTAAATTGTCTTTGTGACCTAAAACCTCTTCCAATCCCTTATCTAGAAAGAGTAACGGAAAGGGAACGTGATTGGAAGTATCATTGAACTTTTGGTAGTCAGCATGAATCCACAAGTCATTATTTGTCTTTGGTAGAAAGTCTATGTGAAACCTGCTCAAACCACTAAGTAGGGTATGAACACGTTCTATCTTATGCCGTTTTGCTTGACCAATGCCCCCAATATCTCCCAATGCTCAATGTGTCATTTCTCTAGACACGTTCTAAGAAGATGTTTGAATGTGTACACAAATGATGATGCTCATACGCAAAGCAAGATATCTTGCATATTTGTGAACAAAGGAAATATTTGATCAATGCAAAAAATAACCTTTCTACCTAAACACAAAAACCGTGTCTTAATGGTGAGTCAAGGTACAAAATATGGGCATCGTCTCAAAAAATGGTACCTCAATAGATGAAGATGAAGAAATATTTTGAATAGATTCATCTATATGTATTCTTTCATTATTAGTCTATTGTTCGGATTATTCAATAATTTGAATGGATTGTTCATGTGAAAAAGCCTTCCATGAGTAAATAGTCACCTAAGTTCAACTCCAATCTTGAAAGCCTCGAACTTGAATGTGTCATTAGACATCTTAGAAGTGAGATAAGACTCTCTCATCACTCAGTTGTAATTTTTCTCAGAAATGAAGAAAATGTTGTGCCTGATATTTCTGAGTTTTCTCCTTCTGTGTTAGATCTTTTGTGAAATGCTTTTGTACAAGTCTAAGTCTATAGGTGATCAACCTCTCTACAAATTTTTAGCTTCCAATTGTGATCAGGCTCAGAGAATTAAGTGTAGGAACATTTGCATATGTGAATGAGAAGAAGTGAAGTTACAAGAGTTGCAAAATCTGATAGGAATGTTTTGATCAATTCTCCTTCCACAATTTAAATTTTTGAGCAAGCAAGTACTTAAACTTTAAGTTGGAAGGTAAGCTACTTGTGGCTAAAAGCATTTGTAGAAATGGGTTCTAGATTGAGATAACCAAAGGTTTAAAGTCATAGGTGTCTAAATCGACTTCTCAGAAGAACAGTTTTAGACATAGGTGAGTTGTTGAGATCATTTCTCAAGATCTATTGAATCTTTTGGAGTGATTCAACTTGGAGAAGGTGTGCAATCTATAGGAGACACTTCATACAACGTTTTATCAAAAAATTTACATATTTGATAAGGCAATGAGTGAATTATGTGCAGCAGACTTTCTGTGTAATCTCCTTCTTCATAGTTTATTCACAAAATTTGACAATTGAGTATTGATCTTCTAAAATTGGTGAAGATCTGAGTTATTCTTGCAGGTGCTCTAAATACAAGAGTAACTTGTTCTTTTGGATATTAACACTCTCCATCAGTGGTATCAGAGCAGGAAGCATCAGAATTGAAGGAAGGAGGACCTCGACTGCTACAGGTGCAAAGAATTCAATATCTGAAGGTTCAAAAGGTGAAAGCTTGAGAATAAAGCTTGAGAAGAAGGTCATACGACACCAAGGAAGACAAAAGGAGTATTATTTGAAGTAAAGGTACATCTATTACTCATAAAGATTGAAGAATTAAATATATTGGTGAAGAAAGGATGGGGATTCTCTTCAGATAGAGAAATTGGATAGAGAGAACTATTCAGCATGGTCAATGAGGATGGAAGCTCATCTAATGAGCAAAGACTTGATAGCTTACATTACAGGTGAAGAAGAAAAGCCTCAATTCAGAGATCCTAGTGTTCCAACTAGGGAGGAATTATCAGAGTTGAAGAATTGGATGAAGAGAGATGCTCAAGCTAAGAGCATTATCTATATGGCAGTCAATGACTACTTGCTACCTCACATTAGAGGTCTTGAAAGTGCAAGTGATATATGGAATGCTTTGGAGGAGCATTTCAAAAATACACAAAGTCTAGGAAGGCATCCTTGTGGGTAGAGTTTACCACTTTCAAGAAGAAGGCTTCTCAATCCATCTCAGATTATGTAACAATGATGAAAGACATTGCAGATGCATTTGGAGCTGTTGATGAAGACATTGAGGAGGATAAATTGGTAAGGCAAATCCTCACAGGTTTGAGAGGTGATGACAAATGGAAGCCATTCATTTTGTCTACTGAATTATCACTTGATCATTTTACTCGTGACTTAAATCAGTTCCTAGGACATATGTTAACCTTTGAGCAGGATGTCAAAGGTGAAGGTGACAAGAGTACACGTCATGCAATGTACTCAAAGGATAAGAAGAAAAATAGTAAAGGGAAGCAACAAGCAAATGAAGATGAAGGCACAACTAGTCAAGCCAACTTCCTAAGAGGAAGAGGAGGTGGCAAAGGTAGAGGAAGAGGCAGGAATAATAAAGATGGAGTCAAAGCTTGCTGGATTTGTGGTAAGACAAATCACTTAGTTAATGATTGTTGGCATAATACTCACAGTAATGGTGGATATAATCAGAACTTTAATTCAAGAGGAAGAGGTGGCAGAAATCAAAGAGGTAACTTCAGAGGAAGAGGTAGTAGGGGTTACTTTGGAAGAAATGCAGGTAGAGGATTCCAAAGTCAACAATACAATAATACCTACTACAATTATGCTTCAGATGAGAAGGAGGATTCAACATTGATAATGAATGCAACTTGTGAAAGGCAAAGTGAAGACCAAAGAGTCTTCTACATTAACTTAGGGTGTAGCAATCACCTGAGTGGTAACATAACATTGATGACTGATTTGGAAAATAAGGTATCTAATCATGTTGTTCAAACAGGTGACAATACAAAGCACAATGTGAAATCAATTGGATCAGTGAAGGCCAAGGATGGTAGCACCCTCTTGAGTAAGGTCTTGTATATTCCTACAATTCCTAAGAATCTGATAAGTGTAGGACAAATTGTTGAAAAGGATTATGAAGATGATGCTACCAGATGGATCACCATCTATGCGATCAAAGATAAGTCAGAGGTATTCAATACATTCAAACATTATCATGTGTATGCAAAAAGAATTACAGGCCATAAATTGAAGAGACTAAGGTCAGATGGAGGGGAAGAGTATTTCTCTAATGAGTTCAATGATTACTTGTGGAATGCAGGTATAAAAAGGGAAATTACTTGCAGGTACTCTCCTCAACAAAATAGTGTAGCAGAGGGAAGAAATAGAACTCTTGTTGAGTTTGCAAGGTCAATGATGAAGGAGAAAAATTGCCCAAATTATTTGTGGGTTGAGGCTGTAAATACAGCTACTTATTTGGTCAATAGGCTACCATGTAAAGCTTTGCAGGGTATGACACCATATGAGGCATGGTGGGGTAAGAGACCTACTTTGGATCATTGCAAAGTATTTGGATGTTTGGCATATGCATATGTGCCATCACAATTAAGACACAAGTTAGAACCTAAAGCTGAAAAATATGTATTCATTGGTTATGATGATAAGCAGATGGAATATAGGTTGTGGAGTCCATCCACACAAAAATTTCTTGTATCAAAAGATGTTACATTTGATGAGCAAGGTACTTGGTATGCAGGTACAATCAATATTAATTCAGATGATGAAGAAGTTGTGAGTCAAAAGAAAGGTAAATCAAAGGTTCAGATATTTGATGAAGAGGAGAATAATGAAGTGCAGGTTGAAGTTGAAGAAATGCCAAGATTTGATCCTGAGTGTGAAGAACCAGAAACCTCAAGGAGTGGAGAACTCAGAAGGTCATCAAGACACAAGTGGCAACCTACAAGGTATAGCTATGACACTTCTTTTTTGGCTACCAAAGACTATGCTTACATGATAAAGGCAGATGAAGACCCTCCCACATATGAAGAGGCAAAAGGTAAGGAAAATTGGGAGAAAGCTATGCAGGAAGAATATGATGCATTAATGGAGAATCACACATGGGATTTGGTTCCTAAACCAAATAGTCAGAAGATCATTGGATGCAAATGGGTCTACAAGACTAAGAGGTTTGCAGATGGAAGTGTGTCTAGGTATAAAGCTAGACTTGTTGTGAAAGGGTTTGCTCAAACATATAGTATTGATTATGATGAGACCTATAGTGTTGTGGCAAAGATGACAACCATCAGGACACTCATAGCCATTGCTGCATGTAAAGGTTGGAAATTATGTCAATTAGATGTGAAGAATGCTTTTTTAAATGGTTACATTTCAGATGATGTTGTCATGGAGCAACCTCAAGGATTCAGAGATGGAAGGTATCCAAATCATGTATGTAAGCTCAAGAGAGCTTTGTATGGTTTGAAGCAGGCCCCAAGGGCATGGAATTATAGACTTGTGAAGTTCTTGAAAGAACTTGGATTTCAAGTATCTAAGGCAGATATTAGCTTGCTTGTTAAAGCAAGTGATGATGGGTTTATTTACATGTGCATATATGTTGATGATATAATTCTTACAGGTACAGATGAGAAAGGCATTCAAAGCCTAAAGAAGCAAATGGAGAAAGAGTTCAAAATCAGTGACTTGGGAGACTTGTCATATTTCTTGGGCATGGAGATTTCATACACTCAACATGGAGTGTATGTGACTCAAGAAAGGTACTTGAGAAACTTGTTAATCAAGTTAAAAATGAATGATTGCAGGGTAGCACCTACTCCAATGGAGGTGAATCACAAATTACGCAGATATGGTGGAGAAGAACTCAAGGATATGAAGCTATATCAAAGTTTGGTTGGTATCTTATCTATGCTACATTAACTAGGCCTGACTTATCATATGCAGTTGGAGTTTTGTCTCAATTCATGCATTGTCCTAGGAAAGAACATTGGATTGCAGGTCAAAGAGTGTTGAGGTACATTAAGGGTACACTCAAAGAGGGTTTGTATGATGGTTTTACTTTAGATACAAACATCAAAATATATAGTGATGCAGATTGGGCAGGTAATCCTGATGATAGAAGATCAACATATGGATACTTGTGTTTTGTGGGAGATAAGTTAATCTCTTGGTGTTCAAAGAAGAAACACACGGTTGCTTTATCATCTACAGAAGCTGAGTACAAAGGTATGGTTGAAGCTGCAAAGGAAGTGATATGGCTTAAGACTCTCATGAAGAGTTTTGACACCATACAGAGTACACCTATCATTTATGGAGATAACATGAGCTCATTGTATTTAGCTGCTAATCCTGTGTTTCATGCAAGGACTAAACACATTGAGATTCAGTATCACTTTCTGAGAGAGAAGGTGATGGGTAAAGAGATTGAAGTAATACATACTTCAACAAAAGATCAGATAGCTGATATGCTTACCAAAAGCTTGGATGGACTAAAGCTATAGAGATTCAAAGACATGGCAGGCATAAAGAAGATAGAGAAAACCTCAATTGATGATTGAGGGGGAGCTGTTGGTGCAGGAAAATCAACAATTGATGTTTTGATGAAGAGTTGAAGTCAAGGTTTGAAGGAAAGATTCAAGTTGTGAAGCATGGAAGAAGAATACATCAGAAGAGGAAGATGTGTACACATATGTATAGATAGTTCACTTATATCTTTGAGAAGTCATAAGGTTGTAAATTTTTTGTATATATATACTATGAAAATGTCGGGGCAAGTATGAGAGACCATGAGAATAGAGTAATCAAGAGTTGTATGTGTCATTAGACATCTTAGAAGTGAGATAAGACTCTCTCATCACTCAGTTGTAATTTTTCTCAGAAATGAAGAAAATGTTGCGCTTGATATTTCTGAGTTTTCTCCTTCTCTGTTAGATCTTTTGTGAAATGCTTTTGTACAAGTCTAAGTCTATAGGTGATCGACCTCTGTACAAATTTTTAGCTTCCAATTGTGATCAGGCTCAGAGAATTAAGTGTAGGAACATTTGCATATGTGAATGAGAAGAAGTGAAGTTACAGGAGGCACAAAATTTGATACGAATGTTTTGATCAATTCTCCTTCCACAGTTTAAAGTTTTGAGCAAGCAAGTACTTAATATTTAAGTTGGAAGGTAAGCTACTTGTGGCTAAAAGCATTTGTAGAAAGGGGTTCTAGATTGAGAGAACCAAAGGTTTAAAGTCATAGGTGTCTAAATCGACTTCTCAAAAGAACACATTTAGACATAGGTGAGTTGTTGAGATCATTTCTCAAGATCTACTAAATCTTTTGGAGTGATTCAACTTTGAGAAGGTGCGCAATCTATAGGCAACTCTTCATACAAATTTTTATCAAAAAATTTACATATTTGATAAGGCAATGAGTGAATTATGTGCAGCAGACTTTCTGTGTAATCTCCTTCTTCATAGTTTATTCACAAAATTTGACAATTGAGTATTGATCTTCTAAAATTGGTGAAGATCTGAGTTATTCTTGTTATAGAGGTGCTCTAAATACAAGAGTAACTTGTCCTTTTGGAGATTAACACTCTCCATCATTTTATGGGAGGTTGCATACAGCTTCCTCATTCACCAGGAGCAAGCGGTAAAGCGAAACAAGCAGGGAAGAGAGACAACACATGAGGACTCTTCATCGGATAAGATAACCAATTGTCTGAAGGTCCTAGCTGCCTCCTCGTCCACTGGATGCGTGCGGTGGAAAGAAATGAATCAGGTCCTAGAGGATGACAAAGAAGATTCCGAACTAGGACCTTTAAAATGTAATGCTCACTTAAAAGAGAGAAGAGGTTAGCAAAGTGAGGTGTGTGACAAGGAAAGAAGTAAACAGGCTCCAAACAATACAACAGGGTCAGATGTGTGAAGACAAAGACAAATCAGAAGACCAAAAGTTAGAAAGAGGTAGAGGCTGAAAAGTTGAAGAGAGTGACTAAGAACATCACATTCTTAGCCACTAATGGCATGCGTGATAGCCCAACTTAATACAGCAACCCAGATTTGTGATATAAGTAATACCAAGGGGCTTATAGAAGCAAATGACTAATTTCGGATAAAGTAACAAATTTTCTGACACTTCTTATTGCTTCTTCCACCACTGGGTGCGTGTATTCAAGAGCCACAAGCAAGATGTAGACAAAGGAACAAAGCCTGTCAAGGGACGACAGAGACAAAGAGGGGGAGAGTGTTGTAGAGAAAAGAGGCACAAGAGAGGAGCCCCAAAAGTTTTCATATTAATGGGCATATTTTTCTTCTTCAAAATCCTAGAAAATTCCCTTTAAGCTATGTAAATGCACTAGAGGAGTCCTCTAGATGCATAGACCCAACTCCTTGTAACATAATTCTTGTAAAATAGTAGGAGAATAGAGATTAGTGAATAAAGTGCAAGTCACTTGTTTGAAAGGACCATTTTTAGTGCACATGTATATAAGTCACTTGGTGACTCTTTGTAAAGACTTTTTGCCATTGTGAAGAAGGAGAGCTCCAAAATTTTGAATTTTCTTCTTTCTTGTAGATTTTCATCTTCTCTTTGATCTTTTGTGTGTGTGTGAACCTTGGAATGTGTGTGTAGGACTCTTGTCTACCCCTCCCCATCACTTTTGAGCTACTGTAGTGTGTGTGTGAGCAAGTACGAGTTAAGGAGTGAGTGTGGGTGTTTCCAGCCATTCACGATTTTGGCCATAACTTGAAGAGCAGTTGTTAGATTCATGTGAAAATACGACCAATAGATGCCTCTCATCGAGAGCTTCAAAAGAACTTGCTATTAGCCATATTTGGAGTTTGGAGATGGGAGAAACATTCAAATTTGTATTTACTGCTGTAAGAGGTAGTTTGGTCTTTCCTCATGCATTTTAGCTGAACCACTTCATTTTCCATCATGTGTGCACATGTCCTCATACACTTGGTTAGGTCGGTTCTTCGGATTGATAATTAAGCGTGTGTCAATCCACCACTATATGCACTTGTGTGGCAAACGAGATTTAGTCTCTTTGACACAAGTCCCTAAGACCTCGTGACTTAGGTACACATAGTGGTTTCTTGTGTTGTCTCTTTTGGCATGCTTGACTTTATAGGCACCTCTGCAGCTAGGAAGCATAGTTACCCATTCATTTACTTTCATAGAAAGAGGTTTCCATAAAGAATCCTCTGTTTTGTTGTAAACCTCACATGAGGTTACACGATTAGAAGGATGACGAGAAGAAGAAGCCATTTTAACTTAGAAGAAGAAGAATGTTCAAAGCAAAAAATCGACGTTCACAAATTTTGGTAGTATTTATAGAGAAAAAGGCTTTGTACACGTGGAAACTTTTGATTTGATGTAAACCCTGTTGCTGAATGATCATGAAATTTTGTGAACCCAAAAATATTTGCTATCTTCAAAAATCAATTCCTTCTTGGAAATTTGAGAATATGCTTTGTACAATGTGCAAAAACATATTTTTTTGCATCAAACCGAAAAATTGTACACTGAGTACGAGACTCTTCATCACTTTAGCAACGCTTTAAGAGAATATTGTATTAAAAAAAGAATTTATTCATACGGTTAAAAGAGACAGCAATGTTATATTCTTGTACATGTGGAGAGACTCTATTTGGCAATTTGCTTAATCTATCATTAGCAAACAACCCCTCTTCGGCCATTTTTTCACCCTAATGTAGAGGTAGAGGCCAGAAAAAAGTAACATTGGCTTGTTTTAAAGGGAGTTTCTCTTCATTGGTAGAACCAAATTGAATGATTTTTGTTGTACATGAAAGATTGCTAGATGCACTTTGTGTATACTAATTCTCATTATATTTAAAGATTTTTTGATAGGTCAAATAATCTCTACACATCAAAGTGCAGCCTCTAGAATTTATGAAATGATCACAGACCATGTCACCTAGAGGTGATTGGTTCTCTTAGCCCCATTAATCCGATTGAATGATTTTTGTTTCTACCATTAGCTAACCACATCTAGATGGTGTGTACAAAAGTTCAAGATGTAGTGATTCTTCACTTAGGAGATATAAAGAAAAGAGTAAAAGTTAGCCTCTGCAAATGTTTAAAATATTGCAGGTATAGAGGCTAGGTATTTTGGTCATTCTGAAAGCCTCAATTTTCCAAATATTATGCCATTTATTTCACTACACTTAGATAGTAGTAACTATATACTATCAAAAGTTAGAAGAAATTCGACATCATTTGGTAGGTCAAGTGACTTATTCGTCTCAGATCAATCTCTTGTGACGATTTTCCAAAGAGTGGTACATGTGTCTGATGAGCACATGATATTTTCTTATTGGAAACTCCAATTTCAAAATTTTTTTGCTGGAGAAGCTACTGCAATATAGATCCTAAGATATAACCAAAGTTCAAAGATTTTGAAATTTATCTTCATAGTTAGAAGATGTTTTAAAAGTGGAGCAACATTGTTTCTAAGCTCACCTAAATGCAATTGTAGCAGAGATAGAATGATACATTTGAATGATCATTTCATTGAATTTTGAATGTAGATTTTGTGAAACCAAACTAGATAAGTGCAACTAGATTTGGGCAGAAAAAAATGAAATTTGGAGTCTTTTTTATGAGTCCAAGGTCTTCATGAAGAGGACCCTGTACATTTTCAGAGTTGGTCATCTAGTGTTTGACCCTTCGAGTAAAATGGCTATAAAACTCTGAGAAAATATTCAAATCAAGTGATTTTTGTGCCTTATGAAAGCTTGAGAAAAGCTACAAAAGTCTTGAAAATTTATAGATTTTGGATGAGTAAACATTAGTTAAAAGTAAGCTTTAATCTACTATTGTTGGAAATGGTTTATGCAGGAGATGTTATTGAAAGGAAAAGATTTTCCACAGGTTTTTATGACACTTTTGTGCGCACCATGTGCTAGGCATGCCCTAGATACTTGTTTATTGAGAATTTTTTTATGGTGACCATTCATAGTAGGACAAAGAAGACTCTGTCAAAATTTTAAGAAATATATATAGTGCCATGAGAACATAGAACATGAGAACTTTGCTAGTTGTTCTCATTTCATATCATTAGATTCATACAAGTTGTATAAATTCCAATATATTCAAGTTAATATCTGATTCAAGTCACAGGAGATGATATCTCATGCAAGCCGCATCCTTCAAAACTCCAATTGAGTTGATTTATCATATAATTTCCCATTTCTCAACTCAAGATGAGTTGATGTTACAGATAGTATGAGTGATAGAGTCATAGGAATGACTCTATTCTTCAATATAGGGAAGGAAGAACTTCAAGAACACTTAATGATCTCATTATGATTATTTATGGTTGTGAGTACTCACTGGTTTATTTATGTCTTTTTGGTAGAAGAAGTGTTCAACTTTAATCTCATTCACGCATCTATGTGGGGTATAAAGTTTGGTGGTATGGGACATCAAACTTTGTATTCTACCTAGGTGTAGGATAGATGGTATGGGAGAGAAGTCTCTGAGATTGTATTTTTTATATGATTTGGAGTTCATTTATATGATCTTCTGGTATCATCTTATTATTAGACAATAGAGGGACAATTGAGACAGTCATTCTGTATGTGATTGCAAACAAGGCAAGTTCGCAGGCAATTAGCCTAGAAGCGGAAAGGCAAGGTTTGTGCATAAGAACTATGACTAGGCAATTGCATTAAGAAGAATTTCATAGAGGACGTACTACTCTATTTGATATGCCTGAGAATATGCCATGGTTCATACATAGTGTGTATGAGGTGAGCTAGATGCTTAGCCTACTGGGCTATGAGTGTGCACACATCCACTTACCATTTTTTAGTGTATTTAGTGGACTTATATTATGGTCCTCATTATATCTTGGAGTGCCAAATTATTACAATAATTTACTTGAGACACCTCATTCCTAGTTATGAATGATTGGATCCTAGTCATGATCAGATGGTGGTCATGGATAAAGCAAGTTTCATCCACTTGGAACATCTTGCATTTATTTTTTGAGAAGGTGGTGAAAGTTCCACTAGTTGCTACACTTTCTTAGTATGTCTTCATTTGGCATGATGGACTTAGTTCCACAGAGTTGATTGGGATTTACTTTGTATGGGAGAGATTTTGATCCATAGTTTGGATTATATATATGATATATCAAGATTTGAATCCATAGTTTGGATATGATTGATTGAGATCTTAGTCCATAGTTTGGATGTGACAAATTGAGATCTTGATCCATAGTTTGGATCATTGACATACTGATATCTTGGTCCATAGTCTAGATCATTGATAGATTGTCATCTTAGATTCATATTTTGGATCATGATGAAACTATCTTAAGTTTCATTTTCATTACAGTAGGTAAATCAAGTGGACTTACTCGAGCTTAGAGATAGTAAATCAAGGAGATTTACTTGAGCTTAGAGATTACGCATTATTTGGAAAAGATTTCCATTCATAATCACATTGTTTTGGATTAGCATAACAGTTTACATTACTCTAGTGGAGCAAGTGATTTTGCACGATTATACCAAATGGCAAGCTGTCAATGGGTATCTCAAGGATACAAGAGCAAGTTGCCAAGGTCTCTACAGGTGACAAGCCATCACAAGTAAGGTCTAGGCATAGGGAGTCCGAGGATATTCCGAGTACTTCTACTGCGCACATCTGGACTCATTGAGTCTTAGAGGGATTCCTACAGTATGCCCAAGGCAAGGACTACTTTTTATAGATGGAAATGCTAGATAGGAAGCAGAGAGAGGAGTTGTCCACTTTTTGATTCTCTAGTATTTCAGGCATCTAGTACACTCTACTCTTATTATTTGGAATCACAGATTCGGATTCCCAGGTTTATAGCTCCTTCTTTATCATTGAGGACAATGATCTTTAGAAGGGGGAGAGAGTGTTTTATTCGAGAGATATACATGCTTGGAGCAATGAGAAGTTCCTTGCTCCGGGGATAGCCAAGGCCAAAAGCCAGAGTTCATACGAGGACCTACTCATGATGGCCAGATGAGTAGAGGGACCTTAGAGAGAACTCTAGATGGTGACGAGGCAAGGGCTATAAATAAGCTGGGAGGTGACTCACAGGCATGTCATTCTCCACTTCTCACACATGGTGCTCAAAGGATGCTCTAGCCAGGTCTTACATTCTTAACTCAGTCCCTGATTTTTTACTTTCACACATTAGGAGCTGCAAGAGTTCGCAAGAGACATGGAATGCTCTTGAAGCATTGTTCTCAACAAGCAATAGAGCTAGGAAGAACCAACTCTAGATGGATTTTCACACACTCAAGAAAATGCAGAAGCAAAGTGTGATTGTTTTTGTCACAAAAATGGACTTGGCAGATTAACCTAGGAACATTGGAGAAGTCATTGAATAAGAGCAAATAGTGAGACAAGTTAGGAATCAAAGGAGATGATAAATGGGAAGCTTTCAGCACAGCAATGGACCTATACATGGACATGTAGGTTACTAAATTCAATACCCTCATGGGACAATTGTTCATGCATGAGGAAAAGCTTATGAAGAATGGAGACAAATGGAAAGGTGATCAGTCCTTTGTCCTATACATAGATAAGAAGAATAGTAAAGATAGCAAAGCAAAGGGTAAAAAACCTAGGTAATATCTCTCAAGAAAACTATGCAGGTAGAGGTAGACATTTAAGAGGAAGAGGTAGAGGAGGTAGAAAATGCAAGCAGAGATTTCAAAGCTCCTCTCCATGTGCTATATGTGGCCAAACTAATCATACAAATGAGAATTGTTTCAGGAACCCTAGAAATTAGAGAGGAAGAGGTGTCAATCGAGGAGGCTTTGTAAGTGTAAGAGGCAGATCAATTAACTTCAATGGCCACAACAATAGCAATTTAAACAATACAAATCATCAAGGAGGATATAGAGGAAGAAGAGATTACAACAATTACAGAGAAGAGCAAACTCAAGAGGACTCACTTCTCTTGATGAACATGACCATGAAGCAAGGTAAAGCAGATGAGCATGTATTTGGGAATGTGCCTCTACTCTCATACTTAGGGGATCCATATGGAAACATGAACCTACTCAGCAAGATATTGTATGTACCTAACATAACAAAGAATCTCATAAATGTTGGGCAAACTATAGAGAAAGGATTGCAGGTATGTGAAATGGAGCCTTTGTTGAGGATCAACAACAAGGATTCACAAGAATTGCATAAGGAGAAAAGACAGGTAGAATCTTTACATTTGAACTCCAAGAGAGTAGAAATATAGCTCTATTCAATTATGGTAATCAGAACCTATCAAAATTAGAAATGTGGCACAAAATATCTCTAAAGGAAATGTGCAGAGATCAAATTGTGCTTGGCCTACCAAATATCTCCAAGCAACACATGATATATAAGTATTGTGCTTGTCAACTTGGGAAATCACATAGACTACCTTTCATGAAGAAACGATACATTTATGGTGACTTGTTGGAGCTGGTTCACATAGATGTTTGGGGACCTAGCAAGGAGCCATCGATTTCGGGATCCATGCACTATGTATCTTTTATTGATGATTGTAGTAGATGCACCATGGTATACTTTATGAAGCATAAGGATAAATTCTTCTCATGTTTCAAGAATTATCTTGCTCTTGTTGAAAATCAAACAGGTAAAACACTAAAGAGGATAAGGTTAGATGCAAGGGGAGAATACTTCTCCCATTAATTTGATACCTATCTCCAAGAGAGGGTATCAAGAGAGAGATCACAACCATGTACAATCTAGAGCAAAGTGGAGTGGTAGAGAGAAGAAATAGGACCATAGTTTAAGTTTCAAGGTCTATGATTAATGAGAAAAAAATACCAAGTTATTCATGGGCAAAGGCTGTATCTACAACCACCTGTCTCATCTGTAGACTCCCATCAAATGCATTGGATGGGATGACAACCTATGAAGCATGGAATGGAAGAAGACCTAGCCTTGATCATTGTAGGATATTTGGGTGCATAGCTTATGCACATATTCCATCTTAAGTCTGAGGTAAAATGGATCCTAAAGTAGAGAAATGTGTGTTCATTGGATATGACTTAAATCAAAAAGGGTATAGGATATATAATCCAAGCACTAAAGGTTTTATTGTTAGTAGAGATGTTGTCTTTGATGAGAACAACTCTTGATTTGAAGATTATAGTAGGAAAGTCAAGTTACCTTATGACCTAGAGGAGGACTTCCCAACATTGCAAAAGGGAACTGATCACTTACATGAAGAATCAAGTGATTCTAATGATATTTAGAAGACAACCGAGAAGGAATAAAAATGTTTGGAATAAAACAGGTAAAGCAAAGATATAGGAATAGAGAAAGTTGTAGAATCTTCTCAATAAACAATAAGGAGATCAAGTAGAGAAAAAGGAAGCCAAAAAGGTATGGATTTGACACATCTCTAGTCACCAAACACTCAATTTATATTGCTCAAGATATCAACCACAAGAGAATGAAACATGGGAATTTGTTCGCAAGAGGTCATCCATGAAGATCATTGGATCTAGATGGATCTACAAGGCAAAGAAGAAACTCAGATGGATCAATAAACACGTATAAAGCAAGGCTTGTGGCTAAAGGGTTTGCTCAAACCCAAGGTATATATTATGAAGAAACTTTCTCTCCTACGGCAAAGATGCCTACAATCAGAGTATTCATGAGTGTAGTTGCCTCTAAGAATTGGAACATCTATCAGATGGATGAAAAAAATGCATTCTTGAATGGTTAGTTTTCCAAGGAGGTACATGGCACAAACTCGTAGGTTTCTAGATAAAACACATCCTAAGTATGTATGTAAAATAAGGAAACCTTTATATGGATTGAAGTCGCTCTTAGAGCTTGGAACCATATACTAGTTACCTTCTTGCAGGACAAATGATTTCAATCAAGCAAAGAAGATTCTTCACTTTTGATTAAGAAAAGTAAATCTGAAATGATATACTTATGTGTGTATGTGGATGATGTAATGTAATCCTTATAGGTGATGATGTGGATGGGATTAGAAGAATCAAAGCCCAAATGGAGAAGGAATTTAACATAAGTGGTCTAGGATTGCTCACTTACTTCCTTGGATTGGAAGTATTCTACACAGATCAAGGGATGTTCCTTAAACAAAGGAGGGATATTAAAGATATGATTGTCAAGTTCAAAATGCAAGAAGCTAAAATTGCACGTACTCCCATGGAGGTGAACCACAAGTCAAGTGCTCATGAAGGAGAACTTATTGAAGACATCACAAGCTATCAAAGCCTAGTTGGGATTTTAAACTATGCTACTCTAACTAGGGTTGATATTTGCTATTGAGTAAGTGGGCTTAGTGAATTAATGCATACCCCAAGGAAAGATCACATGGATGCAACAAAGAGGATATTGATGTACATGAAAGGAACAATAAATGAAGGTTTATATTACCCATACACACCTGATTTGAATGTAAAGCTATTCACTGATGCAGATTGGGTAGGTTCCAAAGATGATAGAAGAAGCACATCAAGATATATCTCATTTGCAGGTACAAAGCTCATATCTTGGACTTCAAAAAAGCAACCTACAATTGCTCTTTGCTGAACTGAGGCTGCAAACAGGGGCAAATGCAACACAAGATGCTATGTGGATCAAGACCCTATACACAGATTTAGGGTTGGATTTTGGCACTCCGTACATATTTGGAGATAATTTGAGTTCACTTCATCTAGCTCCTAATCCTATCTTGCATGCTAGGACCATCCATATAGAAGTCCATTATCATTTTGTTAGAGAAAATATTGTTAGTAAGGAGATACAAATCTCCTATGTTTCTACTCATAAGCAATGTGCAGATATGATGGCAAAATCATTGGATGGAAGCACATTAAACAGGTTTAAATCTATGATTTGATTACACGAGATACTAAAGGGTTGAAGACTCAAGCATCTTAGGCTTGAGTGAAAGCTATTCGTACATTTCGCAAGCCTAGATACTTGACCAAATGATAAGGACTTCTCAAATATTCATTTGAATCACTTATAAAGTGCATAAGAATACTTCTTCTAAAAGTCATGGAATTTACCTCATTGGATATAAGTAAATGGAAATGAGTTGAAAGAATCTCTGATATTAGGAGCCAATAACCCCGACCATTTGGTGGTTGGAATCAAATCAATCAACACCTAAAGTGTAGGAACACTTTTAGGTGAGAGAAATTCAAATTTCAAAACTTCTCTATGTGTATAAATAGAGGTGACTTTCAATCGCACGAAATGGCAATAAAAAGAGAGCCATTGAGCCTCATGGTTGAGCATACATTGAGCTCACATATGTATGAGTAAGTCCACTACATCTGCTTTGTATCATACATTCATTAGCCCATACAATTTCAATCATTAGTTCATGATAATCTCTATCTACAATTCTCTACTACAAACTCTTCATTTTAGTGATTTTGTTTGATCGCATTTTGTGGGTATAATTGATCCTTTCATTTGATTTAGCTTGGGATAGGTAGAGTGATCAGTCTAGTTTCTACATATCAATTTTCATTACATTTGGTTCACCAAATCTTGAGTTGTGAATCATTCAAGCTACCTCTATCTGCACATTGTCTTCCTCTTGAAATGTCGGGATTACACTCCTTAGATCCTAAAACTATTTCTCAGAGTATAATCACTCTAAATTAATTAAATAAATTTGAATAGTTAGTTGATTGTTTCAATTATGTGTCTAAAAGGTCTCGGGCCAATTGTTATCAGAGAGTGAGAATTGAAAATTTCTTTGAGAAGGTTCAAGTATAAACTAGCAAGTTTTTCATAGGGCATCAATGTGCAAGTTATCTGCTTTGGCACAAACATTTGACAATGGCGCTCCAAGGTACATAGTGGGTCTAAATGCATATTTAGAAATCTAAAGACGTCTACTAAGGTTCTGTGAAGTAACATTGGCAGGTGTAGAGCAAGATTATTGCAACACTAGCTCATGTTTGGATTGTATCCAACCATCTCCTCACAGCTTGCACACATAATTGCAATACCCAACAACACATGCATAGCAATACACACATACACACATAGCGACAAACATTTGTGTATGTTTGAGATGGAGACTCATCCCAATGATTTTTGACAACCAAGGAGGGAGAAGATGGTCAGCTTTTTGAAGAATTGGAGCAATAAGCATGGTGGATGCACTCAAGCATTGTGATTCTCTAATAGCCTATAAACTTCAAAAATTCTTCCTCAAATTTTCCATTGTTATGTAAAAATCCATCTTTGGAAATATATAAAGAAACTAGATTTTTGTAATCTACTAAATAAATGTGCTTGCTGAGGGGTCCTTGAGCTTTATGATTGATTCCATAATCCTCAAACATTTTATAAGAATTTTTTGCACTCAAATGGGACTCATTAGAAGGTTTTAGAACCTATTTTTTTTTACTAAGGTGGAATCTAGATGGTAATGGAAGTCATTTTTTCAATACCACCTATAGAAGTGAACCAAAACTTCATTTTGACTTCTTCTTGTTCTTGTTGTTTCCATCCTCTTATCATGTGGGATTTTCTTCAGAGTTGTTGTGTCCTTTCAATGAGTGAGGCATGCTTGCATGGGTGTGCACGCATGTGTATCTGTGTGTGTGTGTGAGACTCCTTGAGTGTGTACATGTGTGGCTACTACAATGGTGAGGTCTTTATACCTCTTACTCCTCTCTCTAATAGACAGTTTTTGAGTGAGAATCCATTGCTTGATGCCAATTGGAACATGTGTATATGATCAGGTCTACATCTAGAACTTTGGTGCCATTTTTATGGAAGTGTCTAGACATTCATCACACTTGGAGGTTGGTACCTTGCAATGTATGAACTGAAGGAGTTTATATTCTTAAATGGAAGTGCACTTCCTTCATTTTGAGCCCAATTCGTTAGTTTTGGATATGTAGAAATAAGTAAATTTAAGGTTTTTGGCTTAGGGTTTCTTGAAAATATGGTGCATACTTGCTAGAAAAATTCTAAACAAGAGAGAGTTATAAGTCCAAGAGATTCAAGAAATTCACAAGAAAAATAAGTAATTTCTACCCACAATGGCCCTAGGAAAATTTCACTTGAAAACTTGTTTTAACTTTAACTTGAGCACAAGCTTTTTTGGTACTTGAGTGTGTACAAGGCCCCAAGAGAAAGATCTCCATATTAGGTAAAAAAAAGTGGAACTTCCATACACAACTGCGTCAGAGCAATCATCCTCGGTAAGGTGTTTAACATTTAAAATTTCAGTGATCCTTTTGTAGTAATCCCTAGTTAAAGCATTTATAACACCAAGGGTAAAGCTCACACATAAAAAGTATGAAAAAAATGTAAAATTGCACCATATTCATCCCATGATTCTAGCGTGGAAAATTTGGTGGATGTATGTGAATTTGAAGACTTCAATTGGTTCAAGATCATAGGACTAACCTAAAAAAAAAACCCTAGGACACCAAAAATGTCAAAACATGATTAATTTTGAGAATCCACAATTGCTCCAAATAGAGGAATCATCTATGGTATTACAATTATATTTGAGCTCTTCTTGATCTTAAGGCCCTAGAGACTGCACTATCATTATAAAAGGTGATTTGTGAAGTTTAGTGGAAAAACATCCTTCATTGAGACATCACAAATGCTCTACAATAGGAAAATCCCTAGAGGTTTGTAGTGAATTTCGAGACCATATTTGAGTTCTTGATAGTGAAACAACTCATGTAATTTCTCTAGCAGCTCTTTGCAAGGAAAAAAGCTAAGAAAATATCAACAATATATTGGATCATGATTTCCATAAATTGGGAAAATATTCTACGGGAAAAGGTGATTTTTTGAGACAATCTTTATGTGTGTATATACAACTAGCAATGTGTGTCCTTATATCTAGTTATGTGTTTATGGATATGTATATATATATATATATATATATATATATATATATATATATATATATATATATATATATATATATATATATATATATATATATATATATATATATATGTGTGTGTGTGTGTGTGTGTATATGTATGTATGTATGTATATATGTATGTTGTGTGTGTATATTAAGTAGTAATGTTTGAACACATTTAGAATTCCCAAGAAACGTTTTTCCCTCTCAAGGAGGTTTTACTAGGCTTCTTTATATGCCTATAGCCCTAATAGGTCACTTATCTTTATACATGTATTTGGTAATAAACTCTATATGATGTTCTTGTCCAAGTTTCTTCTTCTTCTTCCTTATCTTTTCATGTGATTCTACAAAGCTTAAAATTCAACTTTTGGTATTAGAGCACATTATATTTTTTTTCTAGGCTATAGTTGTCACCCCTCCAATAATAGTCTTAGAATTGCACAAAAATTGGTTAGCATATTCAAGGTGATAAGGATTCCAACATACTTCATTCTATCGCATTGAGATTTGTTATTTGAGCTTGTTTTGATTTTTGAATGCATTATCAAAATGAATGTGCAAGTTTTTTTCTTTTCCTTTTTTTGGACCTTTATATACAATTTTGGGTTCACCAATACAAGCATCTCATAGTCTAGTATACGTCTAGTAGAGCTTGATTGGCTATGTCTGTTCAACTTTTTGAGATATACTAAATTTCTTGCATGAATATTTAGTCACATGCCATGTTTGAAAAAAAATGATATATTTTTTATGTTGCTTATTTAGCATACATTTGATGGTACTATTTATCAATTGTGGGCATACATGATTCGTCATGTAATGATGGAAAATTCTTATGGAATATTTTGTGAGATGTTTGAAAACAACCTACTACCCCTATGGATACAATGATTGAAGCTTATTTAGATGATGTAGATACTGCACCTACTACAGAGAAACTTTGTTTGGATGGTACAGATGCATAGGCACATGCATTCATAGTTTTGTCTATCAAATATACCAATATCAACCACATTCGCTTGTTTAAGATGGCAATACAAACTTGGAATACTCTTACAATATTCTGCAAACTAAGAAATGAGGCTTGTTTTGCTTACCTCCAAAAATCGTTGGAGAGAGAGCATATGAACTAAGGATACTTAGTGAAATTGTATTGACCAAGATAAAGAATTTTAAACCTGATTTTTGTTTTTTATCTGATATTGCTACATAGCTGAACCATATTGCTCTTCGTACTCTTCAAGACTCTTATAAAATTTTTTCTTCTGCTCTTTTGTTGATGATGAAAGATAATCCAAATGCATTCAAATTTGAGATGTAAGTCTCAAATTTTGTTTTAGGATGATCACTCTATGCATACATGAAAATTTCTCATGTTCAAAATCTAATTTTCTTGGCCACCCAAAAGAGAAAAAATAAATGGACTTAATCTACTATAAAGCTAAAATCCAATAATTCTTCACAATGAAAAAAGGAACAAAAAAGTGATAAGAAGAAAGTATAAAACAGTTTGCAAGGACTATAAGGTGAATGATCATGTCATAAAGAGTTTTCATAAATTGGATGCAAAGGAGGTAAAGAAGAAAGAGGCTTGAATGGTTGTTGTGGAGGTATCAACACTTGAAGAGAAGTTTTCTAATCTTGCTTACAATATAAATTTGGCATTTACATCTCATTAGATCAATGATCCATCTTCTCATAAGCATTCTCTATAAGTAGAATACTCAAATGCTTAGTACTTTGATACTGGTGCAACCAAACATATTATCTCAAAATGCACTTTCCTGACTTCACTTGAACTTGGTCATATAGGGAATATTATGACATGTGATAACAACTCTTATCCTATGATGGGAGTTGAAAGTATAATGCTAATTTGTATTGT
>CM035408.1:56741077-56746077 GCA_020310875.1 Ceratopteris richardii | reverse complement strand
ACAAGACCTAGAAGGCAATTGCTTTTGTTTTGAAATACTAGAAGAATATTGTGGGCTAGTAAAAGTTGGCACTTGAACACAACAATGCCACGAGGGAACCAGTGTGTGAAGGATTCAAGTGGTGATTATGGACCAAATATCTATCGGATAAGGCATGTCCATCTATCGGATAAGGCATGTCCACCTTAGCTCCTCTTATTTCTTCAAAAGATCAACCTTTGACAAAGAGAGACAACTAGCGGTTTAACTCCAAATAGGTGGAGGTTGTGACTAGCGCCCATATCACTTGCAAAAGGACGGACATTGTGTCAACAAATGAGGGCATGGCTCCTGCCATAAAAGCATAACATCAAAAACAATGGATGCTCTTTTCCTTTCTCTTTCTGTTCTTTTTTTCCTTTCTCCATTTAACTCTTCTTCAAAGGAGTAACGGTTGGGTACTCCAAGCTCAAATGGTTATGAGAGGACAACGTGACGCAATTGAGTACCATGTGGCACTGAGCATGATGGAGATCATGCGTAGGCTTAGTAATAGATGGAACCAAAGAATCGGCAACAAGAGACCACACTCAGCTTAAGTGCAAGGAGCATGAAACAGCTAATTAGTCTATGATTGTTGACCAACAAAGTATTACTTCATTTTCATCTACAAGATTCTTGTAAAAGCATCTGTTTCGAGTTAACCTCTCCATGTAACTGAACTTTTCTACTTTGGCTGCGTCCAATAGCGCTATTTAGCTTAGATTTATTGGGCATGAAGTCCAAAACCCACTTTAATAGGCACAAGATAGTGTCAAAGGACTCCCAAGTTCCACCTTCAAGGGCTTGAAAGGCCATGCCTTCATCTTCAAAGATGAGCAGAGTATCGTAGCCACTAGAAGGAATTGGCAATAATGGATGATGTGTTCATGAGGGAAGCATTTGTTGAAATCCATTGCATAATAAAATCCAACGGAGATCGTGGCCGAATATTTGGTTGATAAAGCCAGTCCTTTTTAATCCCTCCTTCTTTTTCAAAACATCTCCCTTGGAAAGCGGATAAGCAGCACCCGGATCCCAAAACCCGGGAGAGAATCCCTACTTCATCTCTCCCCAACCTACGGGCCAATGTTCATTACGGATGGATGACAATAATAATGTGCTCGCAACTGTATGAACAGAAAGTATAAAGTCAATCTGAAATCTGTTAGAAAATATGATAGTCACAGTTGCTAAGTTCCAAACAAACAATTTCCCAAATTCCCCTTTCTTCTTTAGATTTCAAAGTATAATCGCAAGTGCAACTAAGTTCCAAACAAACAATTTCCCAAATTCCTCTTTCTTCTTCAGATTTCAAAGTATAATCGGAAGTACATTCAAAGTATGGTTACTGTTGATAGAGAATCTCTACGTTTCATTGTTCTAGTGGTGGATTCTTTGGTTTTTTGACTTAGAAGTCTAAAGCTCAATCTTTGAGTTGGACATGTAATGGTTTTGACCAATCTAAATCAGTTGAAACCAGTTGTAATCTGAACTCAATCCTTTAATTGTACATGTAATAGTTTTGACCAATTTAAATTAGTTAAAACGAGTTGTAATCTTGTTTAACCCCTGCTTTGTGAGATACAAAAAATCTGCCCTCAATTACTATGCTTATTTATTTGTACAATTATTTTTTAAAAATTAAAACTCCAGAGAATAAGTGCTTGTCAAACCTCCAAAAAAAAAATAAAAAATCAACGAGCAATAAAACATTGCGAATTTCAGGATGTAATAACACATAGCATTCCCATGCTCATTGCTCATACGAAGCTTACAGAACCTCTCCAGTGATTGGTTGTCGAGCCCTATCAAAAGCTCTTGCAAGCTACCGCTTTACAGAACTCGTTGATACTAGAGGCTATCATTGCGTGGTTCTTTCACCCGGACACTTCACTCCTCAGTCCTCACTCAGGATTACAAAATCTGCATAGTTGAAAGAGCCGCAGCCTACAAATTCGCCCTTCAATGGGTAACCTGCACAAGCCTACAAATTTGCGCTTCAACAGCTATTGTACTCTCACGTGCGACTTCGTGACTCGATCAGTCAAAGTCTTTCGCCATGCCAGCAGCCACTCTGTTCATTCATACCTCGGGCCTGATCGTCGTCGTCGGCAAGAGTAATTGCAAGCCTCTCACACAAAGATTGTCCATGTCTTTTCCACGTATGTCTACTGATTTGCGGTAGTCTGCCAGATTTAGAAGATCCCGGTGTCTGTGTATCCAACACGATCCCTGTGTCTACATGATTTTGACCTTTGAATATCATAACATTAACACTTGATCAATCACACCTTCCAGACTCTCGTTCTGTATCTGTGTGTTGAAGTCCATGTCGGAAGAACTTGTCTTTCGCTCGCTCATCCCTCTTCTTAATGCAGTGTTCGGGAAAAGTAACGTCAAGTTGTACTGTAAAGGATATATTGAGGATATCACTCGTTATCAAATATGGTAGAGATTTGTCCCATATCATCTGTCAAGCATTGTCATCATTGAAAGTTACACACAATGTGAGTAGTAGAGATTTTTCTCATATCATCTCTCAACCTTAAAAAGTATCATCTTTGAAAGTTACACACAATGTGAATACTAGAGAAAGGGCAACAAAATTGTCAACAGTAATGATTGGAAAGAACCTTAGGATTGAACAGTAAAGACTATTAAAAGAAGAGAGTTTATTAAGGATTCGTTATCAAGATTCAAATGAGGCCTTATTGTGACTTTGGAGGATAGGGAGATAGAGCTTTCCGTTCATGTCAAGAACATTTATAGTCTTTTACAAAAAAAATTACACTTATGTCAAACAGACTTCTCTTTATTTGGTTGATGTAAGTATTTTATTTCCTAGAACTCTCTTTAGTTGTCACATTTATCTATATTTATCTACATGATCTGATTTCATATCAAGTTGGTAAGATATTCAATGTCAAGTGACTAGAATGAAGAGATATATAGCAAACCCAACGATCTTACTTCTCATGAATGATGTCTCAATAAAATTCAAAAATTATGATAATTTTATGGAATTTTTCAATCCATTAAGGGTTACAAACATGATCATTCCATATATACACAACTCACACTAGAGTCTAGTAGTAATTTTCTTCAACAAAGGTCAACTTGTCTAACATTGTTTCCATTATGCACTTGGACATACAAATATACAAATATTGTTCAGTTCTTTACATTGATGTCTTTCATGAAAATATACATCCTTGCTAAAAAATTGTATAATTTTTTCTCGGATGCATAAATAGATTAATGATGGGAATTTCCAACAAATCGGGACACCAGAACCTCGCAAATGTGAAATTTCCTGGAATATTGGGGGCAACCCAATATGATAGTTATTCCTATTGTTAACAAGCAATCTTACATGGTTAATATATGACTTTAAGGTATTTAAAGGGTGGCTCAAATGAATTTAAGTTATAGTCTTAATTTTATGCACTCAAACATCCATAAAAAGTCATTATCTTATTTTTACATTATATTAGATCTCATGGATGAACTTTTATTTTATGTTCTACAAAGATCTATAGCCGCTTAGACAAACAAAGACCTAGAATCTTTTAGGAGAATTTTTATCATAAAAAAGATTACGCTCTCGTGAGAATTATTAATAGAGGAAGACCAATAGAGAGAAGAGGAAGAATATGAAACTACAAGGCAATAGGAGCAAAACTAACAACACACTATGGAGATGAAATTCCTCAAGGATACTGTGCAAATGTTTTTTAAAATTCATTTCTTTGTTTTTACTGACCGTGTTATGTTGTTTTGACTACGGGAAAATGAATAAGAGTTGTAAATTGTTCAAGTATTTGATTGATTTGATTGCCTGTGTGATGAGAAAACAATTCATTTGTATATTATACTTGTATAAAGTCCACTAACTCTTTGAAAACCCTCAAACCATAGTTGTATTTTAACAAAAGCCCATCTCAATCGCCAAGTGTATATTCAAAACAAAATCAGAAACCCATTTATATAGTAACCCCTATAAAACCATGGTAGTTTCACCCTTATAAAGCCCAAAACGCCAAATCAAAAACCTTGAAAACTAACCTTCAACCCATGGAAACTAATGTTTGAACTCTTAGAAACCCATGATTTTAGAGCCTTATTGTATATATTTTGAGTTGGAAAATTGTGCAACAAGAAATCTTAGGTAAATAACTGCTAATTAACCCTTGAAAACCTAGTTTCGATCCTTGGAAATCAATTTATAACCCTTAGAAAACAATGGTTCTTAAACCCCTAGTGTGTATATTTACTAAAACATTGGATGCTGAGAACCATAGCCACGACAAACCCTAGGTTGCACCGAATAAAGACCCTAGTTAGGAACCATTGTTTCCAACTCTAACCCTTAGGTTTATTAAAATGCTTTGTATATAAGTGTGAAATAAGAACAAAAACCTTCATCAAAAGAAAAAGAAGCGAATCAATAAAAACAAAAAATAAAAATAAAAAAATAAGAAAGAAAATAAAAAATAAAACGAAAAACCAAAAATAGAGAAAGAAAGATTGGATTTTCTATAATTAGAAAAGAATAAAAAGAACATTGTTTGAAAATAGAAACGAAAAAACTAGAAGGATCTAAAGTTCTATAAAAAGAACTTTGGATGAACCTATATATACATGTGTAGCTTTCATTAGGTCTTTCCCATGAATTCTTTTGAGGTACTTTTGATTCCTTCCCCTTTATCATTGTTTTTTCATGTTCTTCTCTGAGAAAGGGAGATCCTATTCCAACCTCTCCACTCAATCGTTTTATTAAGAAGAGCAGATAGACAAAGTGAGAAAGAGAGTTTTCCATCTCTCTATTTCTTCTTTCTCTTGCTCCAAGAAAGAAGTTGATTTAACTTAATTTGATGTCTTTCTACTCTTACAAACACTGAGTAGAGAGGGAGAAAGAAATTCAAATTCTTTTTATTTATGTTCTATTGTGCTACTGTGGTGCCAATAGACAAAAGAGG
>CM035408.1:56731077-56738577 GCA_020310875.1 Ceratopteris richardii | reverse complement strand
TCTATTTAATCTACAACTAAAATAAATAAAAGAAAAAGTGGAGTCTAAATAAAAATAAAACAAGAAAAGAAAAAGAATGTCTAAATATCAATGCTTAGTTTCCTTTATGACTGGATTTTATTCAACTCAAATATACTAAATGATTTTTCCCCATGAATTCTTTTCAAATTACCGAAGATTGAAGTAAAGAGTGAAGTGAAGCAAAGGTCTTTTTCCACATTGTAGCTGACAAGATTGAAGTGCAGTTTTTATATTTCGATCGGCACTGTAGCAGAATACATACTACTTCTGATCAGTGATCATTAGCACTATAGTGGAATCTCAGAGAGTCCACATTCAAGGATCACTTGTTTAGTTTGTATCAGGCTCTACCCATGCACTTTGTATATTTTTCATTCAGTTTATATTTAGGCTATTGCTACCCCCTTACATTGTATCTACCCATGGATGGCAACAATCATTGTTGGCACATCAAGCTTACACTATGCTTGAGGTGGATTTGATCTACATAAAAACGCTATCGTTTAGATTATATCAAAATATCCATTGAAGTGTTCTTTTATTTATGCTCATTTATTGTATTTTTAAAAGCTTTTTTTGGATCATTCACCAATGTAAAAGAGTAGAGCTTTACACATAGAAAAGGAGAAAAAGAGGTCTTAAATTCCATGTTTTTTGGTGGTTGATCTTGACAATCAATGAATCAATCAATCACCTAAAAGTAGATCAAACTAGATCTTCACTTTCCCTAGATTATTCGAAAGTGAATTGATTCTCTTCCACAACTAATCATGTCTTCATCTGAATTCAAAACCCACTTTTGAAAGTCATGAAAAACTTCAAGATTCCATATAAAGAGCTCAAATCACTTGTAAATTACATGGAAGCAATATACATACACTTTTAGCCATCGTTGTCTTGCTCCATTTCTCTACATCATCTTATACAACAATATTCTAGAGGCTTTTGTTCTCCCTACCAAGCTCCAAATTGGATGCGTGAGCATTTATTGGAAAGATATTCTATATCATTTATGTATACAAATTTTCAAAGCATTTTGCTCAATAAATTTGGAGAAATCTTAGTGTCTTTGTATCAAGGTCTATCTCTATGTAGCCCTAAAAAATAGGAGGGACCACTGATGAGTGTCAAGTTCATTCCACAAGCATATTTTTCTTATTAATTGTACTCTTGTGCATTCTATACACTCAAATCTATGTTTATTGTTCCTCCAAAAGGAGTTTTCTATTGTAATCAAGCTAGCTGCTATGAACATTTGAATTTGATTGTTCATCCAAAGATGGCAAGATTTTGAGCTAGTCAATGCGCAAACCTATCTATTTTGTATCCACTCTTTCTCCTTGATGCTCCAAAGTACATGGTGGATTCTATTCCACTTATCACATCCCTATAGGGTCTATTTAAGTCAAGGGTGGGTCCTTTGCAACTTGGCTGGACCGAACTTTATCACTTCACAACTCACTTTTCTATCTCCTACATGCTTCTCCAAGTTCTTTTAGTGGTATCAGAGCTATATCAAGATGGATGATGGATTTTCCTAAATGATTGAGAAGCTTGATAGACACAACTATGCGAGTTTGCAAATTAGAATGGAGGTCTGTTTGCAAGCTAGAAATCTTTATGGAGTTGTAGTAGATGATGAAGTTATGCCTACTTCAAGATCCAAAGGAGGACCTACACAAGAAGAGACAGATAAGCTCATACTTTTGTATGGAAGGGATGCTCAAGCAAGGTCATACATACTAAAATCTATCTTTGATTTTCTATTACCACATATTAAATGGTGCAAGACATCTCAAGAGAGTTGGGATGCCCTAGAGACTTTCTTTCTTGCTAGTACCAAAGCAAGAAAGAATAATCTTTGGAATGCGTTCAACAAAATGAAGAAGACCCCTAAACAAACTATCATAGTCTCTTATCAAGTTCAAGGAGGTTAGAGATCAGTTAGCATCTATTGGAGAGTTGATTGAAGAAGAAGCCATCATGAGGTAAATTCTAATGGAATTAGAGTGACAAACAATGGAAGTCTTTCACCACATCTTACGATCTCATAATGGATGTGCAATATCTAGTCTTCAACATCTTTCTTGGACAACTCTTCAATCAAGATGCCAACAATTGCATAAAGGAAGGTAACTCCTATCATGGTAATTCATCTAGTGATCTATATATAGATAAGAAGGACAAGGAACTGAAAGGGAAGAAGAAGGAACAAGATGAAGAGAGACTTCCCAAGACAACTCTACACGTAAGAGCAAGTGGAAAGGGAAGATGAAAGGAGCAAAGCATGACAAAACCAAAGGTCAAAACCTTCAACCCTTGTGCCATCTCTGATAAGACCAACCACACCACTCAGAATTTGTGGTTCAATGGGAAGACCAGAAAAGGAAGTGGAAGAGGTGGATATGGTAGCAATAGAGAAAGAGATGGATACAACTTCAACAATAACAATAGAGGCCATAACAAAAGGGACTAAAACAATTATTTTGAAGATCAACAACATGAAGACTCATTCCTTTTGATGAATCTAAGCCATAAGAAGGTAAAGAAGATGATCATTTGTTCTACATAGATCGAGGATGTTCAAAGCATGGTGCAGGCAACATTGCCCTTCTATCTGACTTGGAAATTCATACACGTGAAGTAAAAATAGGGGATGATACTAAGCACAATGTGGAGAAGATTAGTAGTGTCAAAGCTTCCAATGACAAGATGAACATTTTGAGTAAGGTTCTCTATGTAACCACTATGAATAAAAACCTAATAAGTGTACGCTAACTAGTTGAAAAATGCTTGCAAGTTAGGTTCACCCAATAGGAAGATTTTGTGGAAGATCCATGTCAAGATTTCAAGAAGATAGCCAGAGGTGAGAAGCATGGTAGGATCTTTATGTTTGAGCTAGAAGTGTGCCACAAGAGGCTTGTTCATGTGAATGAAAGAACCTTGAAGGATATATGCAAGGATCAAAGTGTTCTAGGGCTACCAAACATATCAAAATAACACACGATCAACAGATGTGATGCATATCAGATTAGATGGCTACCAATCATGAGTGATTTCATAAAAAATGATGAACTACACACTGACAATGGTGTTTAGCAAATCACAGGACCTTCCTAACATTTTCGTGGTGCATCACTCAAGAGACCAGAGAGTAAAGATATGTTAATATCTCATGATTCAGAGAAGCTATGATAATGCAATTTTGTAGTTATATACTAGCCAGTATGAAGAATCTAGCATGCTTTAAATCATGGTAAATGATCAATCATACATTGAGAACAATCTCTAAGAATATCAGTATTTTGATGTAGTCATGGTAGAGAAGTGAAGTGAAGATATGTGTACTAAATCATGTACAAATACAATGTCATTCACAATAATCAATTGCTCAATCTGTGGGAGGTGAATGAGCTATGAAGTGAGCTCTCAATTCACAATGTATCGCAATCAAAGTGATCTCATGGAGTCAAGATATCATGTAGGTCATGTCATCCTCTTTTTATAGCTATGTTTGGAGCCAATGTTTGAATTCAAATTCAAAAAGTTCACCTAAAAGTGAATCCTAAAGTATAGGATATATTATCTCATCAATCAACTACCAAATGATTTATGATTTAAAGCTTCCTAACTCCATGTGTTTGTAGAATAATTTTACAATGGCAAATGTGAAGGACTTTTACAAGAGGTTGATCATATAGAGTCCTATAAGTGTTATGCTAATTATCCAAGTATGTGGGCTTGGATTCTCTTGCAACAAAAACTCTCCCTCAAGCTTAACATGCTTGATCTTCATTCCTCCTTGATCTCCTGCAAACCAATCATCAATTTGAATCTGTTCATCTTCGTTCCATTGAAAGACTTTGTGAGTATATCTGCACATTGTAAATGGGTTGATACATAGGATAGTTGAATATCCTTGCTGAGTAATTTCTCCCTAGCATAATGATAGTGCATTTCAATGTGCTTAGTCCTTGCATGATATACAAGATTAGCAGCCAAAGGAAATGAAATAGTTTGTCTCCAAAGATTATTGGAGTGTAAGAGTGTAACCCCAAATCTGCATAGAGTTGTTTGAGCCACATAACTTCTTGAGTTGCATTTGCCAAACCTCTGTATTGTGCTTTTGTAGATGATAAGGCCACAATTAGTTGCTTTTTTGATGACCATGATATAAGCTTTGAACCTGCAAAAGATAGGTACCCTGAAGTGCTCCTCCTGTCATCCTTGGAGCCATCACAAACTACATCTACATACATCTTTATATCTAAGTTAGAAGTGAAGGGATAAAACAACCCTTCATTCATGGTGCCCTTTAGATACTTTAGCACCCTCTTGGCAACTTCCATGTGAGGCTCCCTTGGTGCATGCATAAACGGACTCAATGTACTTACTCCATAGGCAATGTCTACTCTTGTTAGGGTAGCATAGTTGAGACTACCTACAAGTTGTTGATAACCTGTGACATCCTCAAGCAGTTCTCCTTCATGAGAACTAAGCTTGTGGTTGAGTTCCAAGGGAGTACCTGCAATCTTGGTGTTCTCCATCTTAAATTTTACCAACATATCATGAATATAATTTATTTGAGTAATAAATATACCAGAATCTATATACACAAGCTCTAAGCCAAGAAAGTATGTTAACAAACCAAGATCACGAATTTTAAATTCTTCCATTAATTGAGTTTTAACTTGCTTGATGCCATTAGCAACATTCCCTATAATGATAATGTCATCCACATACACACATAAGTAAATAACCTCTGAGTTGGTCTTCTTTATAAATAAAGAAGAATCTGCCTTGCTAACCAAATAATCTTGGTCTTGCAAATAAGTAACAAGCCTATGGTTCCAAGCTCTAGGAGCTTGCTTTAGGCCATAGAGTGCCTTCCTTAGCTTGCATACATAACCTCATTTATCCTTGTCTTCAAAACCTGGTGGTTGTGCCATATACACTTCTTCTGATATCCAACCATTTAAGATTGCATTCTTGACATCTAACTCATACAGATTCCAATTCTTCGAAGCAACAACACTTACCAAAACCCTAATTGTTGGCATCTTTTCCAGAGATAAAAAAGTTTCTTCATAGTCCTCTCCATGGGTTTGAGAAAACCCCTTTTCCACTAACGTTGCGTTGTACCTATCTATCGAACCATCTGAATTCTTTTGGATTTTATATATCCACCTGGATCCTATTACCTTCATGCTTGGCTTCTTGGGAACTAGGTCCCAGGTATGGTTTTCCTGAAGTGCTTCTACTTCTTCTTGCATGGATTTTCTCCATTCTTTCCTCTTACTAGCCTCTTCAATGAAGAAGGTTCTTTTGTCATCGAGTCTTTGGTGATATACATAGAGTGCTTGGTGACCAATGATGTATCATAGCCATACCTTATGGGTTTTCTGATTTCCCTTTGAGATCTTCTGAGTGCCTGGTTTGAGGACTCTAGAATGTCCTCCAATTGCTTCACCTTGGTCTTTCCTCTTGACTTCCATGCCTTGAAGTCCATTTGTTCTTCATCCTCTGAGTTGATATCTTCAAGTAATTGTTGATCTTCTTGAGTGAGCATTGGAAAATCACTTTCTAAATCATAAGTTAACTTGACTTTCTTGTAATCATCTTCAAACCATGAATTATTCTCATCAAATACTACATCCCTACTTACTATGAATCCTTATTAGTGGGACTGTATAGCCTATAACCCTTCTGGTTTTGGGCATACCCAATGAATATACACTTTTCAGCTTTAGGGTCAAGTTTCCCTCTAATCTGTGAGGGAATGTGTGCATAGGCAATGCAACCAAATATTTTGCAATGGTCCAATGGGCATCTCCTGCCATTCCATGCTTCATAGGG
Source organism: Ceratopteris richardii (assembly GCA_020310875.1). NCBI lineage: Eukaryota > Viridiplantae > Streptophyta > Polypodiopsida > Polypodiales > Pteridaceae > Ceratopteris > Ceratopteris richardii. The sequence goes on along the minus strand of CM035408.1, from coordinate 56,732,700 downwards.
TGTCATTCCATTTAAGGATTTTGATGGGAGCATGTTGATCAAGTAAGTGGCTATGGAAACAACCTTTGCCCATAGGTAGTTAGGTAACTTCTTCTCATTCAACATTGACCTCGCAACTTCAACTATTAACATGTTCCTTCTCTCTACTACACCATTCAATCTAGGAGTATATCTTCTTGTGACTTCCCTTTTTATTCCTTTGTCCTGTAAGAATGAATCAAATTCATGTGAAAAATACTCACCACCTCCGTCAGACCTGATGCTCTTCAAGCTTCTACCTATTTGGTTTTCAACTAACGCCAAGTACTAATGAAACATGTAAATAAATACTTCATCCGTATGCTTCATGAAATAAAGCATTGTCCATCTACTGTAATCATCTATAAATGAAACATAGTACCTTGAACCTGAGATTGATGGATCTTTGCGAGGACCACACACATCAATGTGTACAAGCTCCAAGTATTCTTCATACACGTACCCATTATTTTTGAAAGATTGCCTATGAGCTTTACCAAATTGACAAGATCCACATTTGTATATCATATATTGCTTGGTTACATTGGCAATGCCAAGCATACTTTGATCCCTACATATTTGCTTTAGTGTTCTTTCTCCTCTATGTCCTAGCTTTTTGTGCCATATCTCTAGCTCAGATAGGGTTTTATCCTTGTAATGAAAGAGTGCTACGTTTTTGGTGTCTTCAATCTCAAATGGAATAATCTACCAGATTTCTTACCTTTAGAAATCCTATTGAATCCTTGTTGGGGGTCTTCCACATATGCTCCATGCCTAGTGAATCTGACCTGTAAGCCTTTCTCAACAATCTATCCAACAGTCATTAGGTTTTTGGTTATAGTTGGTACATATAAGAACTTACTTAAGAGTTTCATGTTACCATCACATGTCTTGACATTTCCAATTTGCTTGACTGAGTGTTTAGTGTTATCACACGTTTGTACCTCATGCTTCCCTTTGGGATCTTCAAGATTAGATAATAAAACTACATTTCCAGCCACATGATTGGAACAACCTGAATCAATATAGAAAAGATACTCATCATCATTACCTTGCTTGGATGTCATATTCATGATGAGTAGAGAATCCTCTTGGTCTTCTATGTAGTTATTATGATCTCTTCTTCCTTTGAAACCTCCTTGATAATTGTTGTTGTAGTAGCCTTGATTGTAGTTATGATTGTAGTTGCTTCCTCCATTGTTGTACCTGCCTCTGGATTGTCCATAGCTACCTCTATGGAAGCCTCTTCCCCTTTGGTTCCTTGTGTTCTTGAAGCATTCTTCTGTGGTGTGGTTGGTAAGACCACAAATGTTGCAACGTGGATCATTATAGGATCTCCTCCTACCTTGCTTTCCTCCTTTGCCCCTTCCTCTAGCACCTCTTCCTCTATCTATGTAATTAGCTTGAGAGGTACTAGCCTCTTCTTCATTCTTCTTGCTTTTACCTTTATCCTTGATTTTATTCTTATCTATATAAAGGGCACAAGACTGATTACCTCTAGAGTTGTCACCATTCTTGTTGAGCTTTGTCTCATGGGTGAAGAGTTGCCCCATCAAAGTGTTGAGGTCAGGTATTAGCATATCCATGTAGAGATCCATTGTTGTG
>CM035408.1:56663577-56726077 GCA_020310875.1 Ceratopteris richardii | reverse complement strand
GTGTTTTTTTTACGTTAGTCCTATGATCTTGAACCAATTGAAGTCTTGAAATTCACATACATCCACCAAATTTTCCAAGCTAGAATCATGGGATGAATATGGTCCAATTTTGAACATTTTTCATGTTTTTTATACTTGAGCTGCCCTTGGTGTTATAAATGATTTACCTAGGGATTACTCCAAAAGGATTACCGAAAATTCAAATGTTAAACGCCTTACAAAGGATGATTGCTCTGAGGCAGTAGTGTATGGAGGTTCCACTTTTTTTGACCTAATATGGAGATATTTCTCTTGGGGCCTTGTACACACTCAAGGACCAAAAAAGCTTGTGCTCAAGTTAAAGTTAAACCAAGTTTTCAAGGGAAATTTTCCTAGGGCCATTGTGGGTAGAAATTACTCTTTTTTCTTGTGAGTTTCTTGAATCTCTTGGACTTATAAATCTCTCTTGTTTAGAAATTTTCTAGTAAGTATGGACCATATTCTCAAGAAACCCTAAGCCAAAAACCTTAAATTTACTTATTTCTACATATCCAAATCTAACTAATCGGGCTCAAAATGAAGGAAGTGCACTTCCATTTGAGAATATAAACTCCTTCAGTTCATACATTGCAAGGTACCAACACCAAGTGTGATGAATGAATAGAGACTTCCACAAAAATGGCACCAAAGTTCTGGATGTAGACCTCATCAAAGACACATGTTCCAATTGGCATCAAGCAATGGATTTTCACTCAAAAAATGTCTATTAGAGATAGGAGTTATAGGTATAAAGACCTCACCATTGTAGTAGCCACACATATACAAACTCAAGGAGTCTCACACACACACACACACATGTGTGCACACACATGCAAGCATGCCTCACTCCTTGAAAGGACACAACAACTCTGAAGAAAATCACACATGATAAGAGGAGAGCAACAACAAGAACAAGAAGTTAAAATGAAGTTTTAGTTCACTTCTATAGGTGAGATTTTAAAAATGACTTCCATTGCCATCTACATTCCACCTTAGTAAAAACAAAAATAGGTTCTAAAACCTTGTAATGGGTCCCATTTGAGTGCAACAAATTCTTATAAAATGTTTCAGGATTATGGAATCAATCATAAAGCTCAAGGACTCCTCACCATGCACAATTATTTAGTAGATTACAGAAATCTAGCTTCTTTATATAGTTCCAAAGATGGATTCTTACATAACAATGGAAAGCTTGAGGAAGAATTTCGGAAGTTTTAGGCTATTAGAGAATCACAATGCTTGAGTGCATCCACCATGCTTATTGCTGCAATTTATCAAAAAGCTGACCATCTTCTCCCTCCTTAGCTTTCAAAAATCATTAAGGCGAGTCTCCATCTCAAGAGTGCTTGGACTGCATAATGTTGCAGGTCAACACATGACATTCAGATGTGAGGCATGTCAATTAGGTAAGGCTCATAAGCAATCATACAGTAAGCATGGATTTATGTATTTAGAGAAGCTTAATGAATTGGTACACACAGATGTGTGGGGACCATCAAAGGATTTCAATATTAATGGTTCAAGATATTATGTGATTTATGTTGATGATGCTACCAGGTGGATCACTATATATATGATCAAAGATAAATTAGAGGTATTCAATACATTTAAACATTATCATGTGTATTCAGAAAGAATCACAGGTCAAAAGTTAAAGAGACTAAGGTCAAATGGAGATGCAGAGTGTTTTTCTAACGAGTTCAATGATTACTTATGGAATGTAGGTATAAAAAGGGAAGTCACTTGTAGGTACTCTCCTCAGCAAAATGGTGTAGCAGAAAGGAGAAATAGAACTCTTGTTGAGTTTGCAAGATCAATGATGAAGGAGAAAAATTGTCCAAATTATTTGTGGGCTAAAGCTGTAAATATAGCTACATACTTGGTTAATAGGTTACCATGTAAAGCTTTTAAGGGTATGACACCATATGAAGCTTGGTGCGTTAATAGGTTACCATGTAAAGCTTTGTAGGGTATGACACCATATGCATATGTGCCATCTCATTTGAGGTATAAATTGGAACCTAAAGCTGAAAAAGTATGTGTTCATTGGATATGATGATAAAGAGATGGGTTATAGGTTGTGGAGTCCATCCACAAAGCAATTCCTTGTATCAAAGGATGTTACATTTGATGAGCAAGGTACTTGGTATGTAGGTACAATCAATAATCATGCAAGTGATGAAGAAGTTTTGAATTAGAAGAAAGGTACTTGAACAATGAAGTACAAGTTGAAGTTGAAGAAGTACCAAGGTTTAATCCTGAATGTGATGAAGTAGAGACTTCAAGAAGTGGACAACTCAGAAGTTCATCAAGACATAAATGGCAACCTACAAGGTATAGCTATGACACTTCTTTTTTGACTACTAAAGATTATGCTTACATGGTGAAAGCAGATGAAGATCCTTCTACATATGAAGAGGCAAAAGGTAAGGAACATTGGGAGAAAGCTATGCAAGAAGAGTATGATGCATTAATAGAGAATGAGACATGGGATTTGGTTCCTAAACCAACAGTCACAAGATCATTGGATGCAAATGAGTCTACAAAACAAAGAGGTATGCAGATGGAAGTGTGTCTAGGTATAAAGCTAGACTTGTTGTGAAAGGATATGCTCAGACATATGGTATAGATTATGATGAGACCTATAGTCCTGTGGCAAAGATGACAACCATAAGGACACTCATAGCCATTACTGCATGTAAAGGTTGGAGATTATGTCATTTAGATGTGTAGAATGCTTTTCTTAATGGTTATATTTCAGATGATGTTTTCATGGAGCAACCACAAGGGTTCATAGATAAAAGGTATTTAGAATATGTATGTAAGCTCAAGAGAGCTTTGTATGGTTTGAAGTAGGCCCTAAGGGCATGGAATTATAGACTTGTGAAGTTCTTGAAGGAACTTGGTTTCCAAGTATCTAAAGCTGATAGTAGCTTGCTTGTCAAAGCAAGTGATGTTGGGTTCATTTATATGTGCATATATGTTGATGAGATAATTCTTACAGGTATAGATGAGAAGGGCATACAAAGCCTCAAGAAGCAAATGAAAAAAGAGTTCAAGATTAGTGACTTGGGAGACTTGTCATATTTCTTTGGCATGGAGATCTCAAGTGTATGTGACTCAAGAAATGTATTTGAAGGACTTGTTGATCAAGTTTAAAGTGAAAGATTACAGGGTAGCTCCTACTCCAATGGAGTTGAATACAAAATTGAGCAGATATGGAGGAGAAGAGTTCAAGGATATGAAGCTATATCAAAGTCTGGTTGCTAGTCTAATCTATGCTACATTAACTAGGCTTGATTTGTCATATGCAATTGGAGTGTTGTCTCAATTCATGCATTGTCCTAGGAAAGAACATTTGGTTGCAGGACAAAGTGTTGAGATAAATTTAGGGTACACTCAAGGAAGGTTTGTATTATGGTTTTACATTAGATACAAACATCAAGATATATAGTGATACAGATTGGGCAGGTAATCCTGATAATAGGAGATCAACATATCGATACTTGTTTTATGTGGGAGATAAGCTAATCTCTTGGTATTCTAAGAAGCAACATACAGTTCCTTTATCATCTACAGAGGCAAAATATAAAGGTATGGTTGAAGCTGCAAAGGAAGTCATATGGTTGAAGACTTGCATGAAGAGTTTTGACATCATTCAGAGTACACCCACTATTCATGGAGATAATATGAGTTCATTGTATCTAGCTGCTAATCCTATTTTTCATGCCAGGACTAAACATATTGAGATTCAGTATCACTTCTTAAGAGAGATTGGAAAGCTACTAAGATATTATGAATCATATGAACCAAAAGCATCAGTTCATTACATTCCTCAAGGGCAGTGGCGCAGGAAAATCATGCCTACACGAAGGGATAAATTCACACATGTCTTATAGTGATGAAATTAGGATCCAAAATAGTTCTATAAATTTCATAACTAAGAGCTTGAGAACTAGGAGCAGAAAGACCCAATGTATATACACTAATCTGATGTATAGAGATATATTTAACTCAATTATAAGTCCTAATCTAAGAGAGAGAGGTAGTCCAAGTTGATCAAGAGGTAGATTGTAATGAAAGATCATTCATAGATACAAATCTTTCCATGGCTATGAGCAGGATGAGGCCGTGTCATTTTTTATACATCTTCTCTAATAGTAGACACATGTTAATGTAGAAGGAATTGAGTAGATTCTCACTGTGTGGAGAAATCAAAGTGATTTCATAACTATATGAATGACATTTATAAGTGACACGTTTTGAGGTGCATATGAAATTCGGATCCAAATTAATTCTAGAAATTTTAGAATTCTGAGTTTGAGAACTAGGAGCACAAAGAGAACGATGTATATAAGTTATTTTGATGTGTAAAGATATAGTTAACTTGATTATAAGCCCTAATCTAAGAGAGAGAGGTAGTTGGGTTTTTTCAAGCAATATATTGTAATGAAAGATCATTCATAGATATAGATCTCTCTATAGGTATGTGCAGAATGAGGCCATGTCATTTTCTACACATCTTCTCTAATAGTAAACACATGTTTGTGTAGAAGTTATTGAGTATATTTTCATTGTGTGAAGACATAAAGCTGATTTCCTAACTATATGAATGACAGTTATAAGTGATGGGTTTTTGGGCATGGATTTCTCCATACTTCTAAGAATGAGATCTCAAGGTATAGTGTAAAGTTTTGGATGAATGGTAGTTTATTTGAAAGTTATCATCCTTAACTACAATCAACCAAAAGATCTTTGCCAAATGGAAGGTGAAGGCATTTCAAATTGATGAAGGTAAATTTCACATTTCATACATAGTGTGATTCTTGAAGACATTTCAAGTTATTCACAAGCAATTACTTGAAAGTGTTGCTTGGAATTTGATTTCTATTAATCATTTAATACAAGAATCTCTTAGATTCATTAAAAATAAGAGAGGGAGTGATGCTAGAAGAAAAGGGCAACTAGAGGGAAAAATAAATGTTCATATTTATTAAGTAAAGTGTTAAAGTTTGAAGTGTCAAGGTTATCTGAGCTAATGATGCTTGTAGAGGACTTATAATATCACATAAGCTTAGTTCGTGTGATGTTCCATACATCAACAAATCAAACTCAAAAAATGAGAGATTTTTATGCAGTTTGGATATATTTATCATCAAGAGCCCAGGAATGTAGATAAAAGAGTTTCAAAACTTGTAGCATTTTCCAACATAACTATCCATCTCTTCAATTACTATCAATGCACTACAATAGATTGGCCGTATACCGAGGTTTTAGCGACGGAAATGAACGCACGTATTTTTGCCCCGACATCGGTGTAGGTGTCGGTATGCGTGTCAGTATTAAAGTGCCAATATAGGCATCGGTATAACCATCGATATGAGCGTCAATATATCTGTTGGTATTATCGACGGTTATACGGACGCCTCTAGTGGGTGTACCGTCTATATACCGGCGCCCACTAGGTGTACCGACGCTTATTCCGATGGCATTACTAGGAGTACCATCGCTTATACAGAAAACCATATCTGCAAATTTTTTTTTGGGCAGAGTGTGTTGTCTTTAGCTACAGCAACATTACCATGCTGTTGCTTAGCAAAAGACAATACACTCTACCCAAAAAAACCCAGTACGTGTGATGTGTACTCTAATGTCAACCGAAATATGATTTCATAAAACAGAATATTATTAGACACAAAAGAGATAATCAGAATGAACCATGAACCATGAACCATGAACCATGAACCATGAACCATGAACCATGAACCATGTACAAGAAGATTTATATATTTCATAAATGAAGCAAGTACAAGAGTGTGGCAAACCACTGTCATGTATGACACTTTACAAAATGTAACAAAGCATTGCATTGCCATATAAACATCAAATACAATATTTTGGTGTGACATTGCCATACACATGCAAAGAATGTTCCATATCAACAGTCTTGCAACATAGAACATTCATGAAATGAGATAAATTCACATGAGATTTACAAACAACAAGTAAAAACCAAGTTTATAAATTCATCAGCTCATCGCAAATGCTCCCATGAAACGACCGCACCCCGTCCCTCCAAGTCCTCCAATAGTGCAGTCAATCCATGACGATATCCATAAGCCTCCTCCATTCATGTTGGAGGAAGGCCCATTGCTAGCTCCTCCAGTCAATATACAAAACATTAGTGGAACATATATGAGAAGCTTAACATAAAAAAATTCAATAAACCAAATGGTACTTACAAACTCGTGATGCATCATGTCATATCCGCCGCTTCCCAAATGTGACGGTCCAACTCTATCTAAACATGTGGCTATGGCATCTCGTTGCTGGCGATAGCGATCAGGAGTCTGCTGCTGCTCTTCAAGAATCATAACCCACTCCTCAACATCTAACCATACAGGCTTTGGTAAGCTTTCTGTGAAAGCATCACGAGCCACAGATCATGGATGGGACATAACTTCACGTGCGATGTGTAGAATCCACTCTGAACTGACAAGAGGCTACCCATCGGCTGGTCGAAACTCCTGATAAATCGTCTGTGTGATATAATTCTTCCGATCTTTATCTTTTTCACTCCAAACTATATGGAGCAAAGCTGTCGTATACGTGCACGCATTGCTTTGCTAGCCGCATCCATCATTGGAGCTCCATCTTGGATACTATACACCTTGGAGTCATCATGGTCATGAGCACCCCAAGGTGTATGTGGTGTTCCATGTGGTGTACCACGTGGCGTACCTACATCTGAGGTACTCGTCCTCGGAGTAGAAGTGGGCAACACAACGTCTATCACACTGCCTCCACAACAGGCGCCTCCTCCAGACCTACTTGTAGATCCACTCCTAGATCCTCCTGCTCCAGAGTGTGACCTCGACCTACGAGATGGGCCAGAACCTATATCGCGCTGAGGTGTCGAACACACATGTCTACTACTAGATCCAGTAGGGGATGGCTGAAAGATGGTTGTGGTGAAGTCATAAAGCTAGGAGGCATACCTCCGGCTGGAGTAGCACCACCCGCAGGAGTGATGCTGGTAGGAGTGACACTTGTAGGACTTACACCGGTGGGAGTGAGGCCGGCAGAAGTGAGGCCGCCAAGAGTGAGGCCGGGGGAGTGCTACCATGAGCGATCCAATATTGTGACGCAATGGCCATATACGTGGGAGGTACCTAAGAGATCAACTCTAAGAACTCCTCCTCTATCTTGGAATGTGGAGTGTCTGGAGGACTGTCTCCCATCGTGGTCTATAACAAAAGAACTCAAATAACTAGCATGTGATAATAAAGGTAATTTAGAGAAATGGTAGTGTACAAAAAAACCTAGCAAAAAAAAAAACAAAAATTAGTACGTACAAGTGTTTGATTCAAAACTCCTCTAGTTTAGCATCCTCTTAGAGATCCGATGCACCGAGAATATCTATCTCTATATTGATGACTTCTAAATCGCTTGCTATGCTAGTTTCTTCCTGATCATCGTCTATTGCTTCGTCCTGCATTTCATCTTCTTCAATGACCTCTTCTTCTCGAACAATGATCTCTTCGTCCTCGACTATCGAATGAATCTCTAAGTCCACTACAGATGGACTTTCTTCTACATCTATGTTCTCACAAATTTTTCTACTACGTGGGGCCACTTGTAAAACAAATAGCCACTCTGGTTCTTTTGAATCTGGTATAAAAACAACTTGGTCACAGTGTTCAGGAAGTACGAATGGATCTCTTTCATGCGTCCATAATTTTGTGGAGTCGACTTGAAGCAAACCGCTTTTATCCTGCCTCACCATTGTGTTTCTTCGAGAGGTGACTACTTTGAACCATTTCACATCACTTCAAATTCATAGGAGATGTTTCTGAACAAGAGAAGAAAAACAAAGTTGTACCCCTGTAGTTGTTGGCCTTATGAAAAATCCTTCAGCCATAGAAGGATTATTACACCCTATCAAATTCATTTGTCTTCAGATGTTTCTGAATAAGAGAAGCAAAACAAAGCTCTACCCTTGTAGTTGTCTGCCTTGTGATAGATTCTTTAGCCGTAGAAAGATTATTCCCTAGCAAATTCATTTGTCCTCCTTTTCATGCCTTTCTCTAGATGTCGCTATTGCATTCAGGGAGCATATCTAATTTATTTATTTTTCCTCCCTTCATCCAAAAGGTTTACCTAATTTTGCAAAGCTTCGCTCTCCTCCCTTTTCTTCCTCTCTACTAAACTCAAACATTTTTTCTCTATCTCCATAACTTCCTCCTTGAAAAACAATCTCTCTCAATATTCCCCACTCAAGATGCATCACCCAAAATAACTCTCCATAGTGATGGCATCCGTCATCAATGCTCCACTATAGAACATGCATACCCTTGCCCCCGCCACTACTACCTTTAATTCTCTCTTTTAATAAGTCATACATATAGGTTTAGCTAAGAAGATCGAATTTTTCCACCTAATTAACAAGGTCCCAAATTTACCTTTTTTATAAACATTAAAACAATTTCAACCTTATCCACATTCCAAAATGGTACATACTTGCACACACATACACACATGCATGCACACACATACACATGCATTCACACACACAAACACACACACACACACACACACACATATATATATATATATATATATATATATATATATATATATATATATATATATATATATATATATATATATATATATATATATATATATATATATATATATATATATATATATATATATATATATATATATATATATGCATTTTTGAAGGCACAAAAAGAGAATAATTTGGGGTAATGTAAAAAAGCATCAAATATTTGTCTTAGTTTGAAACCAATAATATCAATGATGGTTTCAATATCTCTCTCTCTCTCTCTCTCTCTCTCTCTCTCTATATATATATATATATATATATATATATATATATATATATATATATATATATATATATATATATATATATATATATATATATATATATATATATATATATATATATATATATATATATATATATATATATATGTGTGTGTGTGTGTGTGTGTGTGTGTGTGTATGCATTTTTGAAGGCACAAAAAGAGAATGATCTGGGGTAATGTAAAAAAGCATCAAATAGGAACTGGCTTCAGCTTTGGCTATAAGCACTTCTTCCTAAAGTGGCGCAATATCAGCTTCTAGCATATCTACTTTGGCTTGGTACTACTACCGGAGGGAGTGTTGGGCCACTTCGAGGTGATGGGGAAGATGGGTGGAGAGATGAATGAGGTAATTGCCAATCTGAGCTAATTGAGCTAAGGAGTCAGGGATGAGAGAGGTGGAAATGGGCTGAGAAGGGTTAGCTCAAATAGTGGTAGATGACGAGGGAGGGGAATAATCCGGTGAGGAGGGAAGAGGCTGGCCTGTCGACTGACAAGGGGAAGAAGGAAGGCTAGGCGGCAATGGCACCTTGGAGGGACACAGACGTAGAGGTGGATTTTGAGAGGTAGAGAGCAGGCAAGGGTTGTTACCACGAGAGCTAAACCATCTAGTTGTGTGGTCTGCTCCTCAGGTTGGGGATTATCGGCGGGCTGCATAGTTTCCATGGCTGTAGCAAGCACGAACTCCTGATGATGGGACTCGGGCAGCACGACCATATCAGCAATTGAACTTCGTCAACAACAGTATCACGAAGAGCTTTATCTGGAGGGGATGATGGAGCAGAAGCAATCTTAGCCAATGAAGCAGTGTCCTGCACTTGCACGGTGGAGGACGATAGGACTTTACTATGTGAAGGGCTCAATTTTCGACGTTCCCCTGGAAAGAATTGCAGAAGACCTGCATCATCGTCGATCTCCATCAATTGTGTAGACTCCTCATGTAATAGAATTGTAGGCACAGGAGGAGGTTGTGCTGCCTAAATTGTCAGGAGAAGGAAAGCCAGAAGCTATGGCAAGCGAGTGCGGGGTCTCTCGTTCTTGGCCAATTACCTAGAAACGGTCTGGCATTCCCAGTGAATGCACCGAAAAAAGAAGGAAGCAATATTAACTGCTTCTCTTGCTGCGGTGTCAATCATCGAGTAAAAGGGGCGAGAAATGCCATAGGTGCATTTTTGGACATTCAAGGCAGCGACAAGGAATTGGAGTGCGGTACGTTCTAGTTCAGGATGACACAAAATGGCAAACTCGTTGGATGAGTGGCAGGGAAAGAGTTCTTTCATAATAGCCATGGGTAAGAGAGGTCCATCGACCAGACCCTCATGAGGGAGACGGAATCCCTCAGCGACTATATTCAGGGTGACTACGACATGGGGGTTCAGGCATGTGAGCGAGGAACATGGTTCAGTAGCCGGTGTTGTTGGAGAAACAATCACTAATTGGACATATATTTGAAGGTCAAAGCTTTAGAAGAAAACCACATGCCTATGTGAAGGGACAAATTCACAAGTGTATTATATTTGTAAAGTTAGTTCACTTTAGTTCTAGAAGTTTTTTAAAAATCACGAGAATAAGAAAATTTATATAAGTTACTTTGTATCAACTGACGTGAAGAGGGAATACAATGAGAAGTGAGTTAGAACTCATTTTGTATGACTGAGAATAGTCGGGCTTCTCTGCGTGAGAAAGCACCTGTGCATTCTTGAGTTTTCATAGTTATGGAAAGAGTTTATTGAAGTTCTATGTATAAGTCTTCTTCTTCCATCTCTAGTGTTTGTCTTGTGTGAAATGATTTCAAGAGTTGAAGTTTTCCAAGCAATCGATGCCTGGCATCGAGTTTGTGTTGATAAGTCCTTTTTTTATTCTCTAAGTGTTATGTACTGCTAGAACTTCTTAAAAACATGAGGTTTGTGGAGCAACTTGATGCCTGGCATCGAGTTTCAACATAAAGTCGATGTCTGGCATCGACTTCCCACATAAAAGTGGTCTTCTTCATGTGTGTGTTCAAGGGGGTAATTCTGGTGCTGAAAAAGTGGCTGAAAAAGCTGAAAGTCGATGCCAGGCATCGACTTTTGGTTGCAAGTCGATGCTAGGCATCGAATTTTCATTTTTAGACACTCAGAATCACTAAAGGAGGCAAAATTTCCAGTTTTGTCAAGTCATATAGGGTGATCTTGTGAAGGCCATAACTTCAGTTCTAGAAATTCGTTTCATGCATATGATAGCCTATTGGAAAGCTCTACTCTTCTACTTTCATCCACTAAAAGATCTTGGAGAAATAATATTTGAGCTAGGAGAAATTAGCAAAATACTGAAGGTATGTAATTTTAGTGACTAGAAAAATCTGAAGAAGTAAAGTTCTTGGTTTTGGCTATCAATTCTCAAAGTTTGGAGTGGCAATGAGTTAATGGTGACCATAGAGGTGTTCTAGTGTCACATTAATTCATTTCTTGTGGTGTTTTACACATCAACAAGCGGTATGAGAGCAGAAAGGTCCTAAAGAGCAGAAGGCAGCAAAGGTACAAGAAGTTCTGGAAAGTTTTCCATTAAAGTTTGAAAGGTGAAGCATTTGAAGAAACAAGGCATCAAAAGATTACTTTCGAAGTATCCTCATACACAAAGAACTTCAAAAGGTATTATCCTTTATCCTTTAAGCTCACAGGTTGCAGCAGAAGGGAAGGAGTATGGCAGATCATATCTCCATTGTCAAACTGGACAGAGATAATTACCCCGCATGGTAATCAGAATGGAAGCCTTACTTATGAGTAAGGATCTCATGATATATGTTACAGGTGAAGAAGAGAAGCCAGTATTTGAAGATGAAAGCCGACCAAAGAAAGAGGAACTTGATGCTTTAAAGCATTGGAAGAAGAAGGATGCAAGTGCAAAAGCTTACATCTACAATACAATCTCAGATCATTTGCTACCACACATCAGAGGATTGGAATCATCTGAAGCCAAGTCAAAGTATTAGTGATTATGTCACTAAGATGAAGGATCTAGCATATAGCCTTGGATCCATAGATGAAGATGTTGAAGATCACAGATTGATTGCTCAACTACTTGCAGGTTTGAGAGGGGATGAAAGGTGGAAACCTTTTGTCTTATCAACAGAACTTTCATTAAATCATTATGTTCCAGATTTGAATCAATTACTTGGTTTGATGCTCACATATGAGCAAGACTTGAAGGGAGATGGAGATAAAGGACAAAGTTCTGCAATGTACATGAAGAATAAGAAGAAAGGAGATAAAGGTAAAGCAAAGGATGAAGAAGAGTCAACTTCTCAAGTTTATTATGCAAGAGGTAAAGCCACTGGCAGAGGAAGACCAAGAGGTTTTGGAAGAGGAAGAGGTAATCAGAATAACAACAAGAAAGCTTGCTGGATCTCTGGATTGAGTAATCATTTGGCTCATGATTGTTAGCACAATCAACAAGGATCAAACCAAAATCAAAACAACAATAGTAGAGGGCAATGTGGAAGATATCAAAGTAATTTTCAAAGAGGTAGACAAAATCAAAGAGGAGGCTATGGTAGAGGTGGAGGAAGAAGTTGGGGACAGAATCAATCCTACAACACCACCTACTACAACTATGCAAATGACACACAGAATGAAAGTTATACATCATTGATGATGAATTCAATTAGCACATCAGATAAAGAAGATCTAAAGGTATTTTACATTGACTCTGGATGTTCTAATCATTTGTGAGGAAAAGAATTGATGTCAGAATTGGAAAAAGGTATTTCTGGTCATACAGTTCAAATAGGTGATAATACCTGACATAGTGTACATTCAATTGGAAAGGTGAAATGCAAGAGTGGAGCAGATTTGCTAACCAATGTTTTGTATGTTCCTACAATACCTAAAAACTTGATTAGTGTGGGACAAATAGTTGAAAAAGGTTTTCAAGTCAGATTTACAAAAGAAGGAGTATTTGTTGAAGATCCAGAGAATGGATATAATCAGATTGTTTGTGGTAAGAAAGAAGGTAGACTCTTTACTTTAAGAGTTCAAGGAAACATTGGTCAAGCTTTGCTCACACATGATGAAGGAGTGATTACAGAACTTGATCTCTGGCATAAGAGATTAGGTCATTTCAATGCAAGAGGAATTAAAGCTATGGTTGCAAATCAGTCTGTACTAGGATTACCAAATGTGCAGAATCAACATATGGTTTATAAATGTGAAGCATGTCAAATGGGAAAAGCACATAGGTTACCATTTCAGAAGAAAGGATTCAAACATGATGGAGTACTTAAGCTCATTCATACAGATGTATGGGGACCAACAAAAGAAGGATCTATCAATGGTTCAAGATATTATGTTCTTTTCATTGATGATGCTACAAGATGGATAACATTATATGTTTTGAAGGAGAGATCAGAAGTGTTCGGAGCTTTCAAGCATTTTCATGCATATGCAGAGAGAGTCACAGGTCAGAAGCTTAAAAGACTAAGGTCTGATGGAGGAGGAGAATACTTATCCCAAGAGTTCAATGATTATCTTTGGAATGCAGGTATTAAGAGAGAAATAACTTGCAGGTATACACCACAACAAAATGGTGTAGGAGATAGATGAAATAGGACTTTGGTTGAGTTTGCTAGAGCTATGCTAAAGGAGAAGAATTGTCCAAATTATCTTTGGGCTGAGGCTGTAAATACAGCTACATATCTTGTGAATAGATTACCATGTGCAGCTCTAAATGGAATGACTCCATATGAAGCTTGGTGGGGTAAGAAACCAACACTAGATCATTGTAGAGTGTTTGGATCGATTGCATATGCTTATGTGCCATCACAACTTAGACATAAACTTGAACCAAAGGCAGAAAAATATGTGTTCATTGGTTATGATGAAAAGCAGATGGGTTATAGGTTGTGGAATCCTTTAACCAAAGAATTTCTTATTTCTAGAGATGTTACATTTGATGAGCAGAAAAGTTGGTATGTGGATCAAAGTCATACAGCTGAAGAATTTGAAGAAGAGGTAAGAAGATGTGAGAAAGGAAAATCAATTGTGCAGGTGAATAGAGATGAAGACTATATGCAAGCAAGTACATCGAGAAGTGGATTAACAAGAAGAAATGAAGAAGCTCCTATATTTGATGAAGAGGTGTATCCAGACACTTATGAAGAATGTGACCAAGAAGGTCAAGCAGGACTAGAAGGCAACCAAAAAGGTATTCTTATGATACTTCTTACATAACTCAGAAGAACTATGCATATATGATCAAAGATGATGAAGAACCTCACAACTATGATGAAGCTAAAGGTAAGAAGCAATGGGAAGAAGCAATGAAGGAAGAGTTCAATGCACTAGAGGAGAACAAGACATGGGAACTTGTTCCTAAACCAAATGGTAAGAAAGTAATTGGAAATAAATGGGTTTATAAAGTGAAGAAGCTTGCAGATGGAAGTATAGCCAGATACAAAGCTAGACTGGTGGTGAAAGGCTATGCCCAAACCTATAGCATAGATTATGATGAGACATTTAGTCATGTAGCTAAGATGTCAACTATAAGGACAATCATTGCTATTGCAGCTTCAAAAGGATGGACTCTAAGTCAGTTGGATATAAAGAATGCATTCTTGAATGGATACATATCAGATGAGGTATACATGGAACAACCTCAAGGGTTTATAGATTCCAGGTATCCAAATTTTGTTTGCAGGTTGAGAAGAGCATTATATAGGATTGAAGCAAGCTCCAAGAGCATGGAACTATAGACTGGTGAAGTATCTCAATGAACTTGGATATCAAAGTTCAAAAGGAGATCCAAGTCTACTCATCAAAAGAGCAGAGGAAGGTACAATCTACATTTGTATTTATGTAGATGATATTATAATCACAAGTACTTCACATGAAGGAATCAAGAAGGTAAAGAGATTACTTGAGAAAGAGTTCAAGATTAGTGACTTAGGAAAGTTGTCATACTTTCTTGGAATGGAAGTCACTTATACAGATCATGGCATATATGTATCACAAGAAAGGTATCTTCTGAATCTATTGAAGAAGTTTGATATGGAGAATTGCAAAGAAGCTTCAACTCCACTTGAAGTTAATCACAACCTCAGTAAATATGATGGTGCACAATACAAAGATATGAGGAAGTATCAATCTCTTGTGGGTAGTTTGATTTATGCTACACTAACAAGACCTGATCTTAGTTTTGCAGTGGGAGTCTTGTCACAATTCATGCATTGTCCAATGGACCCACATTGGATTACAGGTCAAAGAGTTCTCAGATATATCAAAGGAACTATAAAGGAAGGATTATATTATCCTTTTACATCAGATTTGAAGTTGAGAGCCTATAGTGACTCAGACTGGGCAGGTAACCAGGATGACAGAAGATCAACTCATGGCTACATGATATACATTGGTGATAAGCTTGTAAGTTGATGTTCAAAGAAACAACATACATTAACATTATCATCAACTGAAGCTGAGTACAAAGGACTTGTGGAAGTAGCTAAGGAGGTCATATGGATGCCGACATTGTTCAAAAGCTTGGGCATTGATCAAGGTACACCTACAATACATGGAGATAATATGAGTTCACTTTATCTTGCAGCAAATCCAGTTTTTCATGCAAGGACAAAGCACATAGAGATACAATATCATTTTCTCAGAGAAAAGGTAATGGAGAAGGAGATTGAAGTGGAGTAAATTTCTACTAAAGATCAGTTAGCAGACATAATGACAAAGAGCTTGGATGGTGTGAAGACGAGCAGATTCAAAAGCATGGCAGGAGTAAAGGAAAAGAAGATGATATGAAGAAACAGAGAATGTCAATTAACGATTGAGGGGGAGCTATTGGAGAAACAATCACTAATTGGACATATATTTGAAGGTCAAAGCTTTAGAAGAAAACCACATGCCTATGTGAAGGGACAAATTCACAAGTGTATTATATTTGTAAAGTTAGTTCACTTTAGTTCTAGAAGTTTTTTAAAACTCACGAGAATAAGAAAATCTATATAAGTTAGTTTGTATCAACTGACACGAAGAGGGAAGACAATGAGAAAGTGAGCTAGAACTCATTTTGTATGACTGAGAATAGTCGGGCTTCTCTACGTGAGAAAGCACTTGTGCATTCTTGAGTTTTCATAGTTATGGAAAGAGTTTATTGAACTTCTGTGTATAAGTCTTCTTCTTCCCTCTCTAGTGTTTGTCTTGTGTGAAATGATTTCAAGAGTTGAAGTTTTCCAAGCAAGTCGATGCCTGGCATCGAGTTTGTGTTCATAAGTCCTTGTTTTATTCTCTGAGTGTTATGTATTGCTAGAACTTCTTAAAAACAGAGGTTTGTGGAGCAACTCGATGCCTGGCATCGAGTTTCAACATAAAGTCGATGCCTGACATCGACTTCCCACATAAAAGTGGTCTTCTTCATGTGTGTGTTCAAGGGCGTAATTCTGGTGCTTGAAAAGTGGCTGAAAAAGCTGAAAATCGATGCCAGGCATCGACTTTTGGTTGCAAGTCGATTCTAGGCATCGAATTTTCATTTTTAGACACTCAGAATTACTAAAGGAGGCAAAATTTCCAGTTTTGGCAAGTCATACAGGGGGATCTTGTGAAGGCCATAACTTGAGTTTTAGAGATTCGTTTCATGCATATCATAGCTTGTTGGAAAGCTCTACTCTTGTACTTTCATCCACTAAAAGATCTTGGAGAAATAATATTTGAGCTAGGAGAAATTAGCAAAATACTGAAGGTATGTAATTTTAGTGACTGGAAAAATCTAAAGAAGTAAAGTTCTTGGTTTTGGCTATCATTTCTCAAAGTTTGGAGTGGCAATGAGTTAATGGTGACCATAGAGGTGTTCTAGTGTCACATTAACTCATTTCTTGTGGCGTTTTGCACATCAACAGGTGTCACAACAATGGAAGAGATAATATGCACAAAGAAAGGATGGCACTCCACTGAATGCCAAGGCAATTAAGCGAAGGCTAGGAGGCCACGGACACACAGATACTCGCTCACTTCCGGAGCAAGGCCAGCCCGAAAGGTGACAATATTAGCTAGAGCTTCCATGGCGGAGACGAAAACACACAAAGGCACAGGTAACACAGAGTTCACAAGCACACAAGGATGCAATAGCAAAAAACAACATGAAGAACAGGATTACGTAGAAACACTGAACGAATCATGCGGAAAGAAACATGATCATCACACAATATTGGAAATATACAGACATAATGGTGACATGCACACATTAACATAATCGGAGACATAGAAGGCGGCTACTAATCATGGTTCGGTAAGAAAACCGAAATATTACGGTTAGTCGGTCAATCAGAATCACACAGAAAGGAAAGGAACATCGAGGCAAAATAGTGAGGAAAAAAAATGGGTGAAAAGTAAAAATACAGATCGAGCATTGTAGAGCACCTCTCTCTCTCTCTCTCTGAAAGTTGGCACCCTCCCTTGAGCTTCTACGGATATGGAAACACGGCTGTGATGTAGAGGGGCTTGTTCCCT
The DNA here is from genome assembly GCA_020310875.1 of Ceratopteris richardii. Classification (NCBI taxonomy): domain Eukaryota; kingdom Viridiplantae; phylum Streptophyta; class Polypodiopsida; order Polypodiales; family Pteridaceae; genus Ceratopteris; species Ceratopteris richardii. The sequence continues at coordinate 56,708,682 of CM035408.1, read as the reverse complement.
TTATGCTTGTCTGAACCCCAAGAACAGAGCTCGGAAAGGTTCCTCTTAGTATTTTCTCTATGATTAAGAGGCTTTCTCTCTCTCTCTCTCTCTCTCTCTCTCTCTCTCTCTCTCTCTCTCTCTCTCTCTCTCTCTCTCTCTCTCTCTCTCTCTCTCTCTCTCTCTCTCTCTCTCTCTCTCTCTCTCTCTCTCTCTCTCTCCTCCCCTCACACCCCCGCAGCCCATCCCCACGCCCTCCCCCTCACACCACTCTCCACCGCTGCCTACCCCCACCCCCTCACCCTCCACTCCCCACCACAGCCTACACTCGCCTCCTCCCTCTCCACTCCCCACCACAGCCTACCCTCGCCAACCCCACCCTCTCCCCCTCCACTCCCCACCACAGCCTACCCCCGCCACCCCCACCCTCTCCCCCTCCATTCCCCACCACGTCCTACCCCCGCCTCCTCCCTCTCCACTCCCCACCACAGCCTACCCCCGCCACCCCCACCCTCTACCCCTCCACTCTCCACTGCTGCCTACCCCCACCCCCTCCCCCTCCACTCTCCACCGCGGCCTAACCCCACCCTCTCCCCCTCCACTCCCCACCACAGCCTACCCCCACCCTCTCCCCCTCCACTCTCCACCACTGCCTACCCCCACCCCCTCCCCCTCCACTCCCCACCACGGCCTACCCCCGCCTCCTCCCTCTCCACTCCCCACCACAGCCTACCCCCACCCTCTCCCCCTCCACTCTCCACCGATGCCTACCCCCACCCCCTCACCCTCCACTCCCCACCACGGCCTACACTCGCCTCCTCCCTCTCCACTCCCCACCACAGCCTACCCCCGCCACCCCCACCCTCTACCCCTTCACTCTCCACCGCTGCCTACCCCCACCCTCTCCCCCTCCACTCCCCACCACGGCCTACCCCCGCCTCCTCCCTCTCCACTCCCCACCACAGCCTACCCCCGCCACCCCCACCCTCTACCCCTCCACTCTCCACCGCTGCCTACCCCCACCCCCTCCCCCTCCACTCTCCACCGCGGCCTAACCCCACCCTCTCCCCCTCCACTCCCCACCACAGCCTACCCCCGCCACCCCCACCCTCTACCCCTCCACTCTCCACCGCTGCCTACCCCCACCCCCTCCCCCTCCACTCTCCACCGCGGCCTAACCCCACCCTCTCCCGCTCCACTCCCCACCACGGCCTACACTCGCCTCCTCCCTCTCCACTCCCCACCACAGCCTACGCCCGCCACCCCCACCCTCTACCCCTCCACTCTCCACCGCTGCCTACCCCCACCCTCTCCCCCTCCACTCCCCACCACGGCCTACCCCCGCCACCCCCACCCTCTACCCCTCCACTCTCCACTGCTGCCTACCCCCACCCTCTCCCCCTCCACTCCCCACCACGGCCTACCCCCGCCTCCTCCCTCTCCACTCCCCACCACAGCCTACCCCCACCACCCCCACCCTCTACCCCTCCACTCTCCACCGCTGCCTACCCCCACCCCCTCCCCCTCCACTCTCCACCGCGGCCTAACCCCACCCTCTCCCCCTCCACTCCCCACCACAGCCTACCCCCGCCTCCTCCCTCTCCACTCCCCACCACAGCCTACCCCCACCCTCTCCCCCTCCACTCTCCACCGCTGCCTACTCCCACCCCCTCACCCTCCACTGCCCACCGCGGCCTACACTCGCCTCCTCCCTCTCCACTCCCCACCACAGCCTACCCCCGCGACCCCCACCCTCTACCCCTCCACTCTCCACCGCTGCCTACCCCCGCCTCCTCCCTCTCCACTCCCCACCACAGCCTACCCCCACCCTCTCCCCCTCCACTCTCCACCGCTGCCTACCCCCACCCCCTCCCCCTCCACTCCCCACCACAGCCTACCCCCGCCACTCCCACCCTCTACCCCTCCACTCCCCACCGCGGCCTACCCCCACCCTCTCCCCCTCCACTCTCCACCGCTGCCTACCCCCACCCCCTCCCCCTCCACTCCCCACCACAGCCTAACCTCGCCTCCTCCCTCTCTCACCACCCCCTCATACCACCCCCGCCCCCTCACATCACTCCCTCGCACCACCCCCGCCCCCTCACACCACCCCCTCACACCATCCCCACCCCCTCACACCACCCCCTCATACCACCCCCTCACACCACCCCCTCACACCACCCCCGCCCCCTCACACCACTCCCCGCTCACACACACATGCGACATACACACAATGGATGGGGCATGGTGGAGGTTGGATTTGCTAGCGATGATGCTCCTCGGGCTGTATTTCCTAGTATTGTGGGCCGTCCAAAGCACACTGGGGCATATGTTGGTGATGGGGCCCAATCCAAGCGTGGAATTCTCATCTTGAAATACCCGATTACAAGACTTTTTGTGTCGATCAAAGACCCCTTCTTTACCGGGACGATTGGGAACATTATAGCAAGTTCGCTGAACAGATTGGCAAACAAGTTCAAATTGTTAGAGATGATTTATTAGTCACCAATCCTATGATGGTATGGGATAAAAATATGCAGGTAAAAAGTGGAAGCAGGGAATAGCTTTTTGCCACCAGCCATTCACGGCGACTACCTAATTTTTGTGGACCCAATTCAAATCAAAGGAATAATTGACCTACCCCTCTAATTTTGGGCATTTCACCGGCGCGTGATCAATGGACGTGAAGATTCGGGAAGGCCTCTTGGCCTATTGGGGCCTATAAAAACAAGGGATTCGTGCTATTTGGGGTACACTTTTTGGTACATGTTTTTTTTTGGAGTTACTTTGGCGTGTGTATACGTGTAGAAGTTCTCTCTTGCGCTTGGTGGTTTCAAGCCTATTGTAGGAGCTACTTTGTAGTGTGGATACAGAGGGTAGGCTTCTCAGTGGAGGGCTATGAGCACTATAGTGTAAGAGAGTGTCTTGGATGTTCTTTCCTTTCTGTGAGACACTATTGGTGTTAAGCTCTATTCTCTTGAGCAATTCCTTCATCATTTGTATTGATCTGTATTTATCTTCATAGAGTACCACGAAGCTCTGAGCATTAGTTTTTGAGCATTTCCTTGACAAATCTTGTAATCATCTGAATCGAATCAAGAAGTGTATGGTCTTCCTTGGTCAATTGTTGTCCATATTTTTTGAAGTATCTCCTTGTTATCTACCTGATCACAGAAATGTTAAAGGGTATACTTCCCTAAAGAGAACCCCCCTTGAGTAGGCGACGTACTGGATGTGTTAATCTTTAATCTCTACTTTTGTTAAAAGCGGATACCCCAGTACCTCCTCTACAGTTTGGCACGCCCGGTGGGACATTTGCATTTCTGTGAGAGGTATTTTTGCCCTATTACATTTGCAAAGTAGGTACATGACCCATACACGGGCAGATAAGGAGTCTCTTCGTGTTCGGAGGAGCCTTAACAAGTTAGCCATAACCACGACTAGTGAGTCTACCTCCCCTCTGCCCTCCCTAAATTTATCAATTGATTTGGGTGCGACACCAATGTCGAAAGAGGGGTATAGGAGAACTCTAGACTTCTCCTCAGATACGTCCGAAGAAACACCAGTACAAATGGAGGATCTCTCTCATTTACTCTCCAGATTAAATATCAAATTCCCTACCTTCAAGGGACAAGCCTATGAGGATGCTGATGATCATGTGAGAAGATTCATCTCTTTATGCCGTGGACGAGGTTTGCAAAATAGAGAGGATGCAATGCTGGCACTCTTTCCATCCACATTGGAGGGTCTTGCAGATAAATGGTATAGTCAATATGCAGATGGCCATTTCACTACATGGGAGGCTTTGAAGGCGGCGTTCTCACAGACATTCCAACCAAGTGATTCCTCGGAAAGAGCTCTAGATCAGCTAGAGAATTTGAAGCTAAGACCAGGTGAATCCTTTCATGAACTTCACACTAGAACAAAAGCACTTGTTGCACGTCTGCCACATGCTCCAGGTGACTTTTTGGTTAAAAAGTGGATCGAAAAGGCTCTGCCTAGGTCATCTCAGCAGAAGCTTCGTGAATCTCTTAGATTGGATGCGACCCTCAATGATTTTGTTACAGCGGCATCATGCATTGAAGAAGCAAGGCAACATTTTGAAGGGGATACACAACAAAAGTATGCTGCAGATCTGGATCCTATTGAGCAACTAAGGAGGGAACTCGAAGCATTGAAGATGCAACAAAATCAACAAGAAGAGAAGGTCTTGCCACCACTACGTCGCACTGATGATGAAATAGCTCAACTTCGCCGAGAGTTAGAAGATTTGAAGACCACTCAGGATATAAAGAGACAAATTTGGTGTACAATCTGTAACAACAATGGACATTCCAATGCTAATTGCCCTATTAAGGTAAGCTGTCAATTTTGTGGAAAAGATGGTCATGAAGCCAGAGATTGTTATTACCTCAAGGGTACACAGCAGAGAGGTAACCCTCAAACTTTGGATTCATACTATGCTAGTACTTCAAATACATCTAATAGAGAGGAGAATAGGCCTGCAAAGCTTACATATAATAGACCCTTGATGTGCTATCGTTGTGGAGAATATGGCCACATGCAAAATAGGTGTTCCCTCCTAGAAGATGCACCTCCTTGTCAACATTGTCCAGAGGCCAAGGATCATTATACCAAAGATTGCCCAAGAGGTCGTCCTGCTCCAATTCATATGATTGCAGTCTCTCCACATGAAGAAGGAAAAACAACTCAGACTTATGCTGTTTCATCCTCTGCAATGCCCATGATGACTAGAGCTAGGCAAGCAGCTGCAACCCAGAGAGACGAACAACAAGGATTTCAGGATAAAGAGGAAGAAAAGGAGTCTGGATGGAAGGACCAAGCACAAATTGAAGGAGCTTATAATAAGATGACTACTTCTCTAAAGGGCCAACCAACAAGTCTGCAAGAAAACACTCAGGAGGTAAACATTGAACAGATCTTGAAAGGTATTCATCACAAGGTTAGTCTATATGAACTTATAAGGATGGATTCAAAAATAAGAAGTGACTTACTGAAGATTATACACTCTGCTCACTTGGTCCAATCACTTAGTATAGATGGTTGCATGATTGATTTTCCCCCTGCACCCTTAGCAGACTACCAAAGCTCAAGATTATCTGTTTGTATAAAGGATGAAACTCTCACAGGTGTGATCATAGATGGAGGCTCTGGTATCAATTTAATGCCACATTTTACAATGAAGAAGCTGAAATTGAACCCCACCAAGTTGGCACCATTCACGGTTACATTGGCAGATCAACATTGGGTTGCGCCACTGGGCATTATTGAGAAGGTACTGATGGTAGTACAGGGCTGCCATTTTGTTCTAGATTTTGTTGTTATTGCACTTCCACAGGAGACTTCTTACCCTCTACTCCTGGGGAGACCTTGGCTGAGACAAGCAAAAGCTTTGCAAGATTGGGGAAAAAATAAACTATGGATTTCAACAAATACCAATAGCCAACTGCAACTACATTTGGAAGAAGGATTCGACTCAGGAAAAACTACTGGATATACTGTGGACACTCAGGTAATGCCCTCTCTACCCCAAGAAGAGGATACATTGTTAAATTGGATGATGGGAAGTGCAGAGTGTTGCATAGTGGAGATTAATGAAATTGAGGAAGAAGTTGTAGATAAGGTAATTACAGGAAAGGGCAATGAAGACCACAAGGTGTTGGAGAATGAGCAATTGCAGGAAAGCACAAGCCTTGAGGAAGCAACCCAGATAAAAGTATCAGAGGTAGAATATTTTGAACCTAAGGGCAGAGAAGATCTTCCTTTCTCAGATATACCTCAAGGATGGATGGAAGAACATGTTGCAGAATATAAATTAAACTCCACTCCTGCATATAATGGAGATGATTTATCAAACAAGGCCAGTCCTGAAACATTGGTTCAAGAAGTAAATTTAGGGGATGAAGAGAACCCTCAAGTAGTCCATTTGGCATCCTGGTTGTGGCATTATCCTAATTTACTACAGAAGGTAACTTCTTTGCTCTTTACTTACAAAAGTGTCTTCGCATGGTCCTACAAAGATCTAACAGGAATACCAGAAGAGCTTGGATTACATCGGATACCCTTGGTTGAGGGAGCTGCGCCTGTAAGAAGTAGGCCATATCGACTCAATCCGAAGTATGCAGAGGCGGTAAAAGCAGAGATTACAAAACTACAAGAAGCACGTATAATTGCGCCAGTAGAACATTCCAGGTGGCTTTCTTCTATGGTTATTGTGCCGAAGAAAAATAGTGGAAAAATAAGGGTATGTGTTGATTTCCGTGCTTTGAATAAAGTGACTATTCAAGATGGATTTCCTCAGCCCTTCACAGAGCAAGTACTTGAGGAAGTAGCTGGTCACACTTTGTATAGTTTCTTGGATGGTTTTAGTGGCTACAACCAGATAGTAATTCACCCTGATGATAGGGACAAAACAGCCTTTGTTACTCCCTGGGGCACTTATGTCTATACTCGTATGGCTTTTGGTTTGAAGAATGCGCCAGCTTCATTTAATAGAACGATGTATCTGATATTGGGTAAATCGTTAACAACCTTTCTACGCATTTTCATGGATGACTTTTCAGTATTTTTAGGTACAGATAGAAGGGCAGTAGTTCAAGATTTCCATGACCATTTGGAAAATCTAAAAGAAATTTTTGAGCAATGTCTCAAAACAGGTTTGAAATTGAATCCTGATAAATGTCACTTTTTGGTCACTAAGGGCACTCTTCTTGGTCACATAGTATCTGCTGAAGGCATAACTGTTGACCCTGCAAAGGTTACAACTATTCTTTCCATGCCAATTCCACAAAGCCCAAAGGAAGTGCAAAGTTTCTTGGGCCATGCAGGGTATCACAGAAGATTCATTAGGATGTATTCAGAAATTGCTAAGCCCTTGTCAAGGCTTACCAGTAAAAAGATCCCTTTCTCATGGAGTGCTGAAGCCGACAAAGCATTTTGTGAACTAAAGTTGAGGCTATGTACTGCTCCACTTTTAAGTGTTCCTGATTGGTCATTGGAATTTCATGTGCATACAGATGCTAGTCTTCATGCTGTTGGTGCAGTTCTAGCTCAACCATCATCTCACAAAGTGGATAGACCTATCTCTTATGCAAGCAGACTACTCAACCAAGCTGAAAGAAATTACTGTACAACGGAAAGAGAAGGTTTGGCTATCGTATTTGCTCTTCAAAAGTTCCGACATTATCTCCTTGGTGTACATTTCATTGTTATTTCTGATCATCAGCCCTTGAAGTATTTGATAAACAAACCTAGAGTAGCTGGAAGGATCTGGAGATGGTTACTCCTATTTCAAGAATTTAATTTTGATATTCATATTAAGCCAGGAAAAGAGCACTACATGGCAGATCAAGTGTCCAGGACGGCAATGAGCGAAAAGGCAACAGGTATTAATGATGAATTGGTGGATAGCAATCTTTTTCTAGTAGCAATACGGACTGGTTGGTATGATGAAATTCTCCATGTTCTTACTACTGGAAAGATCTCAGAACACTTGACACCTGTAGAAAAGAGAAGATTGCTCCTGAAAACCAAAGCATATTCTCTTATAAATGGAAATTTATATAAATACGGTCAGGATGATATATTGAGAAGGTGTGTCTATCCAGAAGAAGTAAATCTTTTGCTGGAGGCTGCACACAATGAAGGACACTTAAAGGGGGAAGAATTGGCTCATAGAATCATCCACAAAGGGTTATGGTGGCCTCATATTTTTAAGGATGCAATCAAGTTTGCAAAAGAATGCCACATCTGTCAGAGATGTGCTCCCACACCAACCAGATTGAATTTCCAACCATTAGTCATATCTACCGGATGGCTTCCATTTGAACGATGGGGTCTTGATTTCATAGGGCCAATTAGCCCAACTGGGCAACCAGGAGGTAAAAAGTATATTTTGATGGCCACATGTTATGCCACGAAATGGATAGAGGCTAAAGCTACTGTGGACTGCACGGCTCTGACAGTAGCTAAATTTGTGTATAAACGTATTTTCTCAAGATTTGGTTGCCCACTGGAGATTACTAGTGATAGGGGCACACATTTTGTAAATCAATTGCTCCAAATTATATTTGACAGGTACAAAATCTTCCATAAAAAATCTTGTGCCTATTACCCAAGGGCAAATGGCCAAGCAGAGAGTTCCAATAAGATTTTGATCGGACTACTTCGCAAATTATCTTTTGATCATCAAAGCTCTTGGCCACTAGCACTAATTGGTGCAATTTGGGCTTTCAGAACCACGAAGAGGGGAACCACAGGCGAGACTCCATTTCTCTTAGTTTATGGGAAAGAGGCATTGGCACCATTTGAGTTTATCATCAGAAAAGAAATAGGAATCAAAACCTTTGGAATTGAACCTCCCATTCAGAGATTGGTGGCACAAGAAGAGCGCAAGAGATTGCATGACAGGTATCTGAGATCCAATCAAGTTCAAGAAGGGACTATGGTTTTAGTGCATCAGGTTCCACCAATTCAAACTAAATTGCCACCCAAGTGGATAGGACCTTATAAGGTACTCAAGGTATTGCCACATGGCGCAGTGCATCTGGAAGATTTGCAGGGTAAAAGGATTCCCCTGGTCAACATCTCCAGGGTGAAGAGTTATTTGAATTGAGGCAAGCAGATGAAATTCACTCACTGTACATACCATAGTCTTTCATTTTCTCCAGTTCATTTTGAAGGAATAAGCAAATAAAGGAATTGCACCAGGGACGGTGCAAAAGCTTGATGTGGGGGTCTGTAGAGCACCTCTCTCTCTCTCTCTGAAAGATGGCACCCTCCCTTGAGCTTCTACGGATATGGCGACACGGCTGTGATGTAGAGGGGCTTGTTCCCTTTATGCTTGTCTGAACCCCAAGAACAGAGCTCGGAAAGGTTCCTCTTAGTCTTTTCTCTATGATTAAGAGGCTTTCTCTCTCTCTCTCTCTCTCTCTCTCTCTCTCTCTCTCTCTCTCTCTCTCTCTCTCTCTCTCTCTCTCTCTCTCTCTCTCTCTCTCTCTCTCTCTCTCTCTCTCTCTCTCTCTCTCTCTCTCTCTCTCTCCTCCCCTCACACCCCCGCAGCCCATCCCCACGCCCTCCCCCTCACACCACTCTCCACCGCTGCCTACCCCCACCCCCTCACCCTCCACTCCCCACCACGGCCTACACTCGCCTCCTCCCTCTCCACTCCCCACCACAGCCTACCCCCGCCAACCCCACCCTCTCCCCCTCCACTCCCCACCACAGCCTACCCTCGCCACCCCCACCCTCTCCCCCTCCACTCCCCACCACGGCCTACCCCCGCCTCCTCCCTCTCCACTCCCCACCACAGCCTACCCCCGCCACCCCCACCCTCTACCCCTCCACTCTCCACCGCTGCCTACCCCCACCCCCTCCCCCTCCACTCTCCACCGCGGCCTAACCCCACCCTCTCCCCCTCCACTCCCCACCACAGCCTACCCCCACCCTCTCCCCCTCCACTCTCCACCGCTGCCTACCCCCACCCCCTCCCCCTCCACTCCCCACCACGGCCTACCCCCGCCTCCTCCCTCTCCACTCCCCACCACAGCCTACCCCCACCCTCTCCCCCTCCACTCTCCACCGCTGCCTACCCCCACCCCCTCACCCTCCACTCCCCACCACGGCCTACACTCGCCTCCTCCCTCTCCACTCCCCACCACACCCTACCCCCGCCACCCCCACCCTCTACCCCTCCACTCTCCACCGCTGCCTACCCCCACCCTCTCCCCCTCCACTCCCCACCACGGCCTACCCCCGCCTCCTCCCTCTCCACTCCCCACCACAGCCTACCCCCGCCACCCCCACCCTCTACCCCTCCACTCTCCACCGCTGCCTACCCCCACCCCCTCCCCCTCCACTCTCCACCGCGGCCTAACCCCACCCTCTCCCCCTCCACTCCCCACCACATCCTACCCCCGCCACCCCCACCCTCTACCCCTCCACTCTCCACCGCTGCCTACCCCACCCGCTCCCCCTCCACTCTCCACCGCGGCCTAACCCCACCCTCTCCCCCTCCACTCCCCACCACGACCTACACTCGCCTCCTCCCTCTCCACTCCCCACCACAGCCTACCCCCGCCACCCCCACCCTCTACCCCTCCACTCTCCACGGCTGCCTACCCCCACCCTCTCCCCCTCCACTCCCCACCACGGCCTACCCCCGCCACCCCCACCCTCTACCCCTCCACTCTCCACCGCTGCCTACCCCCACCCTCTCCCCCTCCACTCCCCACCACGGCCTACCCCCGCCTCCTCCCTCTCCACTCCCCACCACAGCCTACCCCCGCCACCCCCACCCTCTACCCCTCTACTCTCCACCGCTGCCTACCCCCACCCCCTCCCCCTCCACTCTCCACCGCGGCCTAACCCCACCCTCTCCCCCTCCACTCCCCACCACAGCCTACCCCCGCCTCCTCCCTCTCCACTCCCCACCACAGCCTACCCCCACCCTCTCCCCCTCCACTCTCCACCGCTGCCTACTCCCACCCCCTCACCCTCCACTCCCCACCACGGCCTACACTCGCCTCCTCCCTCTCCACTCCCCACCACAGCCTACCCCTGCCACCCCCACCCTCTACCCCTCCATTCTTCACCGCTGCCTACCCCCGCCTCCTCCCTCTCCACTCCCCACCACAGCCTACCCCCACCCTCTCCCCCTCCACTCTCCACCGCTGCCTACCCCCACCCCCTCCCCCTCCACTCCCCACCACAGCCTACCCCCGCCACTCCCACCCTCTACCCCTCCACTCCCCACCGCGGCCTACCCCCACCCTCTCCCCCTCCACTCTCCACCGCTGCCTACCCCCACCCCCTCCCCCTCCACTCCCCACCACAGCCTAACCTCGCCTCCTCCCTCTCTCACCACCCCCTCATACCACCCCCGCCCCCTCACATCACTCCCTCGCACCACCCCCGCCCCCTCACACCACCCCCTTACACCACCCCCTCATACCACCCCCTCACACCACCCCCTCACACCACCCCCGCCCCCTCACACCACTCCCCGCCCACACACACATGCGACATACACACAATGGATCGGGCATGGTGGAGGTTGGATTTGCTGGCGATGATGCTCCTCGGGCTGTATTTCCTAGTATTGTGGGCCGTCCAAAGCACACTGGGGCATATGTTGGTGATGGGGCCCGATCCAAGCGTGGAATTCTCATCTTGAAATACCCGATTACAAGACTTTTTGTGTCGATCAAAGACCCCTTCTTTACCGGGATGATTGGGAACATTATAGCAAGTTCGCTGAACAGATTGGCAAAGAAGTTCAAATTGTTAGAGATGATTTATTAGTCACCAATCCTATGATGGTATGGGATAAAAATATGGAGGTAAAAAGTGGAAGCAGGGAATAGCTTTTTGCCACCAACCATTCACGGCGACTACCTAATTTTTGTGGACCCAATTCAAATCAAAGGAATAATTGACCTACCCCTCTAATTTTGGGCATTTCACCGGCGCGTGATCAATGGACGTGAAGATTCGGGAAGGCCTCTTGGCCTATTGGGGCCTATAAAAACAAGGGATTCATGCTATTTGGGGTACACTTTTTGGTACATTTTTTTTTTTGGAGTTACTTTGGCGCGTGTATACGTGCAGAAGTTCTCTCTTGCGCTTGGTGGTTTCAAGCCTATTGTAGGAGCTACTCTGTAGTGTGGATACAGAGGGTAGGCTTCTCAGTGGAGGGCTATGAGCACTATAGTGTAAGAGAGTGTCTTGGATGTTCTTTCCTTTCTGTGAGACACTATTGGTGTTAAGCTCTATTCTCTTGAGCAATTCCTTCATCATTTGTATTGATCTGTATTTATCTTCATAGAGTACCACAAAGCTCTGAGCATTAGTTTTTGAGCATTTCCTTGACAAATCTTGTAATCATCTGAATCGAATCAAGAAGTGTATGGTCTTCCTTGGTCAATTGTTGTCCATATTTTTTGAAGTATCTCCTTGTTATCTACCTGATCAGAGAAATGTTAAAGGGTATACTTCCCTAAAGAGAACCCCCCTTGAGTAGGCGACGTACTGGATGTGTTAATCTTTAATCTCTACTTTTGTTAAAAGCGGATACCCCAGTACCTCCTCTACAAGCATCATGAGGACGAAGGCGGTGGATAATAGGGACGAAGCTTCAATCCATTGATTGCCTTAGGAAGAAGGGTACCATTTAGCATTCATAACTGGAATGTGGCTAGTCCCACTTGTTCGACAATGCGATAAGGGCCAAACCAGCGCAATTTAAACTTTCTGATGGATCTATTAGATTTAGCATTATAAAAGACCACTAATTGGTTTATCGTGAAAACGGGGGTTTTAAGGAAACAATTGTGGGTTCTTGCTTGTTTGAGTTGAACTTCCTACAGCACCAGAAAACTCTAGAGGTGCTATTTATCCAAAGACCGTAAAGCATCCAATCGGAAAGGGAATGATTCTTCCGTGAGTAACTTCTGCTCTAATGCCAGGCGTAGACTAGGGACCACCAGTTCCATAGGGGCAATTGCCTCCAAACCATATGCCAACTTGAAGGGAGTTGTTCCGGTCGCCACTTTATATGTTGTACGGTAAGCCCATAATATCGCAGGTTGGAATTGATCCCATCTCTCTTGGCAATCCAATACCAGTTTCTTTAAGACGTTCAATAGAGATTTGTTTGTGCTCTCGACAAGGCCATTCGCTCATGGATAGTAGGGGAACTGAACTTATGCAGAATCTGGAAGGTATGAGTACGCACTTGCATTAATGTGTTAGCAAAGTGCGTACCTTGATCAGTCACAATCTCCAAGGGTAAACCATAGCATGGAAAAATATCTTTCATCAAACATTTAGCGACTGCAGCAGCTATGGCTAACCATAGAGCCCAAGCTTTGGCCCACCGAGTCACATAATACGTGCATGTAAGGATATATCTGTTACTCGTAAGTGCCGCAAGAGGTGTTATCGATCCGATAAAATCCAAGCCCCATTTCTGAAAATGTTCGAGAGGCAAAACTGGTTGGAGCACAAAGTAATGTCTCTGTAAAGGTTGACCCGAAAGCTGACATGCATCCCACTATCGCACAAACTAGGTCACGTCAGAGTACATAGTAGGCCAGGTCAACTGCAAAATCTTTCAGTGGATCAGGTCAACTGCAAAATGATCTCGAGTTGGGGTAGAATGAGCCATTGTGATTACTGAAGCAGTTTCATGTGGTGGAACACATGTGAGCATCACTCCCGAGTGATCCATATAATATAACTACCCTACAATTAGCCAGAATCATCGACTATACATGGCCACTTTTCGTCGAGCAATAGGAGAGGTCGTAGCAGGAGGACATCCACTAGTCAAGAAAAGCATCAAAGTGTCATAATAGGAGGATTTTACCAGCAATTCTTGTTGATCATCTTGTACCGTCTCTATTGCATAGATAACGGGTGTGGTATCATCAACTCCTTCCAGAAGTTCACCCAAATCAAACCGAGATAAAAAGTCAGCAAGCGCGTGTGCGGACCTTGACGTACTACTGAATTGTTGGAGATAGATGTCTACGGAAGCACGCAAACAACACAAGGAAGAAGAAGAAGCTTGGAGCACAGACACACAATAGTGAATGTATTACTAGAGAATGTACAAAGATAAGTAGCCCATTAGGGCAATAGGCGTATATACAAGCCGGGGGAAAAAAACCTCCTAAAGAGGGAAAAAAGTGCCCCGACGGTCCTAGTGTGTTCACACACATCACTACCTAAATATATCAACAAATCCCCCCTGGGAGTGATGCGGTGAACAAGGAGCTGGCACTCATGTATAAGGAAGTGCCAAGCTATGTGGAAATCACTCCACAAAAGGAAGTAAGCCCAAAGCTTTGCGGAAAGATTCAAACATCTCCCTAGGCAGAGCCTTTGTGAAAAGGTCTGCAATGTTCTCCTGTGTGGGCACATATGCCAAGCTGATCTCCCCAGCAGAGAACCTCTCCCTGACATAGTGATAATGCACCTCGATGTGCTTAGTGCGAGCATGGAACATAGGGTTCCTCGCAACTGCCAATGCGCTCTGACTGTCAGTGAAGATGGTGGTGGCAGAAGACTGGCCAACACCCAAATCAGCCATAAGGCGTCTGAGCCACACACACTCAACAGTCGCTGTGAAAGCTGCCCTATACTCAGCCTCACAACTAGAAGTGGCCATAGTAGGCTGCTTCTTGCTCAACCAAGATATGCATGAGCTACCAAGCATGAAGCAAAAACCACTAGTGGACACACGAGTGTCATAGAAACCAGCCCAATCTGAGTTAGAAAAAGCCTGCAAATCTGGCGGTAGTGATCCCCCCTTGGGATAAAACAACCCAAGTAGCCGAGTACCACTCAAGTAGCGAAAGATGGGCTTAACCGCCTTCCAATGCGTGGCTCCTGGGCAATGCATAAACCTGCTCATCTGTGAGACAGCAAACTGAAGATCTGGCCGAGTAATGCATAAGTAAATCAAGCATCCAACAGCCTGTTGATAGAGAACAACGTCAAATGCATCTCCAGCATCATGAAGACTCAATCGTAAACCTGTCTCCATAGGAGTGGCAATAGGCGTACAGTCTTCAAGGCCAAAACGCTGCAATAATGTGTCAATATATTTTGTTTGACACAAAGCCATTCCACCATCAACTTGCATAAACTGAATGCCCAAGTAGTGATGCAAATGCCCCAAATCAGACATCTCAAATGAGGCATGCAAATCAGCCTTAAAATCAGCAATATGCTTCTCAATAGGACCAGTGAGCAGCATGTCGTCAACATAGACAACAATGATCAGAAGCACATCATTAGCACGCTTAAAATGTAAGGTGCTTTCAGTTGGACTGTTCTCAAAACCATGTGCAATCAGATAGGCATGTATCTTCTCATACCAAGCACGTGGTGCTTGCTTTTAAACATATAACGCCTTCTTTAACCTGCACACCTGGTTTTCATGCCCTTTCTGCACAAAGCCACGGCGCTGAAAAACATACACTTCTTCTTGCAAGTCACCATTCAGAAATGTTGTTTTAATGTCCAACTGATGTACATTCCAACCATGATGGGCTGCAAGTGCACAAATGCTCCGAACAGTAGTCATAAGGCATGTAGGTGCAAAGGTCTCATCAAAATCAATGCCTCTTTCCTGCGCATAACCCTTTGCAACAAGCCTTGCCTTATACCTGTCAATTGTACCATCACGTTTACGCTTCAGCTTGTATACCCACTTAGTGCCAATGGCCTTCTTGCCAGGAGGCAAGTCACATAAAGACCATGTACCATTCTTCATTATAGCATCATATTCAGATTGCATAGCAGCCATCCAATTTTCTGAATTATATGCTTCATCAAAAGAAACAGGCTCATTCTCATCACAAAGGCTAGACGCAGCCATAACATAGGAATCTGATGCAAAGGAGGCACTATGAGAGCCTGAACAAGTACAATATGACAAAGCTGCATCTAATTTGCTGTCACGCAAAGTCTATCCCAACCATTTTGGCATAGTTTTTGCCTGCTCAATATCAGCTCTCTCATCAACAAGTGCATCATGTAAATCTGCATCAGAAATGGAATGATCTGCATCATCATATGAAACCTGCAAAGGCTGAGAAGTTGCCTCATTAGGACCAACACTAGACTGTCCATTTGTAAAAAGAGGCATCAAAGTATCATACATATCTTTAGAGCTAACAGATGTCTCCTTAGTACATGCAAGCAATGGCTGAATAGCATCTTCCACAAAGACAACATCACGGCTAACCAGAATACGTTTAGTCTGTGGATGATACAGACAATAGCCTTTACTTTCAGAACTGTACCCAACAAAAATACATTTTACTGCCTTATCATCCAATTTTCTACGATGTTGTTCAGGCACTAGTGCATATGCCAAACAACCAAAAACCCGTAGATGAGCAACAGATGGCTTGCGATCATGCCAAGCCTCATATGGAGTGATAGACTGTAGCGCTTTAGTGGGACACCTGTTAAGTACATATGCTGCACACATGACAGCCTCAAGCCAGAAACTATGTGGTAAAGCCTGACTCTTGACCATACACCTCGCCATCTCCATGAGTGACCTGTTCTTCCGTTCAGCAACTCCATTCTGTTGAGGTGTATACGGCACTGTACACTGGTGTTTTATCCCACGTTCAGCTAGAAATGCATTAAAATCAGAAGACATATATTCCCCCCCTCGATCGGAACGGAGGGTGCCCATTTTACATGCTGACAGATTTTCAGCGAAAACCAAAACCTGTTTGAAGCACAAAAACACTTCGAACTTTGCCTTCAATGGATATACCCATGCATGCCTGGAAAAATCATCAATGAAAGTCACGAAGTAAAGATAGTTTCCAAAAGAAGGTGTCTGCATAGGACCACAAACATCACTATGTACAAGCTGCAATTTCTGCGTAGCCCAAACTGAACCATCTTTTGGAAAGGAGGAACGCTGCATTTTTCCCAAAATACAGCCTTCACATACATGTTTTCCAGGTGCCTTAAGCTTGGGCAAAGAAGACACCATATCAGATTTCTGTAGGCATAGCAAACTAGCAAAATTCAGATGACCAAAGCATGCATGCCAAAGCTTTGCATCTGAGATAGCCTGAGAATCATGAACTGCACATGCCGAATCATTCACAAATCTTTCATAGTCTATGAGCTTATACAGCCCACGACATAAAATGCCAGAAGCAATAATAACATCGCCATTTGATAGATCATGAACTATACATCTGTCATCAACAAATTCCACAACCAAGCCAATCTTGGCTAATGCAGAAACTGATAACAGATTCTTCTTGATCCGTGGCACAAATAAAGCATCTGACAAGGCGAAAGAACTACCATCAGCAGTAGTCAGAATGATCTTACCAACTCCCATAACAGGATAAGAGGAGTTGTTGGTGCATGTGACAGTATTCCCTATAGGGGCAGGCTCAAGTGAAGAGAAGAAACTGTGCTGCGAGGTAATATGTTTGGTCGCCCCACTGTCAAAGTACCAAACATCTGAGTCCACTGCAGACATGCACTGCTCATGAGAAGATGGGTCAAAACTGCAAACAGTAGTAAACACCCATTCTCCTTCCTGCACAAGATTTGCAGACTCTATTTTTGGTGTAGAGGCCTCTGCAACAACCATTCCAGCCTCTTTCTTCTTTGCCTCTTTTGCAGCCAGTTTTGGACAGTTCTTTATGATATGATCATTCCCTTTACAGTACTTGCAAAACAATTTCTGCTTTTCTGATTTCTTCTTATCTTTATCCTGGTTCTTCGAATGTGCAGCATTTGCAGATTTTTGCTTACTAGTAGAAGAGCTCCATTTTCCTTTTCCCTTCTGACTAGCCAGGAAAGCTTGATCTACAACACACATAATGGACCTGTTCTGCCTGGACTAATCTTCGTGCAACAGAACACAGACTAACTCCTCAAATGATAAGGCATTCGGATTGCCTTTCATCATCAACCGAAGAGTAGAAGCAAAACTCTGATATGAATTAGGAAGACCATTCAGAACGGTCTGCACAAGTGAGCTATTTGGTATAACCTCATCAGCAGAAATCAATTGTTCCTTCAAATCTTTGATCTTTGTTAGGAAACTGTCCATAAAATCACCTTCATTCATGTGCTCACTCTCCAACTGTTTTCGGAGGTAAGCAACACGAGCCTCATTCCTAGCTTGGTACAATGTGGTTAGTGTATCCCAAGCATCCCTAGCTGTTCTGCAAGAGTGAATATGAGGAATAATGGCACGTTTGACAAACAAAGCTATCAATGCATGTGCCAGGGCATCTCTGCCATCCCAACGAATTTGCTCTACAGTAGGTGCAATAGAAACAGCAGCACGAACAGGAATCTGTGGAATATCATCTTCGACACCATCTTCATCAGCTCCAGCACCTCTATTTGCAGTACCTGTAGTTGCAGGTGTAACAGGACGTCTTTCAACACCCTGCACAATGTTCCACAGTCCTTTTGCAACCAATACATGTGGCATCATATAAGCCCATAATGAGTAGTTGGTACCATCCAACTTATCCTCAACAGCCAACATACAGAATACATCATGCTTTCAGCCATGGTCGGTGACTAAAATACCTTGATGCAGAAAATTGACTATATCTCAAAAAGTTGAACAGAACTACCCAGACGAGTTCTGCTAGACCTATAGCAGACTCCGAGACGCTTAAACAGGCGAACAGAAACTGGTATATACCTTTGGCACAAAAAGACAAAATAGCCTGCACAAGCACTGCGATAGTGCGTTCGAAGGCCGAAACGAGCTCAGATCTCGAAATCACGCTGAGAATGCTCACCAAAATTCGTGCAATTCTGAGACTGCAAACAGAGGAGTGTCGATGGCACCCTAGATGAAGCGACGACCTGCTCTGATACCAATTTTTGGAGATAGATGTCTGCGGAAGCACGCGAACAGCACAAGGAAGAAGAAGAAGCTTGGAGCACAAACACACAATAGTGAATGTATTAGTAGAGAATGTACAAAGATAAGTAGCCCATTAGGGCAATAGGCATATATACAAGCCGGGGGAAAAAAACCTCCTAAAGAGGGAAAAAAGTGCCCTGATGGTCCTAGTGTGTTCACACACATCACTACCTAAATATATCAACATGAATAATCAAACTCTTGGAGCAACAATACCCATCTGGCTAACCGTCCTCCCAGATGCTGTTGGCGAACAAGGTACACCAACAGTGCATGATCGACATGGAAAGTGAAGCGGCGTCCTAGTAAATAGTGCCCGAATTTCTTCACCGAATACAGTAATCCAAGACATTCACGTTCGGTGACTGAATAATTTCGCTCTACCAGATCTAATCTGCGACTTGCATAATACACTGGGTGGAACCATTTGTCCGTTTGCTGCATCAGCACGCTGCCAATTGCAATGTCGGATGCATCCACAAAAACGTGAAATGGGAGTTCCCAATTTGGTGCTTGTAAAATAGGTGCCTATGTTAACAGTGATTTCAACTGATTGAAAGAGAGCTGACATGCTTCAGTCCATTCAAACTGGTGGGAAGTACTGGTTATTAGTGGATTGAGCGGTGTCGCCAGATGAGCAAGCCACCGTAAATGTCACCCATGCCACCGGATTTGTCCCAAGAAGCACATCACTTCTTTGGGTGTCTTGGGAGTAGGTGCCTCCAGTACTGTCTTCACCTTATCTGGATCAACTTGGATCCCCTGTTTTGAGATAATTTGCCCTAGCAACTTGGCACAAGATATAGAGAATATAGATTTATTTGGGTTTAAGCACAAACGGTATTCTCGACCCTTTAAAAAATAGCACCGTAAATGATACAGATGCGCCAAAGTATCACCGGATAAGGAT
This sequence comes from Ceratopteris richardii, assembly GCA_020310875.1. Taxonomy (NCBI): domain Eukaryota; kingdom Viridiplantae; phylum Streptophyta; class Polypodiopsida; order Polypodiales; family Pteridaceae; genus Ceratopteris; species Ceratopteris richardii. The sequence continues at coordinate 56,689,327 of CM035408.1, read as the reverse complement.
AAGTCATCCAAGTAAACTCTCATGAATGTAGTTAAATAGGGAGAGAAAACTTCCTATACAGCGTTGAAACGTACTTGGAGCATTTTATAGACCAAACCACATCATTGTACACGCATAGACGCCCCAATTGGTTATAAATGCTATCTTTAGAATGTTTTGCTCTACCATTTGTACTTGGTTATAACCACTATGTTTGTCCAAAAAGGAGTACATCTCACGGCCGGCCACATCATATTACATTGTGTCGAGAAACGACAAAGGGAATGGATCAAGTACTCTTGCTGCATTCAATTTCCGGTAGTCCAGAGAGATTCCTAATTGCTTATTCTAATTAGGGACTATGACAATGGGGGAAATCCACTCCACATGCTCGATAGGGACAATAAACCCAACCTTCTGCAATCGATCCAATTCTCCTTTGACCTGGGCCACATAGTGAGGATTCATTCTATAGCTGGGTTGTTTAATAGGCCGAGCATCGGGTTTCAACAGAACCCGGTGTTGATAGATGCGCGGATCCAAACCTTTCATATCGTGGTAATCCCATGCAAATACATCAAAGAATTCACGTAGTAGCTGTAGTAATTTTTGGAAGCTCTCTAATAGTTTCGCCTTAATCTTCATTGGCCATGGATTGGCTTCATCGCCTAAGTTGCAGGTAACCAATTGGTCTTCTTGTACGTAGAACTGCTGTGGCATGGCAAAGTCGTCACCTGACTGAAGCAATTGTTGTAGCATCGTATCATCCAAGGTCTATGTTGCACTTGGTTTTGGTTCACCGGTCAATGGTACTACCGTACAGGCCGGCGAACTCCAATTATCTGCAACCATTTGTAAGTCCACAGTTCCGAGCGCCATCAGATCCTTGTTGGCTTTAAGAAAAGCTTCCTCTTCATCATTTGAAAGACCATCCAACATGTGTATAGGTTCGAATACATATGGTCATGCATGCAAGTCACAAGGCTTCATGTCATCTAGTGGAACAACATATTTTCGGTGGTTATTCTTAAAAATCAATTCATGCGTTGACCAATCCTAAACTACCTTAGCTTGCTTTAACCATGGTCGTCCAAAGAGCAGGTTATAATCAAGGCTGGATTCGCGTAATTCCAAAACAAAGAAGGTCATTTTAAATAACGCTCCTTGAAGAGTAATAGGAATATCTCACACCAATCCAACTAGATGAACTTGGGATTGATCAGCCATGCGGACAAAAAACTGTACAGGTTCGATTTGTGTCCATCCGCTCTGTTGACAAAGTGCTGCTATTGCAATGTTTACTCCAGAACCTCCATCAATTAATACTTGTGTTATTTTATTGTTCTTATACCAGACCGTAATCAAGGGCACCATATGATCCACCATGGGGTCCAATTTGGGTTGAATTGTTGCTGTCGAAGGAGCACATGAAGGCCCTGCGCTGACTTGTTCCTGGCACTATTGGCGCACACCAGGGGCCAAAGCCAATAATTGTCCCAATGGTAGTGTAATTGATGCCTTGGAGACATCCCACACCGGATCAAATTTTGCTGTTTCTATTATGGTGTCTGGTGGAGACTCCGGTGTCGCATGGGTCAGATTTCTTCCTTCCGGTAGTGCCTGCGATATGCTTTGCTGCATCACCGGAATTGGGTCAAGAAAAACAGTTTGTTCCTGGCTCGCCCACTTACTTGCTTTAATAAACACCTTTTGCTGATCACGGATTCCAGGCTCAAAAATCTCCACAGTTGGCTTTAATTGCTTTCCCGAGCGTGTTTGCACCACTGCCATTTGAGTGTCTACTGCTGAAATGTACACCATGTTCACCATTGGGTGTTGTCGTTCCTTTTACCTTTTATCATACTCAGCCGCATCTTTAGAGTACCTACGGATATGCCCCATTTCATCGCAAAAATGACATTTAGGTGGTGGAGGAGATGCATCGTTATCTGATGGACCTGCATTCCACCGACATTGTCCAAGGTTAGTTGATCGTGCTCCTCTATAAGTATTATATCCTTGGTAAGGAGTATTCCTTATTTGTGGTGGTACATTGTGACTCGCAGGTTGCCCTTGTTCCTGAATGAAAGCATTGACAGTCGCTCTGCTCTGTACCTTTGTGTTATAAGGGCAGGTCTCCGTAGTGTGGTCCGTTGTATGGCAAATGGCACAATACATGTGATTCAAAGCGCAGGCTGAGCTACTGTGTCTTGTATTTTTACATTTGGTACAGTAAATTTGTTTCAGAGGATCCTCCTTTGAATGCTTGGATGCCTTCAACCACTCTAAATCTTCAATAAATCCACCCACTTTATTTTCTAATTATAAAGCCATGGCGATGACGGCATCCAAGGTCATTCCTCCCACACATCATATAATCATGATTTGTTTCAGTTGGGGATTTAATCCGTTTATGAACCAGTGAGTAATGATGTCGTCTGGTAAATTGGCATGCGCTGGTTGTAACTGCCGTAAATGAGTCCGAAATAGAGTGGCATAGTCTTGTACATTCTGGTGTGGCTTCTGCCTATTATTCTGTAGGTAATCAAAAATTTATGCTAGATTTTTTTTAATCGTAATCGTTGGAGAAATGCATCCTTCACGTCATCATACTGTCGGAAATGATTCAAGTCATACTCAGTTAACCAGCGCACAGCTTCATTAACCAAAGTTGACTGGAACACAATGGATTTATAAGCAGGGTCTGCTCGGTAATTCAAAACTGTGTAATTAAGTTCAAATGTCCGCACACGCATCGGGATCATCTCCCAAAAAACCTCCAAATTTAGTGTACGTGACTCCTGTTGGCACCGGACGCGGTGGAATAATTTGTTGCTGATGTTGTTGTTGTTGTTTTTGCTATTGCTGTTCTTGCTGTTGTTGTTGTTGTTGTTGTTGTTGTTGCTATTGTTGTTGTTGTTGTGAACTACTCATGTTGCCTGAATTTTGGGGAAGTATTTCTTGATAATCCTGGGCCGTATGGTCACTTTGCCAACTTTTCAATCCTAAAATGTCTCTGATTACTTAGCTCAAAATCTAACAACCTTTCTCAACTTTAGTGTCGAAATTGGCTAAACTTGACCCTAAAAACGGTGAATGCAGTAAATTTCTGCTGAACAATAGCGTAGTATCACCGAATTGTCACCGGATCATGCTGAACTCTCACCAAAAATCCCCGAATTCTCATCGGACAATGCTGAACTGTCACCGAAAGTCAACGAATTCTCACCAGATAACGTTGAACTGTCACCGAAATCCAACCAGAAACTAATGTACTATCTTCAAAATGTATCGGACTATCACCAGAATGCACCGGATTATCGCCATAAGCTACTGAACTGCTTCTACACAACAATGAACTGCCACCGGAATTTGGTTGTTCTTCACTTCGACCAGCGAGGGTGTTCCTAAGGAACTCAGAACTACCCAAGGATACTGATCACTTTGATGTTTGGGATAAGATTTTCCGGAACGTGTTATCGGCATATATCAATGGATTCTTCTTCGACCCTGAACCTTTTTCTTCAACTGGTTACTCCATTTCCCACAGACGGCGCCAGTGTTAAACAAATGTTTAAACTGTTTATCTTACTAGGTTCTTGGGATAGTTAGGGGTCTTTAAAATAGAGGTCATGTTTGAATTTTCCCAAATCTACAGATTCAATTGTATGCTACTACACCGACTTAATGCTTCGAATTAAACTAACTTTCAACTACTTATCTATTCTGCACATTACGACTTCTTCACCACAATACACATAATGCGCAACTTTGTCACTTTACCACACGATATCGGATCAACTTAGTACTCAACAGAGACTTAATTAACTACTAAACTTGATTAACAGTATTACAGAATAACACCCAGATTTAGATAACACACCACGTTCACGTCAGGCGCTCGCCTAGACGAACAATCCGGTGTCGTCTACCTTCTGTTCACGCACGCTTCTTTTAATTAATAAAAAAGAGTTACAATGGTTGCATTACGCCCTTTCGATGTGCGTGCGACTTTTCAGATTTACATTACAGAATATGTTAATTCCATTCCGGCGGCTCACAACATTTTTCAACTATTTGTCCCATACTTATCAAATTCTTAGGTATTGTGGGACCATACAAACCATTGGTTAGAAAATTTTCTCCACCCCTTGATTTCACTTTTCCAATTGAATCTGCATTGTGTCTTGTGTTATCAACTTTTTGAACTATATGCCTAGAAATTCCTTCTTCTAATTCTAACATTAATTCTATGTTTTCTCACAAATGATAAGAACAACATGAGGCAATATACAATAACTTGAGGTCTCCTTTCTCTGGTGTACTTATTAAACTCATTAGCAATGTTGTATGGCTCTCATTTTGTGTGTCATTTTCATAATTTTAGTAGGTGGTATTGTAGGATTGGTTCTATCTTCAATTTCCTCCTCAACCTCTAACATAGCCACCTCTTTGACTTTGCCTTCCTCTTTGAAACTGATTTTGATATCTTCCACCTATGCCTCTACTATACACTCTCATTATGATTTGAACCTTTTTTATTGTGCCAACAATCATAAGCCAAATGATTGCTCATGCCACAAATCCAACATGTCTTCTTGTTATTATTTTGGCTACCTCTTCCTCTTCCATTTCCTCTACATTTGCGTCTCCCATTACCTCTTCCTTTTACATAATTTGCCTCACAAGTCAATTTTTCCTCATCCTTTGCTTTACCTTTATCCCCTTTCTTCTTATTCTTTGCATACATAGTAGAGCTTTGTCCTTTATCTCCATATGACTTCAAATCTTGTTCAAATGTGAACATAAATCCAAGCAATTGATTTTCATCTGGTACAAAATGATTTAATGAGAGTTGAGTTGATAATAAAAAAGGTTTTGGCCTTTCATTTCCTCGCAACCGTGCAAGTAATTGTGCAATCAACCTATGATCTTTAATGTCTGCATCTATAGATCCAAGACTATCTACCACCTCTTTCATCTTAGTGACATAATCAGTAATGCTTTGATTCTGCTTCTTCTTGAATATGGAAAATTTTGACCACAAACTAGCTTTCCTAGCTTTAGTAGTGTTCTAGAAATGATCTTCCAATGCATTTCATATATCTTCAGCTGTTTCGAAGCCTATGATGTGTGGTAGCAAATGATATGTAATAGTGTTATATATATAGGCTCTTGCACTTGCGTCTTTCTTTTGCAATAGCTTTAAAGCTTCTAGCTCTTCTTTCTTTGATCGAATATCATCTTCAAATACAGGATTTTCTTCTTCACGTGTTATGTATACAATGAGATCCTTACCTATAAGTAAGGATTCCATCCATGATTCTTATGTCCTTGTTTTCACTTATGTCTTCATGTCTCTCATCCTTAATTAGTTATTGAAGTCCCAATAGGCTTTCGTGATGTTGATTGGTCTTTTTCAAAGAAGGATGGAAGGAGCACATCTCACTGTGTCTTCATGGCGAACCACAAGTGGAAGGAGATTCATGGGCACTAGCACTTGAGCTTGAGTAGGAGTGTTAGAAACGTAGAAAGCTTAAATATGTTTGCTAAATTTTAAGTGCAACACCACCTACATTTTTTTGATAAATCTTCAACAAACTTCCCCATCCCTTTATCAATTGAATATTCCAACTATAAATGTGATGGAGAAAAGTTTGTATTTTTGGATGCCTCATTTGAATTGAAAATCTACAAAAAATTTGGAGCATTATATTATGAATATATGAAGAAGAATCATCACCATTTTATATTAAAATTTGTGTACTTGTAGGCTCTCATTTGACGTATATACTCTAAGTCTAAGTTACCCCTTGGGTAAGCTTGCCCCTTCCTACCTTAATCTTTGCATAGGTAGAGATGCCTCTATACCTTTATCTCATTGTCTACTTGCTCATTTCATAGACAAGATAACTTTTTTTTTTTGGTCCTATTATAACCCTTCTTTGAGATTAGTCTCAATTTTTAACATCATTTAGTATATTGACCTTCTAAGCTCAGTGGTTTGGTCTCTATATATTTCCAAGTATATGTGTGTGTGGATTACACATAAGCAAAAGTTTCTTATTTGTATATCTAATAGTATCAACTTGTGCAAGGAGCTTGATATACCTCACATTATCTATTTTCAATGATCTAGAGCATTTTTGAAATATTAGGGAGTCTATTTGTAGCGTGCAAAGTTTTAGAGGTTCCACCATTTTTTTGAGAGAGCAAATGAAGTTTTCGATGACTATGGTAGTCAATAGACTAGTCCTAAAAGGGTCCAATACTCTTCTACTATATATAAGAGGTGATATAATCCATAAGAACATAGGAGTTCATGAACTTTTATTAGTATACTTGTGTAGGTGTGCATGCTAGCGTACATATGGCTGTGTTGAAATTTGTATGCTATGTCTGTGTCTCGATGCATGTGTATGTGTGTGTGTGTCAAAGTGTGCATGTTTATGTGCTTATATATGTAGGGATTTATGTTGCAATTCTCAAGTCTATCTTCATATCATCTCATAAGCTTGCATAAGTTCTTCAAGTTTGTTTACTGTAATAAAAAAATTTCTTTTCTTATAATCCATGCTCCATGCTATTATGAGATGCCCAAAGTGTATAGATACACTTGGCATTTGCATTTGCACCTTGAAATCCGCAATTGTTTTCTCCAATTGTCCCCCCTCTCCTTCAATTGATTTCAAGCTTACTTGTCAAAGCTCTAATTTTATGAAACTAACTTTAAAAATTTTCTTCATCTCATGCTTCTTTCTTTATTGTATTCCTTGAAGACAACATCTAAGTTCTTCAAGTTTGTTCACTGTAATAAAAAAATTTCTTTTCTTCTCATCCATGCTCCATGCTATTCTGTGATGCCCAAAGTGTATAGATACACTTGGCATTTGCATTTGCACCTTGAAATCCACAACTGTTTTCTCCAATTGTCCCCCCTCTCCTTCAATTGATTTCAAGCTTACTTGTCAAAGCTCTAATTTTATGAAACTAACTTTAAAAATTTTCCTCATCTCATGCTTCTTTCTTTAATGTATTCCTTTAAGAGAACATCTCTCCTCTGCATGTGAATGTGCTAGATTGGATTCATAGAATCTTTTAAACTATTCATGGATTAATTACGATTCTCTTCTTTTTTTTAGTTTGTACTTAATTAATAAGGCACCATCAATTTTCTACATGAATATCCATTAATTTAATTGGAAATAGGTGTATGTCTCATATATTCATACTTGTTCTTCGAGTGCACATGTTGAAAGCCTTTACTAATTCTTATTGAAATCCTCCAATAATCATTCCATAAAGATTCCTTTCTTGAATGAGAATCAAGTCTACAAATTCTATAGTGTTGACAATTTGTTGAAGCTTCAATAGGTCCGTATCCCATTTAAACATCATCTCTGAGTGAAATTCCTCACTTCTAGAATTGTCTAGTTTTTACACTTTTGTCTAAGGTTATTTCATCAAATGTGGATTCCAACTAGCAATCATCTAAAAGGAAATATTCTACATACACAACCTCACCATATTTGATATCATCATAAAACTTTGTCCTTTAAAAGTGTTATTGGAGCCCCCTCAAGAGGTCCATACACACCTAAATATCAAGCTCATCTATAAGCTACATCATACAATATTGTTTTCTTGTTTGTATCCCGTTTATAGAAAAATATTCTATGGAATAGCTTTGCAAACCAAATTCCTGAATTTTATAGAAAAGAAATGTTTTTGCTGCTTTTAGAACTCAAGAATTTAGCAGCTAATATGTTGAAGCTTCTTTTTAGTTGGTTTTCCTCATCGATTAACTCTTGTGGGCATGATTCCTATTTGTCATTGACTAATTTAGTGCCTTGAAGTAATTGTGTGCATGATAAATGTTTCAATTAGAGGCTCTTAAAAGCATTTTCCATGAAGGCACGATCACTGTAATTGTCTTTTGCAACCAGTTTAGCTTCCACCTCGTATATCTGGTCCTCAATAGATTCTCCCCATTCCAGTAAATTCCCATTAGAAGCTTACTATGTTGATTTGATGTAGCTTTCATCTTAGATTCTTCATGAATCAATATAGAAACAATTTACAAACACTCTCCTTCTCTATCTATCATCATTATGTTGTTAGGTGAGATAAGAGTTCTACATTTTATGATATTTCTCCAACTTCCTAGCAATTAAGACCTCCATGAATTTTTATTTTTCCTCTCTTTCTTTCGCTCTTGATATCAAAGAAGTATCTTGTTGCACTGTACACTTGATTGGCAATACTTTGAAACTGCATATATATAGCTTCTCCAATTTACTTCTTCATTTTCTATTATCCAATTTCCCTTGGCTACTTGTCCATAGATGTGCATGCCATGCTTTTATTTTATATTTTGATGATAATTATATGTGAACATCTTCGTTGGTCTCCATGTAAGTGTAGACGTTTGATGGTCTCCAAAAATGTACAAATTTTAGCTTGGTCCTATAGAAAAGATTGTTCTCATATGTATAAACCTTGAACGCTATGAAAATCATAATTAATCTTGAAAGTTAATGAATGAAGAACATTAATGTAATGTTAAGGTAATGATTTTATTATGCTCTCAAATGAAAGGATAGTATTAATTGTGGACCATAAAAACAATTTTACTTGACATGCATGTATGATCCTGAAAGAAATAGCATGGCACTCTGGGCAATAGAGAGCCCTCACATAAAAGTGCTCATGCTCACCCCAAGGAGAAAGACAATGGGAAAAAACACTAGATTGTAGGGAAGCCGAGATTGGGGGACATTAAGATCTTTGAACTAGGGAGATTTTGATGGATTAGCTCTCAGATGTACAAAAACAAGCTCTTATTACTATCGAGCAATGTCAAAATCAGAAAGGAATTTTGATTCACTATGATAGTGCGCAAAATGGTTCATCTTATGTAGTCCATCCAGTATGGAAGAAACTTTTCTCTACCTTTGGTGCTTTTGCATTGTTATTAGTGCAACTAGGAAATGCTAGCGTAGATGAAGCTCTAGTTCTTAGTTGTAGTTCTAATGAGAAACATCCATACATGGTAAGAAACATCCATGCATGGTAAGAGGAGCCTCAGTGTAGATCTCACAATGCTTAACATTTGCGGAGCATGGTCATCAAAGTAGTCTATCAAAAATACAATTAGCGTGATAGAGAGATGTGTTATGTCTCATACAGCTCCGTTACGTTCCTTTAGCTCCTTCCATAGAGGAACTTTTGTCACGTATTCAAATGCCTTTGAATCTTTGTTGCCCTAATGTTATGCTCCGATAGCTGCTTTGGTCATTCTACTCTACCAATTTTTCTGTGTTATGTTCCCTGATTTCCCTTGTTGAATTTACAATGATTAATACGTTTATTGCAACTTTTATAGCCCAATTTGAGCTCAATGATTTCGGGCTTTTTTCTGTTCTTAGTTCGGTTGTCAACCTATTCTTCTACTATGCTTGAAGTTAGAAATAACGAGATACGCATTTTGGGACCTTTGAATCCTTAATTTTCCAAAGCTTAGTATCAAATGGTTCCGTTGATGTTGAGATTTGATCTGCATGCAAACTACAGCCTGTCCGTTCACTTATATATTTGCATTCATTATTAACAAGAAGAATAATATTTGAACAACGATTTTTGCACGCATATCTAGTAGCATTGCATAGGCTCTTGACGATTAGAGGTTGTTCGCAGCCTTCTTTGTATCTTTGGCTTGTAGCTTTTATTATCAGAGAAAAGAATGATTAAACTATGGAAAGATACAAGTACAAAGGAAGCAACGCAATCAGAAAATGACAAAGAAGACAGAAAAATCGAGATAAACTATCGCGTATGCAGATCTTTGGAAATTGAACAATGAATCAGTGATTAATAGTGATTAATACATTTAATTGCATGTTTCATTGCCTACTTGAGTTTAATGATTATTCTTATTTTCTATAAAAGGAAGCTCGGCCTGAGGCCCCCGAGTTAACTTGAATTAATTGGAAATCATTATTATAATTATTAATATTATTTTCATTATCATTACTATTATTAGACCATCTGTACGAAATACCAAGTGTGCGTAAGCCTGTCCGGTCATGTAAATATTTGAATTCATTTTGAACAAGAAGTATAAACTTTGAGCGAATAATTTTGAATGCATGCTAATCCCTTTTATAAAGAGGAAGCTCGGCCGAGTCCTACTCTCCCCTTCACTGTAGAATTGTTCAAATCCATGATTGTATAATACCTTTGCTGACCATCTCATTGCTGAATTTCTTGCTTCATCATCGGTACTAGCACCTGTCTGACGTTAGGCCACATCACATACAATACGAACTTGTAGCATCTCATCAGAATACTATATATTTCTATTCAGATCAAACTCAGTGACTCGTTGTCTGTGTATGCGATCAAGTGCACTTACCCCTTGTCTATGTGTGAATTCGTGTGTCCAGTACCTTCCTCTAAAATAGAGGTGATCTGTGTCGATGCTCGCAGCAGCAGCTCCATGAATTGAACATGCACGCTTGATGTAATCGAAGTCTGTGGAGTCGATGTATTGTATACATTGCTCTGCTTTTTGGGACTTTGAATGGGAGCATCTAAGTCAAAGTACAGCGATGGAAGTGAAAAAGGTTCTCGGCATTCAAGGCTGAATTCAAGTGTCAGTTCGCCATTGATCATCGGTCTTTCTTTGTCCAGACCGCTTCTGAATTTCCATTCATGTATTTAAACCCAGGAGTCGCAGGTCACATCTCTAGAAGTTCGTTACATTCATGTTAGCAAACTTGAATGACAGATCTGGAAGTGAACCATTGCTGCAAAGGAATGACAGATTGTGTTTGGAATTACAAAATATCATCAGATTGTGTTTGCTCGAGCCTCGTTTTTTAGGATGTTAGACAGACGAGATTTTCACGTACGCAAAGAACCCATGTTTTATGCAGAGGAACTAGGGAGCATGAAAGGGATTTTACTCGAGAACTGGTTTGCTGCAGGCGTACATCAGATTTGCGTGGAGTTCGAAATTGTCGATTGGGCTCTTTCATTTTCCTGTTCTACAAAAGACCTTAAAAAGGATAAAAGTACAAGCAACCTCGGTTGAAAGGATGTGGGTTGTTCATTCTCGAATATCATATAATGTCTGTAAAAAAAAAAAGAAAAAATCAATCATGGCGCGAGGTTGCTGAGAGTCCATGGTGTCAGGTTGCGGAGAGTCCCTTCATGGAACCAAGGTCCGTAGAAAGGGCGGGAGACCTGATTGCAAGAGAATTTGGTAATAATGGCTGAGCAACAGCAAGAATATATGTGTGTGTGTGTTTGTCTGCGTGTTTGAGTGACAGAAGAAAGGCATTGTCCTTGTGTAGATGTTCGGTAAGGGGTCGATGTTCATGGGCAGAAATGTTCGCATCTCCCATGTCTTCCTTGGACTGACATTCAAGTTTACCGCCCTGAAGCGTGGCTCCATTTCTGAGAAATGTGGCGGTCATGAGGAAGTGCCCTGGAATAACATTTGGAATAAGAAAAGTAGTATTTGATTGCACATTGCTGATCTCTTAACCCCTATGGAAAGTCTCTCCTCCATCACTCTTGAAGAGGGCAGATCATTCGAAGCTTTCATTCACCCAATGATGCATGTCTTAACCCAGCACTCTACCTTATCCTCTAGGCGGCTTATTTGCTGCTCGTGTGTACTTCCTCTATACCCCGTTCATTATTGATACCTTGCCAAAGTTATGACCCATTAGATACAGGCATACCCACTCTGTTCGAAGCTTGATTAATGCTCTTGAATCCCTTGAGGGGGAGTATATAAAGCGTGCAAGTAATTGAAGAGCATGAACATTGCCATGAAGCTACTACAAAGAAAGTTCCAAGGCCATAGAATATCATTAAATTTAGAACCACTCAATGAAACATTAGATTTGGTCATTTTCACATCCATGCTTGTAATGCATTGAGCATGTAGCTTAGAGTCCACTATCTACCATCATTAATGCATACTCTCCTTATTTGCCATTTCGCCTTAAGGAGGAGTGTTGGAATGCTATGTCGGTGTAATGTCAGACCTCATGTGTACAAACTACAACAAATATGCATGGATGTCCATGATCGATATATCTAATCACATGTAGCCTGAATTAACATACACGAATAGTTGTGTCTTAATGTGTAGCGCTTCTTTTAGTATAAAAAGCACTTTCATGGTATCTTTTCAAAAAAATCTTGTATAAGCTACATTAATTTCAAAGAAATCAACATTATATTTGCCCTATCTTTTCTGTGAGGTACCTTATTTTAATTGGAAACACAAAGAATGCAGGTATATTTGCCAAAGGTGCATATAAGAAAAGCAGTGATCGTAGAGAACATGTAACGATATGGTAGATCAATTCTAAAAAAGAGATGCTTATGTATGGAGCAAGGCACTTTATTTGATCATATTCGTAATTGAGTATCTATGAACTAAGGCACATGATTTGAGTATCTGAACGAAGGACTTGACCATATTTGTAATTGGAGATTAAAACTTCAACCATAGCATTGAGGAAATATGAGATTTCCACAGAAATACAATACATTTAAGCATACCTGCACTTTTAAAGGTCTACATCTTAGGTGGGAGATTTACAATGGAACTTTGTACATTTTATTTAGAATATCTAAGATTTTGAGAGTCCTTTTAAATAATACAAATGTTTACTAATAGAATATTGATGGTTATAGTCTATCTGCATGTAGGGAGAGATAGAAGTTCACTACAACTTGAATTTAGCACAGACACACACACACACACATACATACATACACACACACACACACACACACACACATATATATATATATATATATATATATATATATATATATATATATATATATATATATATATATATATATATATATATATATATATATATATATATTAAGTGTGATTGCCTTCTTCATGTGAAAGGATCCATCTACCTTGATTGTCTTGAAACCACATTTTATTCGGTACTCTTAGATCCCTATAGCGAAGATCTAGGGATAGTTTGAAGACAACACAACGTTGTCCTTAGAATTCACAAATTCATTGAGTTGTTTGAATCATCAAATAATTGTGGTTGATCAACATGCGAAAATTAAAGCACTTTTCTCAAGTCTAATTTATAAATGCTCAATTTCTAAATAGGTGCAATGGAAAATTAAAGTCGTGATTGTAGTTCCTCTTCTTGTTTGTATATCCATTGCTGCCAAAACTTTTCACTTTCTTAAGCATTTAAATCCATTACTTAGATCTTCCGTGAACAAAAGTTTAGGACCTTATTCATCTACAAACGTTTTTCAAGGACAAAATAATCATAAACAGTTTTTGTGGATACGTGAACCAAAAGCAAGTCTTTACCTCTTAATTTCTTAGATTTTAAAGCTTTTTCCTTTAATATGTTCTTGTCTAGACTTAAAGCTCTTACATCATCCACTTCATCTTTATCAATGAAGTCTATTGACAATTAATATTAAACTACCTAGGATTCTCCTTTGCGTAGAATTTTTGAAGAGGAGTGTCTGTTCATATCCCTCCATGGTGCGTAATATTTAGTGGTCTTGAACTTCTCAAATGTAGCTGTGTCCTCATGTTTAAGTAGCCTTTATATCTCCACACCTACTCAATTAACCTTAAAAAGGCAAGATCAAATTTCATACAAAAACTCTTTGTTTTCCTCGTTTGTAGAACCTTCACCCTTTTTTTCATTTTTCTAACCAAAAGAAACGCACTATCATCTATCTTGTTCACAGAGAATACGCATATAGCACACGCATATATGAATCAAGGCTTAAGCCATTTATGCTATTCAAAATAGATCTCCAATGTTGTTTTGGCGAATACATCTCGATTTTTAATGTCCAAGCTCCAAGAAAAGGAGAATTTATTCAAATTGCATTGTTTAAATTTTTTGGGGAGTATGTAGTTTACGTCTCTCTTGCTATCCTTCCATCTCTCTCTCTCTCTCTCTCGCTCTCTCTCTCTCTCTCTCTCTCTCTCTCTCTCTCTCTCTCTCTTTCTCTCTCTCTCTCTCTCCCCTCCCTCTCCCTCTATCTCTCTTCTCTTGTGTGCTAGACCAACAAGCACAAAGCTTTGTTGTTTCTAGTAGTTGAGATAAAATTTGTTTACAAATCCAAGTACTTCACCTTAAGCTTAGTTGTTTCTAGTAGTTGAGATAAACTTTGTTTCCAAAGATTATAGAGGTGGCTCAAGAGGAAGAGGTAGAAGCAACTACGAATGAGACAACCAATGCAATCAAGGTAGCAAACCATCCCATGATGAAGGTCAATCCTCAAGAGGTAGAGGAAGTAGTAGAGGTAGAGTACGAATACATGGATACATAATCTACCAATTCAAATGGATGCTTTGTGGGAGACAAGAACACTATGCTAAGGATTTTTTGCAAAAGGATGGTGGGAACCACTTCAAAGGGCAAGGTAACACTGTTGACTCTTCAAACATATCATAGAATGAGCATTTTTTATCTATGAAGCATAGTAGTGAAGGCCAATCAGATGAGGAGGATAAAGAGGCAAATCACTTGTGAGGATGATCCCCAATGAAATGGGGTCCCAAAGAGGAAGGATAGGCACATAGTGAAAATTCTTTGGAGTGTGTTAAATGAAATTAATATTCCATTAAGATATTGGGAAGATGATGTATCTACTACTATATTCTTAATGGATAGGTGTCCCACATCTCAAGTGCATGACATGACACTTGAAAAAGCATGGAGTGGACAAAAATTAGACCTTTTACTTATGAGAGTATTTGGGTTCTTGTGCCCCATACGTCCCACACAAATTGAGAGGTAAGATGGATGGAATGTTTGAAAGGTGTATTTTTATTGGTTATGCTACAAAAAAGGGTCACATGTGTTAAAACACTAATACAAAGGAGCTAAAGATATCCAGAGATGTAGTGTTTGATGAACTTAAACTATGGTATGCCTTTCAACGTTCCAATGTAGGATGAAGACATTTAAGGGGTAGAGAGGAGAGATATAAGTTCACTACAACTTGAATTTAGCACAGACACACACACACACACATACATACATACATACACACACACACATATATACATACACACACACATACATACATACACACACACACAAACATATATATATATATATATATATATATATATATATATATATATATATATATATATATATATATATATATATATATATATATATATATATCCCTATAGCGAAGATCTAGGGATAGTTTGAAGACAACACAACGTTGTCCTTAGAATTCACAAATGCATTGAGTTATTTGAATCATCAAATAATTGTGGTTGATCAACATGCGAAAATTAAAGCACTTTTCTCAAGTCTAATTTATAAATGCTCAATTTCTAAATAGGTGCAATGGAAAATTAAAGTCGTGATTGTAGTTCCTGTTCTTGGTTGTATATACATTGCTTACTTAGATCTTCCGTGAACAAAAGTTTAGGACCTTATTCATCTACAAACGTTTTTCAAGGACAAAATAATCATAAACAGTTTTTGTGGATACGTGAACCAAAAGCAAGTCTTTACCTCTTAATTTCTTAGATTTTAAAGCGTTTTCCTTTAATATGTTCCTGTCTAGACTTAAAGCTCTTACTTCATTCACTTCATCTTTATCAATGAAGTCTATTGACAATTAATTATAAACTACCTAGGATTCTCCTTTGCGTAGAATTTTTGAAGAGGAGTGTCTGTTCATATCCCTCCATGGTGCGTAATATTTAGTGGTCTTGAACTTCTCAAATGTATGCTTCTTTGTTTTGTAGCTGTGCCCTCATGTTTAAGTAGTCTTTATATCTCCACACCTACTCAATAAACCTTAAAAAAGAAAGTTCAAATTTCATACAAAAAGTCTTTGTTTTCCCCGTGTCGAACCTTCACCCTTTTTTTCACTTTTCTAACCAAAAGAAACTATCATCTATTTTGTTCACAGAGAATACGCATATAGCACAAACATATATGAATCAAGACTTAAGCCATTTATGCTATTCAAAATAGATCTATAATAGATCTCCAATGTTGTTTTGGCGAATGCATCTCGTTTTTTAATGTCCAAGCTCCAAGAAAAGGAGAATTGATTCAAATTGCATTGTTTAAATTTTTTGGGGAGTATGTAGTTTACGTTTCTCTTGCTATCCTTCCATTTCGTCTCTCTCTGTCTCTCTCTATTTATCTCTCTTCTCTTGTGTTCTAGACCAACAAGCACAAAGATTTTTTGTTTCTAGTAGTTAAGATAAAATTCGTTTACAAATCCAAGTACTTCACCTTGGGCTTACTTGTTTCTAGTAGTTGGGATAAAATTTGTTTCCAAATTCAAATACTTCACCTTATCACAGTCATGAACACATGCTAGCATGAAGTTTTGGAACTCAAGAGAAGATGAAGAAGTAGAAAATTTACCAGCATACATGAAAAAAGAAAGAGAAGGAGACATAGAAAGCATTTAAAAAAATTCCTACGTGGTAGGTATGGGGTTGCCACACTCTTGGCACACAATAATGAAGAAGGAGATGAAAATTAGCAACCCAAGAAGCCAAATGCATGAAAATTCGCATAGTAGATTCATAAAATTTGCTACAAACTAGCATATTTGTCCTTTATACGTTTGGATTTGATCCTTTTCACATGGTTTTTTTAACACTCACTTAAAATAGTCCTTAAAATTATTCAAACATTGAAATGAGCTCAATTTTTTTTCAAAAGAATCTAGAGTGTTGGAAAAATATTGAGTCTCAAGAACTCATTCTCTTTTATGAAGCTAGAGTGAAAGTACATAAAACCTCAGTTGATAGAATAAAAAGTACATGCTACATGGTTGATCCTTGAACCAAGAGACTTTACATATTCTTCATGGCCCTAGTACAAAAAATGGTGGGCCCCTTCAACTCGTCAAATATTTACTTTGAATCATCTTATCTTCTTCTATCAACAACTACGCCTCTCTAGAATCCATCCTTTTCATGACTCTTCTAATATGAAATATTAGGATCATAGATTGTTGGCTTTGTTGTAGGCTCTTTCATCACAATTATGCTATTTTAGGTAAAGGTGCATAATATTACACTTCTAATTGACGGCTCTTCGCCCCAAGGTAGCTCGTGGTTTTTCAATCTCTCACATGTTTATAGATAATGCAATCAAATGACTTTTTAGCAACCATAGGATGTTGTAGAATAACTATACATATTTCCCCACAATTTGATTTGAAAGGCTTTGCCAAATGCTTGCATGTAGTGGATTATAAATATTTGGAGTAGTTATAATATGTTAATAGCCAGTTAAGGTGTTGTTTTTGTTGAGGTTAAAAAGAATTTCTACTCTATGGCTGAAACTTTGCTTTGAAATTTGTAAAGCACGAATAGTGTTGAATTTTGTGAGGTAGACCCTAATCATATTTGACATTTTCTATTAACATTTTGCATGTAATTCTAGGTATATTGGCTACCGTCTTCTACTAAAACTCTATCATGTTAAACATATAGTCGACTTCAACAATATTATCCTTCAGTGGTCCTATACTAGGATAGTTTAGCCAAAAGCATGTTCGTGGTGATTGGGCCCTAATCATATCACATTGAAGCCATGGTCTATGACAACTAATAGGTGCATAGATGGGGTTATTGCTCACACATACCAATACACTATTCCATACATGTTCTATGGATGGATGGTTAAGAAGCATCTACACAATATGATGGGTCTCCAACATGAAAATATTCATTGTTAAGGTTCTTGGAATAATCATAGATCAATGTGCAGACATCATCTCCATAAATCCCAATCCTTATCTTTCATGTATTGGATGCTTTCATCTATATATGCCCATGTGAGAGGAAATACTAAATGATTAAATCCTTGGATATGACCTTTGCTAGCTGTTTTAGAAGATTAAGATCCAAGTAAGATTTCTCACAATGATTCCACGAGTTTTATGATTTCTATTCTTTTTTCTCTAAGTGTGTGAAGAGTAGGTGATTCATTATCTACATGGATATCTTGCTCTCCATCTAGTGTTTGTTATATTTGAACAAGATCACCCTTTTCCTCTTTGGATTGTGCTTGACACGTGCTACAATAGAACTTGACCTAGACATATCAATAGCAAATTGATCTTTAGGACTTGTGGATGCCTATGCTACAATTGAAATGACAAGATTTCATTTAGTTTATCTAATTATTCTTCTTGTGCATTTAGATATGCCTTAGATGCTGCATCTTCTTCTCTAAGTTCCATTTCTAATCTATCTATCTTCTCTAAGTTGCATTTCTAATTTATCCATCTTCTCTAACTTTCATTTCTAATTTATCTACCTATCCACCTACCTACCTATCTATCTATCTATCACTACAAGGAATACGGGCATATAGGGACGGTTTAGGCGACAGAATTTCGTTGCTATAAAATTGCAAAATGCGTTGTAATGAGCATCGCGCACGAATCAACGATTAAACGACGAACCAAACAACGTTTTTTACGACTTGTGGCGCAACGGGGTCTGCGATGCTCCCATAGAGCATCGCTAACATAACGGTTTTAAATAGCATTGCATAAGTGATGCTTTGTTAGGTCGCATAAGCGACGCTATTTGGTGTCGCATAAGCGATGTTGTAACCATGGCGCTTATGCGACGCCAACTCGACATGTAGCATCGCTTACACGACGGTCTGTTGACGAAAAAAATTAAAACGTTGGAGGCTCTTCGATCGGCATTTTCACGCATCTGATCAAAGAGCTCTCCAACGTTCGCAATTGCGCTGCGCTTACGAGCTGAAGCAAGTATATGCAAAATTGTTGTTTTGCCTAAGCTCTCTCTTATTGTCTCCCTCTATCTCTGTTTCTCTCTTTCTACATCTTTCTCTCTTTGAATTCTCTCTCTCTCTCTCTCTCTCTCTCTCTCTCTCTCTTCTTTCTCTCTTTATTGTAGGTTATTCAAGAAGCTAACCAAGCAAAAAGTATGGCTAACTATTGTAAGTACAATTTCTATTCTTTGTATATCATTTGAATTGCGTTATTTTCATAAGATAGCATACTCACACTTATTGATATGCACTTATACACTTATACATGATGAAGATGCACTTTCACACGTATACACATATACACATGCATATGCACAAACATTTCTACAACCACATAAAAAGACTTACATGCATGCATTATTGCATATATATATATATATATATATATATATATATACACACACACATACACATTAACATATACGCAAATACATGTATATGCACATCCGCATGCATGCACATTCACATGCATGCACATGGATGCAAATGGAAATGCATCCACATACACATGCATGTGGAATACATATACACATGCATATACATACATTATAAACATATATACACATATATATGCACATATGTACACACACATATACACATGCACACACACATGCACATACCTACATATACACATATACATGCACATACACACATATACACATAGAGTTACACATATACATGCACATACATATACACACATATACACATGCACATGCACATACTCATACACACATATACACTTACACATGCACATGCACATACATACATATACACACACATACACATGCACATACATACATATACACACACATACATATACACTTAGGTACACACATATGAATCAACTATATAATTAAAGTATTTAAACACATATACACATGCACACACACATGCACATACCTACATATACACATATACATGCACATACACAGATATACACATAGAGTTACACATATACATGCACATACATATACACACACATACACATGCACATGCACATACTCATACACACATATACACTTACACATGCACATGCACATACATACATATACACACACATACACATGCACATACATATACACTTAGGTACACACATATGAATGAATTATATAATTAAAGTATTAAAACACATATACACATGCACACACACATGCACATACCTACATATATACATATACATGCACATACACACATATACACATAGAGTTACACATATACATGCACATACATATACACACACATACACATGCACATGCACATACTCATACACACATATACACTTACACATGCACATGCACATACATACATATACACACACATACACATGCACATACATACATATACACACACATACATATACACTTAGGTACACACATATGAATGAATTATATAATTAAAGTATTCAAACACATGCTTAATATAAACAATAATAACAATCAATAGAACAAAACTTTTCATTATTAATACCATACACACAATTCAAAACATAATTGAAATGAAAAATATATAGATAATATATATATATATATATATATATATATATATATATATATATCAATGTAAATACATATAATCCTTTGTCATAATCAACTAAAATCCTAATCATCATCATCATCATGATCATCATCATCAGCAGTATCATGATCATCCTGATCTTCCTCATCCTCATCGTCATGATCACCCTGTGACGATCGAGATCGTCCCTCCTGTGTCTGTCTCTCCACCTCATCCATATCTGTCTCTTCATAATGCTCCTATATTACATATAACAAACATAAATAAATAAAAAAATTAAACCATTCATAAAAATAAACTAATTATATAAAATTTAATAATACTCACAAAGGCATTAGGATGATCTTGCATATACTCACTCAAACGCCGATATCCAAAATGTGTAGCATACTCGATCTCATGTTTTGTAGGATATCGGCCATAATCCTTCTACTGCATTGAAACAAATAAAAAAGATTAGTTGCTTGCATTTTAACTAAAATAAAAAATATACTCACAATAACACATATACTTATAAATGTAGCTACAAAACCATTATGGCCCATTTGGCCTAGGTGCGATGTGTGGCCCGACTCCACTCTCTTCTTTGCAGCATCCTGTTTATTTAATGAAAAAAATACATAAATTAAATGTAAAAAACTACTAAAATATATAAAAATTATAAATATAAACTATTAATTTATGTACCTTCTGCTGAGGAAATGACTCCTGAAGACGTAGCTGTCTATGAAAAAACTGCCACGACTCAGGTGGTATGTTAGCTCACCTCTTATTTTTTTCCACCATACAATATCTCCTGTTAATTTAATCTCAAATAGAAAAAAAAATCAGAATACATACACATATATACACACATATACACATACACATACCCACATACACATATACATGCAAACATATACTCATACATATACGTATACATATACACATATACATACATATAACATAAACACACATATACATATCCACATATATACGTACACACACATGCATGCATATACACTCATTCATACAAAATACATGCATTTATCCCACAATAATGTGTAGTTGTGTATATGTGAATATGTGTGTATGTGTACATGTGTATATGTGAATATGTGTGTATGTGTAAATATGTATATGTGAATTCTGTGTGTATGTAGATAATCAGATTATTAATATCAAATACCATTATTTGTAGATTGTGATCAATCAGATGGAACTCCACCACCGTCTCCTCATCATGCAACAACTTTATACTATAAGTATATCAAACATTTAATTTTAAATATATTTGATGGATACATAACTTATATATATATATATATATTTTCTTATTATGTGTAGATTCTGATCAATCAGAGGGTACTCCACCACCTCCTACCCATGCAACGACTTCACATGTGTCCTCCGATAGGAATTATGATGAATTTTAATATCAAGAGCATATATATGTTGGTGTAACTCTTGTTATGGCATATATCGAAGACCATGATTGGAATGTATTGAACATGAGGCAGAGTATGGTACTTTTGAGCGTGCACCATCACCTGGTCAAGGTGATAATGCTTGGGTATGTATTTTCTATATATATTAATGTCATTATTTTATTTAAAAACCATATGCAAAATCAAATTACTATTGATATACAAGAATACTTGCTCGATGATGATGATAATTTTTCTCATAATGTTAATATACCTCGTACACATCATGGACTTGTTGTTCATCAATTACAAGCAGAGGTTTCTAGAAATCCTCTAACTCCTCATTTAGAGACTAAAAGGGCTGGAGATTATCCATTTCCAGCTCGTGATCGTTCTTAAGTACAAACATATGATAGAAGAAGATATGGAGGATGGAATAGAGGACCACTTCCTTTAGATGGAGAGGTTTTCAACTTTTGGGGTAATCGCTATATGATTGCTCCATCCACTATTACTAATGGTGGTCGTGGTCTCTTTATTGTAGAGGATTTGTATGTGCCTTTGAACTTTGAAGTCACTCTTATGTCATTTTGTGGTCCTATATATGGATGGGGATATTGGCATCAACTTTCGCGTTATGTTCAAAGCATGAGTACTTATGGAATATGCTTGAACGTAGCATCCCTTACTAGTAGAAGGTTTTTACATGTAGAAAATGAAAGATTATATATTGATGGAAGACCTTACACACATGGAAATATAGCAGGTTTAATAAATAGTAGTCGAGGGTTACATAATAGTTCAAGGACTAATTGCACATTTGAGGAGCGTGAAAATAGTCATGAATGACCATACATGAGTAAAGATGTATCAAGATACATAGTTGTCAATGCTATCACTACATTACATGCCGGTGATGAACTATTAGTGAATTATGGATGGCGTAGACCTCCAAGAGCACCTTTTAGCTAGAGAGAAAAAATTTTTTTTATCCATATTTAATAAGTTATATACTTAATTTTATATTTAAAGTTTACTTTTTATTCATTTATGGAATACTAATGAATTTTATTTATATGTGTAGATTCCAAAGTATGATGTTGATGATATTCCTCCACAGCATTCACAATTACCAGTAAGACCTCATTTATCAGAAGCTTCCATGAGGAGGCTACGCAAAAGTAATCCTGTGCAATATGCAAAGTTGAAAGATCTATATTCAAAAGACGATAAAGTACAAGATTTGTGTGACAATAAAAAAAACGTGAATGCCAAGAGCTACTATGTTTGATGGAGAAAGAACTTCCTACTTCATTTTTTGATATTTAGGTTCATTTATTAGTCCATCTTGTAGATGAAATAGAGATTGCAAGTGTTGTCAACACTCGATGGATGTTTTGGGTCGAGCGATTTATGGGAATATTAAAAGGTTATGTGCGACAAAGAGCGAAACCAGAAGGATCCATGGCGAAGGGTTGGATGCTTGAAGAGTGCATGTATTACGTTAGTGAGTACCTTGAAAGAGTTCATGAAGAAGCTCCCCGTGCATGGACCAACGAGTCTTCTTCAAAAATAACAGATGAGGTATTATCAAGTAAGGGCGTTCCATTCTTATTTAAATTTCAAGAAAAAAATGATGTTTCTACTTTTGTAGCATATAATAGCGAATGCATGCAATCATTCCTTAGCGAGTACGAGGAACTTCAAAGTATCTGAAGTAAAACATGAAAAAACAAAAGATATAGACTTAATCTCGATAATAATGAGATTACAGATATATCTTCTTTCACGGATTGGCTATATAGTCGTCTCAACACGCCAACACAAATAATGAAGAAATCTTAGATGAGCAAAGAGAGTTAATGATAGGTTGCGAACGAAAAGTAATTTTATTAAGATAATATTTTATTTTTTTTCATATATGTATGTTAGTTTCTATTTACTAATTGAATTTATTTTGCAGGCTCAAATGTTCACTAATATGTGGGCTTTTGGACATCATATTAGAATCAAAGCCATTGATTCTTTACGTAAAACAGAGGATTCTAGTATTGTTGCTTCTTTCAAGCAACTATCAGGTGCTAGCTCAAAAGACACAAACCTTATAGATAGCGAACTTGGTTACGTAGGAACAATTGTTGGTATCTATGAAATTGCATTTTGACATTCAAACACGTAGAAAAAAGTTTATAGTTTTTATGATAGAGTTAGTTATTTTTTTAAGCACCTAATAATGGGTTTTTTGTTGTTATATATTTTGATAGGTCATTTTGAAGGTTGATTGGTTTAGAGCCGAGTATAAAGGTAGTAATTCCACATTAAGAAAGGAATTATGTGGGTTTTGGGCAACTGATTCTTCCAAGGTAATGCGATCTACTAAAGAACCATATATTCTTCCTAGGCATATTGAACAAGCATTTTTTTATATATAGTTTTATATAGCATTAATTTATATATAGCTTCATCTTCGAGGAGCAAATTTTTATCATGTATGCATATGTGTGTATTCATGTGTATTATATGTATACATATGTTAGTATGCATATATATGTATTTCATGTATATGTATGTGTTTGCATGTGTGTTAAATATGCATATATGTATATATGCATATGCATTTGTGTAAAATATTCATGTATTCATGTAATATATGCAAGTGCTTATAATTGTGTACATGTATATATGTATATGTGTCTATGTGTAAATATGTACATGTAAATATGTATGCATGTAAATATGTATGCATGTATATATATGTTTATGTGTGCATGTATATGTGATGTGTAAACGTATATATGTATATATGTCTATGTGTAAATGTGTACATGTAAATATGTATGCGTGTATATATTTATTATGTGTGGATTTAGGCATGTATGTGTGATGCATAATATATCTACTCCATTTTATATTTATGTATGTGTATCTACATGATGTGTATATATCTTTATATATATTATGATCCTCATTGATTCGAGTAGCTATATATAGAGGCATAAGGTTGGGAGGAGAGACATCTCTCTAGTAAGACGTCGGACGAATAGATGCAATGTGTACATATACTTCAAACATATGGCTAAAAGGTTGAATTAGAGTTTTTAAATTAGGGGTTTTAAAACCCTAATATCGAAATTAGTGTTTCCAATTTAGGATTTTTGAAATAGGATTTATTTATATATTTATTTATTTATTTATGCGTATGCATGTGTTGTGTATGTATGTGTATCTATATGTGCATATGCATGTGTTGTGTGTGTGTATATATGCATGTGTATATGTATATATGCATGTAAATATGATTATATGAGTCTATGTGTGTGTACATATGATTATGCATGTGTATGTGTATGTGAGTATGTGTACATGTATGTGAGTATGTGTATGTGTATTCATTATATGTGTGTTACTGCATGCATGTGTATGTGCGTGTGTAAAAATGTGCATGTATGTGTGTGTATGTATAAATGTGCATGTATGTGTATATGTGTGTAAATGTGCATGTATAATGTATATGTGTGTGTATGTGTGTATTTGTACTTCTAGTCTCACTCTTTTCTCTCTCTCTCTCTCTCTCATATACATACATACATGCATAAACACACATACTCATATCCACACATATATATACATAAAAGTAGTGCATACCGTGCATTATCGCGACGATGAGCCATAAGTGTCCGCATCTCTTTTAGACACCACTTAAGCAACCATCCTGTCCCAAACTCTGTCTCAAGTGAACCAAGTACGTACTTTTTATCCCTCTCATCATGCTCACTACAAAAATAAAAAAATAATGTAAATAAAACATAAGATATTTATTTCAATTTATATGTAAAATTTTTATTTACTTCCACGGTAAGTGGACAAGGTACAGGTAAGAGTCGCATAGTGCCTGCATTCTTCTCTTGAACTCCAATCCATTCCCTATGTACACAATGTTCCCCTCTAGCTCTATATTGCACTCTAGTCCTAAGGTGCCTATGCATGTCCTCATAGGCAACTCTGCTCTGC
>CM035408.1:56651077-56653577 GCA_020310875.1 Ceratopteris richardii | reverse complement strand
AAAATGGATAGAGAAAGCTCTGCCCAAGTCATCTCAGCAGAAGCTTTGTGAATATCTTAGATTGGATGCAACACTTGATGATTTTGTTGCAACTGCATCGCGCATTGAGGAGGCTAGACTACATTTTGAAGGGGAGGCCCGACCAAATTATGCATCAGACTTGGATCCTATCGGGCAACTCAGGAAGGTGTTGGAAGCCTTAAGAATGCAGCAAAGTCGCCAAGAAGAGAAGGTTGTGCCGCCGCCCCCGCCCCACACTGTTGATGAAGTAGCTTAACTTCGTCGTGAGCTCGAAGATTTGCGAACCACACAGGACATACGAAGACAGGTTTGGTGTACAATATGTAGCAATAGTGGACATTCCAATGTTAATTGTCCTAACAAGGTCAGTTGTCAATTCTGTGGCAAAGATGGTCATGAAGCTAGAGACTGCTACTACCTCAAGGGAACACAACAACGAGGTAACCATCAAGCTTTGGATTCATATTATGCTAGTACTTCGAATGCACCTAATAGAGAAGAGACGCGTCCAACTCGGCCTAGATATAATAGTCCACTCATGTGTTATCGATGTGGTGAGTATGGCCATATGCAGAACAAGTGCTCCCTACCAGAAGGTGCACCTCCCTGTCAGCATTGTCCAGATGCTAAGGATCACTACACCAGAGATTGCCCAAGGAGCCGCCCTCCTCCAATTCACATGATTGCAGTCTCCCCACAAGTAGAAGGTATGACCACTCAGTCTTATGCTGTTTCATCTTCTTCAATGCCAATGATGACTAGAGCCAGGCAAGCGGCAATAGCCTATAGGGAGGAACAACAAGGACTCAAAGATAGAGATGAGGAAAAGAAGGCGGGATGGACGGACCAAGCAGACATTGAAGGAGCTTATGAGAGGGTGACTACTTTGCTAAAAGATCAACCAACAAGTCCTCAGGAAGAAACACAAGAGGTGAACATTGAGGAAATCTTGAGAGGTATTTATCATAAGATTAGTCTGTACCAACTTATAAAGATGGATTCAAAAGTAAGAAGTGATTTGTTGAAGATTATACACTCTGCATGCTTGTGCCCACCTCCTAGCATAGATGGTTTTATGGTTGACTTTCCCCCTACACCCCTGGCTGATTATCAAAGCTCAAGATTATCTGTTTTTATAAAGGATGAAGCTCTCACACGTGTTATCATAGATGGAGGTTCCGGCATCAATTTGATGCCAGATTTCACCATGAAGAAACTAAAATTGAATCCCACGAAGGCAGCACCCTTCACAGTTACATTAGTAGATCAACGTCGGGTTACACCACTTGGTATTGTTGAAAAGGTACTTATGATAGTGCAGGGTTGTCACTTTGTTCTAGAATTTGTTGTTATTTCCCTGCCACAGGAGACCTCATATCCTCTACTCTTGGGAAGGCCTTGGTTAAGGCAAGCAAAGGCTCTACAGGATTGGGGAAAGAACAAGTTATGGATTTCCACATGTACTAACAATCAATTACAGATACATTTGGAAGAAGGATCAGACATCAGTAAGGCTACTGGGTATACAATGGACACTCAGGTAATGCCTTCTGAAGATGATACCCTATTAAACTGGATGATGGGGAGTAGAGAATGCTGCACAGTGGAGATATGTGAAGTAAATGAGGATTTTATAGAAGCAGCCCAAGGCGACCACCTCTCTTCTCATGGGACGACCCTAGCCCAAGGCGACCACCTCTCTCCTCATGGGGCGACCCTAGCCCAAGGCGACCACCTCTCTCCTCATGGGGCGACCCTAGCCCAAGGTGGTGGCCCAAGTGGGCGACAGGAGGCCCAGGGTGGTGGCCCAAGTGGGCGACAGGAGGCCCAGGTTGTGCACTTAGCTAAGAATGGCCAAAATGGGCCAATCCTCCCTCTCGAACTCACTACTTCTCTGAAGCAAGGTAGTCGAGCTTATCTTTTGCATGCACCTCCCGAAGGACCGGAACCACTTATTGGGCCAGTAGACCCGGATAGTCAAAATTTGACAATAGACGCCACTACAATGATATGTAAAGAGAAGACAGGTAAACATGAAAAATTGGATGATTTTATGCTTACAGGACCTGAAAGTGACATAGTTGTGTGTGCATCTGAGGAGGCTAATTTTGACCTTCAAGAACTACCATTTTCAAATATACTTTTAGGATGGATCAAGGAACAGATTGTGGATCATAAATTGAACTCCGCTCCTACATACAGTGGGGATGAATTTTCAAGTGAGTCCAATTCTGAAACGTTTGTTCAAGAAGTAAATCTTGGAGATGAAGAGAACCCTCAAATAGTTCACTTGGCCTCTTGGTTGTGGCATTATCCCTCTTTACTACAAAAGGTGACTTCTCTACTTTTTTCATATAAAAATGTCTTTGCATGGTCCTACAAAGATCTAACAGGGATACCAGAGGAGCTTGGATTACATCGAATACCTTTAGTTGAAGGAGCTTCATCTGCAAGAAGCAGGCCTTATCGTCTCAATCCA
>CM035408.1:56638577-56641077 GCA_020310875.1 Ceratopteris richardii | reverse complement strand
CGACTTAGGATTGCAAGTCGATGCCAGGCATCGACTTGCAGGTGCAAGTCGATGCCAGGCATCGACTTTTGGGCCCAAGTCGATGCCTGGCATCGACTTTCAGGTGCAAGTCGATGCCTGGCATCGACTTGCACCTGCAAGTTGATGCCTGGCATCGACTTGCAGCCTCAAGTCGATGCCAGGCATCGACTTGGGGCTGCAAGTCGATGCCAGGCATCGACTTGCACCAACAAGTCGATGCCTGGCATCGATTTACACCTGAAAGTCGATGCCAGGCATGGACTTGGGCCCAAAAGTCGATGCCAAGCATCGACTTGCCGGCATCAACATGCACTGAAAAGTCGATGCCAGGCATCGACTTTAGGGTGCAAAGTCGCTGCTTGGCATCGACTTTTGGGCCCAAGTCGATGCTTGGCATCGACTTTTGGGCCCAAGTCGATGCCAGGCATCGACTTTGTTTGCAAGTCGATGCCATGCATCGACTTGAGGGTAAAAGTCGATGCCAGGCATCGACTTGGCCCAAAAGTTGATGCCAAGCATCAACTTGGGCCCAAAATTCGATGCCAAGCATCGACTCTTGCACCCCCAAGTCGATGTCTGGCATCCACTTTCACCCTCAAGTCGATGCCGGGCATCGACTTGCACACAAAGTCGATGCCTGGCATCGACATTCACTTAAACATCGATGCCTGGCATCGACCTGAAGCTCAAAATCGATGCCTGGCATGGACTTGGGCCTTTGAAAACCACATCTACGTTTGATCTGAGTCACCATGGGCTCTGTTGACCAGCAACGTGACAAAGGCATTGGTCACCAAGCAAAACAAAAGAAAAATATTGCACCATTATCCTCTGAGAAGGCCAGCAACCCACTAGGAATATCCTCAGGTGGACAGAGTAGCATAAAAATTCCTGAGGAGGATCCAAATATGAGGGAAAGGTCTAGGGAGACGGAGGTCATGAGGACAGATCGTCCACTTCGGGACATGACAAATCTAGAGTGGTGCCTTCAGTACGTTGAAGAGAAGAATGCAGTCCTCCTTGTGTTCGCAGGGGCTTATGGCAGAGGAAAGATCACGACAACACAAGGTTTTCAATATGGCCTTGTTTACAAACTAGATTATGAAGATGAAGATTCTGACAACCTGCTTTTCTTGGTGGAGACATCGAAAGGATTAAGAAATGTCATATGCAAGATGGATTTCTTGTGCCCAGAGTGCTGTGTTCCAGAAGGGCTAGCTCAGATATGCAGAGACTCAGTGAATTTCATCAAAGACCTGATGCCATGGATACAGGGCAATATCATGCCAACACAACAGAAGAAGACGACCCCTGTAAAGGCAAGGGGTAAGAAGAGCGTGCAAAAAAAGCTTCAAAAGAAAAACAAGAGAATTTCAGAAGAGGAGTCTTCTGACTCAATCTCTAGCTCTGAGGATATAATTGTTGCACCTGGTGGAGAGCTTGCCTCGGGTGTTCTTGGTACTGAGCAGAACAAGATGAGGGAGGATATAGCTAAAAGAAAAATTGTGAAGAAGGGGCAGTTGTTCCACCTTCCAATCAATATCATCCACAGGCCACCTATAGATCCAGTCACAGGGAGGAGGCCCCTTGAGATCAGGGAGCCACACAATTTGCATGTGCAGAATCTTAAGAAGAAAATGAGAATAAATCCTCATGCTACTGTTGTGCCATTCCTTGTCATGGTGGATCCGAATGAGTGCAGCTCTGTGGAAGAGTTCAATGAGGGTTTATTTGAGGAGTATACTTATTATGTGATTGGAGGTTCACACTCTGCAGAGGCCCGTAGACAGCTAGTGAAGGAGCACCCTACCACTTTTTTCTTTAGGTATGCAGAGTGTAAGATATATGATGGTCTTACAACTGAGGAAGCCAAGCTTCTTGCTTGGGATCACAACAATGACAATGACTACAGGCAAAAAATGTCCTCCATAGAGAGAATTCGGTTCTTCCACCATGAATATGAAGATTGTCTTGTTAAGGAAGCTAGAAGAATACATCCCAATCGACGAAAGCAATGCCTTATTGAGGTTGGAATTGCACTGGATGAGAATACAAAGTCTGATGCCTTGAGGAAATATGATCCATGGTTTCAACTGGCATTCAGAACAGGTGAGATCTGGGATCTACAGGATAGAATTTTCACAATGTGGGAGAACAGGGAAGTCAAGGGCCAGAAGCAATGAAAGTCGAGGCCAGACCCACAGGTTGATCTGAAGGGAAAGGGAAGGAAAGCTGACCTCTCAATTGAAGAGGCTCCCGAGGACATGAAGCTGACACCATGGAGGGCCCTTCAAGGGATCAAGGATGATACATTGATCATATCAACTTTGTCGAGGGTAATCTCCAAGGACTTAAGCCTGGAGGAGATGGTGACTGAGCTCAATAAGTATGGATGTTATTCTCAGATCCTTTTTCCCTCCTCCCATGTTTCTGTTCTCACCTAGTCTCTTTTTAATTTCTGTGACTGTAGTCATAAAGT
>CM035408.1:56583577-56633577 GCA_020310875.1 Ceratopteris richardii | reverse complement strand
AAACTTTCTTGGTATGAGATTCATCTAAGCGACATTTTAGTATCACAAGTGTGAGTCTGCATTATGATTGTATATATGATGTTAAAGGAGCATTGTATATGCGATGGTCTTTTACCATCATATATTCGATGCTTTGTTATTATTGCATATGCAAAACTTTTTAGACGTCATTGAGAGCGTCATCATAAACCATGATATGCATGTTGTTTAATCGATAATGTGCACTTGATGCTCTATGCGATAGAACACACAATTACAAAGCAACAAAATTGTGTGGTATCAAGTGTTGCTATAAAGGGTCATTACTTGTATGGCTCTTCATGAAAATATTTATATTCTTTACACGGAATCTAAAGAACAAACATTCTATGAATTGAATTTGTTCTAAAAGGCAAAAAAAAGAGATTAAACCTGGTTCTTTTATTCACACAAATTATACATGATTACGTGTAATAAAGACATGTGCTCAAATGTCCTCTGTATTTTTCACACTATATAATGAGAGCATGGTGGTAAATGATAAGGACTCTCACTTTTATCCTTAATGCATTCTTCAAATTTCTTGATGTCTTAACCAGTGATGTAAAAGATATATGCTTCCTTTGTAAATCTCTTTGATTTTATTTTCATTTTCAACATAAAGTTCGATAATAGCATACTCTCTCAAACTTCAATTAATAGGAAGAATAGTTGTATAAGTGAACAGGCCTAGCACCTGTGGGGCCCTCTAGGCCTAGCACCTGTGGGGCCCTCTGAATCCGGCAAAACAAGGGTTGCTTAAACTTTGCTAGAAGACATTGCAAAAAAGGATCGTAGGTTCGTAACCCATGACGTGGACGAAAGCATTATCAACCCTCTTTGATTTTATTGTATCATTTTCTAGATTGGAATTTTAAGCACTAAGAAGAAAACCTTTCATCCCCGTAATGAGGGATCCATTTTCCTAAATTCTCAATTGAGTCGGACGGCTAGAATTGGTAACACTTCTATTAGGCCATGTCTTCGAGATTGCTTCTCCTCTAATTGCAGCTCATTCACGTGCAGAGCAACCCATGGATTGATTTAGCAAGAAGGATCCGTTGTGTAGTTATTATATTTGTTCACGACTCACGCAGGGTCCTTCTGAACTTCTCCATAGCTGATAACTGGTTGTGTAGTGATTATATTTGTTCACGGCGCACGAGAGTCCTAGTGACCTTTTCCATACCTCATAACTATTGTCGCGACTCGCAGGACCGTCTTCTGCAACGCAGTTGATGGGCGTGACATGCCAAATAGAATAATTGTAAAGCTCATCGGCGCAAAAGCAAAGGCAAGGCCCGCTTCTTCGACAGCAAACAAGAGTAGAGTATATGCATGCGTGCGGCCCAACCCATTGTCGTCACGCGGTAAATAGATATTTTCTTATGTGTGACTGATCAATGGAGCACACTACGCTTTCGATTTCGATGACCTTTCGGTTATTCTGTAGGCACATATATACTACTAAGAAGGCTACATTACAGAGCCCATGCAGGCAATCAATGTACGAGTACGGGAGAGGACAAGAGGGCGATGCACGCACGCACACATGAAGGAAGTCGCTTTGAAATGACTTACAGTATGAATATCTTCGTCGCAAAAGAAATAAAAGATGGCGCACCGTGCAATCCCTTGGTTTATGCTTTACGCCCTCAAACTGAATAATATCCAATCTCTCTCTCTCTCTCTCTCTCTCTCTCTATATATATATATATATATATATATATATATATATATATATATATATATATATATATATATATATTCCTTTATATGTCTGTTTCTTTTTTTTTATTCAACAATGTCAGTTCTGGATCAGCTACTTACTCATCGAAATATGTTCTAATGAGAAGAAAATAGAAAATGATTAAAGCTGTGTTGGTAGATTGAGCAAAGAAAGCGTTCAAAATGATTAGAAATGTGGGTATATATGTAGTTTTATTACATTATGAGATATATTTTGAGATATGAAAATCTTCATTAGTTGTATAATGGATTGAAGCTGAATGATACGTCATTATACGCCAAGTGAAACTAAATTGGTCTTACATGTATGTTTGCATGTTATTGTCGGACACATCAATGTAAGAGCCACTAAGCAAATTTGTATTTTGCATTTCTATTATCTTTGGTCATCGAAAGCCAGGTGACTTTCATAGATCTGCCCATATTTACGGCGATTCAACTTGCCATACATGTGTCTCTAATGTTCCGTCCGGTGACCCAAAAATACAATCCGATCACCCGAAGAAACATGCATGTGCCCTCCGTATCTCTTTTTCTCTCTCTCTATATATATATATATCCATTTACTTATTTATTTATCTTCAATTTTTTTTTCTTTTTTTCTGTTTTTTTTTTTGTTGAACATTGTCAGTTCTGGATCAGTTACTTATCGAAATACGGGAAACGTGTAAGATGCTTGGCAGGCAAACCTCTCAAATTGGTGATGCAGAAGATGTCTCTAAAAGCGCAGACCTTGCATGGGAGGCTGAAGCACACAAGGCCTACTACTTCCCAAAACGCCATGCATTAGAAATAGGATCTATGAACTTGTACGTGCACGCGCGAATACATAATGAGGTTTTCATTTGTCGTGATATCTTTCGACGGAACAAAAAGAGAAGTCTACAATCATTCAGACTTTCACAGCTTTACAATGGTGAGGACTCACGATAGGACTGTATTGTTCTTTATGCAGGTTGACCTCGGTTGTCAAGTGGCTTTGAAATTGAAGCTTTTCTCCTGATTTCACAAAAATACACAGCAGCTCCAGAAAGGAAGAATACTCAACCAAGCATTGAAGTAAATATATAAGCTCAATTTCTTTCAAACATAATGAGACCCAAATGCACAGGAAGCTAGAGTATCTACTCCCTTCGGTCAACCTCATTTTCCAGCATTCCATGTTCAATGCACTAAGCCCGAAAGACTAAGCCAGAGGGCTGGCTACAAAAACAGAGGAAACGGCGCATTGCATTGTAGGACATCATAGACCCGTTGTCATCATGTACTCCATCTCTGCACTGACTGAGAATAATCTCAATTCCCAACGGACTTATTTGCAACTATTGTAAGGTACTATATTAGGAACCCTAGCCATGAGTCGTCCGAGCAGGCATAACCTAGTGGTTTGACGTTTTGGGTCTCTTGGAGGAAGTCCTGATAATAATAATAATAATAATAATAATAATAATAATGATAATAAAAAGAAGAAGAAAAAGAAGAAGTTGAAGAAGAAGCCTGGAGAACAATACAACACATAGTGTATTAACAAGTGAGTTATCAAAAGGTTAGTGAACCATTAGAGTTACATAGTATTTAGAAGCTTGGGGGGGGGGGAGGGGGGGGACCTCCTAAAGAGGGATAAAAGTATCCTAGAAGTCTTAAGTGTGTTCACACAAACTAGTGCCAACATATATGAACAAAGCTCACTTGGGAGTGATATGGTGATGAAGGATCTTGCACTCATATGTAAGGAAGTTGCAAGATATGTTGAATGGAATCAATCCACACAAAGAAGTAATCCCAAAGCTTTGCGAAAAGTTTTAGATTTCTCCCTATGCAAAGGCTATGTGAAAAGGTATGCAACATTGTCCTATGTGGGCACACATGCCAAACTAAAATCTCCAAGAGAAAGTCTCTTCCTGACATAATGATAGTGCATATCAATGTGCTTTTTGTGAGCATGGAACAAAGGGTTCCTCACAACAGCCATGGAACAAAGGGTTCCTCATTGAAATTCTCTGTGTATAGATATGAATGTATCTCTGTGGTTGTGTACATGCACTACTTGCTTCTTCAAAAGTCGGGATCACACCTATGACTTCTTAAGCACAGTTCTCACTCTATAGTCACTCTAAATTCATGAAATGTCATTTCTTAGCTCATAGCGTGCTATGTCCACTAAGCATTTTTTAGGGAGCCTTCTTCCATAAATGGAAGGTTTCCTACTCAAGAGCAAAATATAGAATTAGTCTATGTCGACTCAAACTTTTGAGTTCAATGCTCCAAAATACTATGGTCATATTCATGCATCATTTGATAGCATAGAGATTCTATTAGAGTTTCCAAACTAGAAATAGACTGCTCTTGAGTAGGTTCTGGCAGAGACTCTCTCATCTCTCTAATATGTCATTGTTACTATTAGTGTCCATGTGAAAGGCCAAATGGCCACTGGACACTTCTTTGTATATGTTCTTTAATAAAACATATAGTAGCTTGATCAGTCATAAATTGTAAGTTTGAGCGCATTTGTAAGACCTAAGAAGTTTGTCTTTGTGCTCCCTCTGTACTCTGTTTTTGTACGTATTCTGTAAATTGGTGCGGAGTATTGTGTGTGGGCTTTGGAGCTCCATTTTCTACTCCGAGGATATCCTCGTGGAGCTCTCAAGAAGGAGAGTTCTCTCAGGTGCATCACCATAGAAATACTTCACTGGTATTAGAGCAGTCCGACACAAAATCTTTGTTCCTTTTGTGCGAGGGAAGCAAGCATCCCCCCCTTCCCTGGCTTCCTCCAAGGCTTACGAGTAAGGCAGCGACCAAGGCATAGACTTTGGCATACCTTGTCATTTGAGTCACCGGAGTCAACATTGGTGCCGTTGGTTGTGCACAAGGGAGGACCACAATGATCAAGGAAGATAGAGGTTTTGGTACTTCCCAAGAGGTCACCCATCCTAGTACTATTCCGCCCATATCTCGCTTAATTGTGGCAATCTCTTGCTGCTAAGCTACACTCTTGTGGTGTCTGAAGAAGGGGAAAGACTAAGGTTAACATTACCTTGAACATGTTTTGGTCCCTCAAAGCTTCATTCTTTGCTTTCAAAACCTATTTTTGAAGCATTTTTGGGCTATCTTTTGGAGCCATTTTGGAGTACTTTTGCACCTACTTCTCTTCACATGGGTCCAAGAACATCAAGAAGAGTGTTCTTTGTACTTTCACTGCCAATAAATATCAACCTTTGAGGCTGTGTTTTCAGCCACACTTGTAAAACTACAAGCTCCTTGAAAGGTTTTCAGTTTTGGTGGGAGGAGTGGCTGAGAATTTATGTAGGTTTGTTGAGCCTAAAACATCAGAGTTTACAAACACTTGTAGGTGTTGTTGGCTAGTTTTTGGGTTGTGCATTCAGCCTTTAAGTGTAATTTTAGTGCATACATTGAGCACATACACACCATTTATGCTCTATGGATACCGCTTATGTAGGTCCATGTGGTAATTGATATAGCAATTAATGGAAGCATGCCATGAAGGAGGAGATTTAAGCATTGCAAGAAATTAGTACTTGGGACTTAGTTTCCAAGACATCAACCATGAAACTTTTTGGATCCACATGAATCTATAAGGTAGAAAAGAAATCTCATGAAATCATAAATAAGAACAAGGCTAGAATAATGGCCAAGGCATATATTCATGCCTAAGGCATTGACTATGAGGAGGTTTTTTCTCCTGTAGCAAAGATGCCTATGATCATAGTACTTGTTAGTATTGCAGTTGCCAAGAATCGAAAGATATATTAGATGGATGTTAAGAATTCCTTTCTTAATGGATGGATCTCTGAAGATGTATACATGGCTCAACCCCATGGTTTTTAAGACTCACAACATCCTCACTATGTTTGTAGAGTAAGAAGACCCTTATATTGGCTAAAGCAAGCTCCAAATCCTCGGAACTGTAGACTAGTTACTTACTTGTAGGACAAAGAATCTGTGGTGAGAAAGGGCTCTCTATTGGTTAAACAATCACACGTAGAATTCATATTTCTATGTGCATATGTGGATGAAATTATAGGAATATGTGGTGAATCTCAAGGCCACACGAGTTATGGATTATATGATAGATCATTTGTGGTAATCTAGTGTGAAAGTGGCACTTGTTGACAATAATCAAACTTTAACATTTGATCTTCTACTAAAATGAGTGCTTCGTGCTTTACATCAACTTAGGTGGTGTGGCTCCTTTCAATATCCTCTATCGTCGTAACCCAACTCACTCATTGACGCTCCAATACATCTTGACCTTCCTCTATCATAGGGCCACTAATAGCTGGTTGGGGCTTATATTCTTCTTCATAAACAATGACCATTGGGATTTGGACCATTTCTTCTTTTTCTAGTAATTTAGACAATGAGAGTGGTCTCTTATCACTTCCATTTATGTTTTTTCTATTCTATTCACCTTCACAACTCTTCCAATTGTTATTGAGTCTCTTGAGGAATAGTGATTGTGATGCTTTCTGATGGTCTAAAATTTGCTTCATGGGAGAGCATTATTACTTTTAATGTGCTAAGCTCTTCAGTTAATTTTTCATGTTCCATCAATTAATTAGAGTAGTCCTCCATAATCATCTTAATTGAGTCTGGAGGAGTTTCTTGAAAATATGATGGATTCATTAGTATTGTTCTGGTCATCTCCAAAGCTACTTTGAAATCTTATTAATTCTACCTCTGAAACCTTATGTTCTCTTCACATTCTACTAATAAATGACTTCTTAG
Source organism: Ceratopteris richardii (assembly GCA_020310875.1). Taxonomy (NCBI): domain Eukaryota; kingdom Viridiplantae; phylum Streptophyta; class Polypodiopsida; order Polypodiales; family Pteridaceae; genus Ceratopteris; species Ceratopteris richardii. Next base: position 56,627,064 of record CM035408.1, on the reverse strand, counting down.
CAATCCCATATTGCAACTAAGTTTTGCATTTCACTCCATCTAGATGTACGATTTTTCTTCCAATTTATATATTGCTTATTTATGTGGGGGTGATTTTAAGGTGGGGAGAGGTTTGAAAACACCGATAAAGGTAGTGATATATCCATTGGTTCCATTTTCTCTCCTTGTGATGTCCATATACTAAATATTAGAACTGGAGTATCTGTGACTCTTGGAAAAAATGGTGGCATGGTTTGTGCAAGTTGGAAGAGTGGTACATGTGTTCTAGGTCAAATATTCAACACACAACTAAAAAGTGAAACCCATGCATTGATGTGAGTGATGGTCCATGGATGTCTCTGAGGTTGATTGATAACTTGTAATTGGTGGGCAAATGGGTGTTGGGGGAGGAGTGATTGTACATAGAAATAGTGGTTGTGTGGGGGTTATGGGCGAGGATTTGGTAATAATAGGCGTTGTGGTTTGTCTTGAAGGTGTTTCAAAATCAACAAGAAATTCTTGAGAGTGTTTGCCATTTTTGAGTGGTGATGAGTGTGTGGGACCAAAGGAAATGGTGTCAATCAGCAAGATCAAAGGTGGTGTGTGGCCTTGGAGAATAGTTCTTTGTGAAATGTCAGGATGTACAAATGCTTGAATGTTTTTGTCGATGGCTATTTTCTTGTGTAGTGTGTGTTGGCCATAGTGAGCTAGCATACTGTTTCATGTAAAATCCAAGGGCGTCAGCTATCCTAATTACTTCGATAAGCACATGCATGGTTTCAGTGAAAGCTCAAGTAATGTCACAACATCCATTCAAAACCTAGTTTCATGGCCACCTTGCACTTTCCATGTATAATTGTTCGATAATCCACATGGGTAGATGGACATAAAGTGAGATATTTTGAGACGAATACAAGTTGAACCAAATCTTTTTATGTAGCTATGTGAATCGATCTTGCCCTCGGAAGGAAAAATGTTGCATACACATGTGAAGTGTGGTGGATGAATTTGTGGTCATTGTGGATATACTGCGACACTTTTCTTCATTTTGTCAAGAACTAATTCTTTCTTATTGGATTGAATATGGGTTCCAAACATCCTTAGTGCTTCTAGGCATAGTTTGTGAGTAAGTTTGAATTTCTTCAAAGAGTGGTTCAGGAGAAGAGATGGTAGTAGAAAAGTTCTTGACACATCTTTGTCTACTCCAATCTGCAATATGGATCAACAAGTAGCACCCATAGGAATCTACTTTTGGCACAAGTGCAATGAAATACTTAATTTGGGCCGTTTTGACCTAAATAGGGAACAACTCATCTTAATTTTGCAAGGCATCAAACTCTTGAGACAAGAAATGTTATCTTTCCCATCCATGATCAAAATCTAAGTTAGCCTCCCAAATATTCTTCACATGGGTGAGGGCCCCACCAAAACTTGAAAGTAGTGGACTTAGCAAGAACTCTATTCATGCAGTTCATGGGTGGATCATCAAGGAAATCAACAAACTCTAGTGGTGGGAGGAGAAGGTACTCCTTGATGGGAATAGAACTTTAATGGATTGGTGTGAAGTTTGGTCTAGGTGTTAGCATTAGATGAACAAGTGACACTACTAAATTGAGGAAATCTACATGTTAATATTCTTAAAGACACTAGATCCTAGTATGGCAAAACTTGGGTCCTTTCTAGTACAGACATGAATTCCATTGTTAACTCTAATAAGCTCACTATGCAATTGGGCTCAATGTGCTTCTAGCTCCTAGATGCACACTAAGGGAATGCATGTTCTCAACATAATGCAACATGTCTATGGGAAGCTCATCTAGGGCTATTATACAACTTATTGAATTGTTTTTCACAAATTCGGTAAATCAACAATTTTTCAGTCAATGTATGTGGTGTTTTAAAAAGTTGATTAGGTTTTAAGACTAATTGATGATTGTTAAGCGAACACTAGATTGGATTTAAGGCTTGTGGATGAGATGTTATAAAATGAAGATATTGGGGGTATGTTTGCTTTGGGATCCATTTGTACCCAATGAGAGGGGATGTAAGGCTTGGTGATCAAGATTTAAGTAAAATTGCCATGCAATATGAGGAAAAGGCTTAATCCTATCTTTCTCTAGTGAAGTTGAAACTCCCTATCACGATATCCCATTCTTTTATTTTATCATAAGAATTGTGGTTAAATGATGGATAGCATTATTGAAGGCATGGTGTAGCATTGGTGAAGGATTGTTATCTCAAAGGGCCAACGTTGTAAGAGCAATAGATTCTATGCTTGTGGAATGGATCTCAAGGAATGGATTCATAGTGGGGCTCTATCATGTATATGCAAATGCAGATTCAACCACAAGAGACAGATTGAAGAAGCTAATTCAGTTAAGAAAGCAAATGCGGACAACTCCATGTTGGAAAAGGTGAGATGTGCTTGTCTTACAAGATGTTACCCAATGATATGAGGTTTTATTGCACTATATATGATGAGACAAATCCTATTGGTACATTGGCCTACATTGATTTGGATTACCTTCGAACATGCACCTTTGGCCCTCATTGTCATTGTCCAAGTTTTTTTTTTTTTTAATATAAAGGAAGTTCGGCGTTAGCCTACTCTCCCGGACTTGAATTAAATAAAGAAAAGTACAAGAGAAGGGGACTAGTGCCCACAGGACCCCCCAAATCCCACAAAGCAGGGGAAGCTTTTACAGAGCTTAGATGACATTACAAAGAAGGTTAATTACCCTCTCATCACCCTCATGTGGGGCCCACTTGGGTTTAAGCTTGTTATCGATCAAAAGGAGTACTTGATGATGCCTAAAGGGGGGGGGATTTTTTACAGTTGACAATCCTTTTGCCAAGGAGGAACAGCAATTTCTCAATTGACCACTACTTGGGGGAGTCACCGAAGTTGAAAGCACATCTTTCCCGCCAGATTTTCCATAGGACCTCCCCTCTGATGGCATTCCAGAGAGTCGCGGAGCAGCCGATCGCTTCTCCCAGCAGGGCTTGCTGCCAATTGAGACGTTTTTGAAGTCTAATTCTCTTTCCAACCACCTGCCAGAGTCTGTTGGAGTTGGGGCAGGTAAAGAAGATGTGTGAAGCATCTTTGATAGACCGGTAGCAGCGTTTGCACCAGGGAGGGATCCCACAAATTTTGCTAGCCTTAAGGTTGGTCCAGATTCCATGATGAAGAATTTGCCATAAGAGGACAGACTTTTTGATTTCTATGAGGGGGTGCCAGATAGTCATGAACTTCATGTCCCACTAAAGCCGCGTCCATGACAGGCACCACTTTTTGTTGAGGTTAACCTGATAGTCGATCGTTTCTTTGATGTTCGGGATTTTTGATAGGCTATTCCCATTGTGTCATTTGAGACCAAGCGAGCTCGACATGTCGTGTCCCATGAGAAGGCGAATTTTGTGTCGGTCCCAGGCGAGACATCTGCTTTGCAAAGTGTTCCATTCTTCATGCGAAATGTTGATGCTAGGGTCAATATCCTCAAAGTTGATCCAGCGGTTGGTGTCTTGTTTCCAGAGATGTTTCCATTTTTTGAAGCCTTTGTTCCATAGCTTCTTGGCATTTTGAATGTTCCAAGATTCCACACTCCGGATGCCATGGATCGGAAACCAGATAGAGTCGTTTTGTCTGATACCGGCAGCCCACTTCCAGTCTTCACTTATTCTTGTGAAGCTTTTGACTTTATTCCAACTCTTCCAAAGGGAGCACACCAGATTAGAGCCTTTCGGGAAGACGGGGATCGGGGAAAACAGCAAGGTCAAGATGTCAAGATTCTTCCAATTTGGGAAACCCATGAGCGCCAACTCATTCTTGTTTCTGAAGATCAACTTGGCCCACGAGGCCTCCCCGTTGCACCAAGCCTTAATCATCCATTTGGCCGACAGTTTGTTAGCCATGCACCCAATGTCCAAGATACCAAGTCCCCCACTATCTCTATGGCTGGTGCAGATGGACCATTTGATTTTAGGCACCCCCCGCCTATTGTGGTCGCCCGTCCAAAGGAAGTTTCTACAAATACTATCCAGTTTGGACAGATCTTGCTCTTTCGGTCTCCAACAAGAAAGGAAATAAATGGTAGATGATAAGAGGAACGTGCTGATAACCATAGCACGACCGGCAAGATTGATTTGCATACCTCTCCAATAGTTAAGCTTGTTTTCGAGTTTGGCAAGCACCCAGTTCCACCGCTGTTCCATAGAGACACCAAACCCCAAGGGAATCCCAAGAAGCCGAAAAATTTGGCCCTGCGGAATGATTTGACAGCCATGATCAATGACAAGGTTGGGCTGTGACCCACCAATAGCTCTAAAGGCGGTCTTAGAGTGGTTGATTATGGATCCAGAGGCTTCACAAAAGGTAGCAAGACACTTCCAGAACGTCTCCAGGCTAGTACTATCATTGTGAACAAAAGCATTCATATCATCTGCAAAAATTCTCATGGTGATCTGACCGTGGTCATGCGGCAAACGAAGGCCTTTAATGTTACCAGCTTCCACCTGATGCTCCACCAGCCTGCTAAGCCCTTCCGTGGCAATGGCAAAGAGAAGGGGAGCCAATGGGCACCCTTGTCTGATAGATCTTCTAAGTTTGATCACCTTTGAAAGTTTTCCATTAATGTTAATTTGGGTCGATGCGTTTCCGAGAAGGGTCGCGATCATCTTGGTGAATTTCTGACTACATCCAAGATCTTGTAGCGACTGTAGAATATAGTCCCATTCTAGCCTGTCGTAGGCTTTATCAAAGTCGATCTTGAGGAATACTACTTCTTGTTTAGACTCATTTGCAAATTCAAGACCTTCCCAGATATCTATAATGGTTTCCAAAATTGACCTGCCTTTGATGAAACCTTTTTGGTCCTCGCTTAACCACGCTCTCAAGTGGCAAGAGATTCTATTGGCAATGACTTTGGCGATGATCTTGTATCCTGTTTGGAGCATTGTAATGGGACGCCAGTTCTCTATTCTGTTCTTTTCCCCTTTTTTGTGTACTAACTTGATAATGCCATTGTTGAGACAGGAAGGAAGCACGCCAAACTTGAGTGCCTCTTGCCAAACCAACCGAAGAGGGGTGGCAACCACCAACTTGAAGGATTTAAAGAACTCATTAGTGAGCCCATCGGGTCCCGGGCTTTTACCTGAAGGGAGGGCATCGATGACCTCAATGATTTCGGCTTCAGAGATAGAGGCATGAAGCAGAGAGTGGAGGTTGAGTGGTATCTTGTGGGGGGAAACCCTAGAAATGGCTGCCATACAGTCCCTTCTATGGTGGGAGAGGGGGTTTGAGGTCCCCAGGAGTCTCGTGAAGTGCCCTTCAATGATGCCAACATTATCTTCTTCCGTATTGCATACATTGCCATTTGCGTCTAGCAATAAGGGGATCGATTCTCTGTTGTGTTTCCTTTTGAGGATACGGCACATTTCTTTGGTGGGTTTGTCGGCTTTGCCAGCCCACCACTCCTTGAAGAAAATTTGCAAATTTTTCCTTTGTATCTCTTCCTCGTATCTCAGTAGCGCTCTGATTTTTCGAAGCCCTTTCTGGGCTTGAGATTTTCCTTTGTTCACTTCCTCCTCGAGCCGCCAGAGTCTATGATATAGAGCTTCTCTATGGGCCCGCCGCACAGTCTCTAGCATCTTCCTGGATCTAATCATGATTTGTCGTGACTTATCGACCGCACTTCTCCAACACTTGGCTGGGGACAAGCCAGAGGCAAATGCCTCCTTCCACACATCAGAAATTTCTTGATGGATGGAGGGGAGAGAGAAGGAGGGCACACTGGCATGGAACCAAGGAGCCTTACGGATCTTGGTGGGGGGTTGAAAGGTGATGAAGATCGGGTAGTGATCAGAGATGGTGAGGTCGGTGCGTTGCGAGAGGGAAGGGTGGCCCCACTGATGAGTAAAGCTCTGAGAACTGTAGCATCTATCAAGTCTAGCTTTCCTCAGGTCCTCGCCTGCTTGGAGATTTGACCAAGAAAAGCCATTCGAGTCTTTGAATTCGACCAGATCCAAGTGTAGTTTAGTTTTGTCCCACGTTTCTTTCTCCTGACTATCGATGACCCTACCCTTGCCCATCCATCTGTCCATAGGGTCCTCTACCATGTTGAAGTCACCACAAATAAGCACGTTGTGGGGGAGCGAGTCCAAGGAGGCCCAAGTGTTAAGTCTCTCTAACTCCCCATTAGGGGCATACAAAGAGACTAAAGTAAAACAAAAGGGAGCACCGAAAGAAACAGCAATCCATCGATGGCATTCATCTTCAATGGAGTTCTCAAGCTTTTCAAACCAGAGTTGATTAATACCGATTACCGTTCCACCGGACCCCCTCTGATGCGCCGTTGAAATCCAAACATGGGTCGAGGAGACATGTCTAAGCCGTTTCTGGAGGTCTTCTCCGTCAATTTTAATCTCTTGGATACATATAAAATCTGGGTTTAGGCTAATGACCAATGATGATCGCTCTTGAGGGGTCGGTTAGCCCTCTAGCATTTAACGAGATGATGATCATTGTCGTAATAATCCCTCTTTGCGGGAGGGAGCTTTGTCCTTTCTTTTCTTGGATTCATCTTTCTTTTCCGCTCGGATCGGATCCCGAGTTAGCAATAGGTTCTTGTGGGGGCTTTTCCACGGTAACTCCATAGGTTGTTTTCCTTTGCGGGATGCCTCCTGCTGGGAAGAACTGGGCACCGTTTTTAGCTCCGTTTCCGGAATAGTCGATCCGATGATGGAGCTTTCACTATCCATGTTATCTTCGTTGCTAGTAGTAAAGCCGTCTTCTTTGCTTGTAGTGTAACCCTCCTGCAAGGTTTCTTTACTGTCAGGGATCTCTAGGCCTTTGACGTCGGTGTCCACCTCAAGTTGGTTCCCCCCTGGGTAGTCAAACTCATTGATGTCCTTTTCCAGATTGCAATACAAGTTGCTGGAGGGGGTAACTGACATGTTGTTTCGCTCAGAAGTTGCCCTAGGGCTTCTTTTCCTTCTTCTTCTGACTTCGATGAACCCGTCTGCGTCAGCTTCTGGATTAAGGGGGCCCTTGAAATCCTCTACTTTCGTCGAGTGATTCAATGCACCATTGCTATCTTGAGCATTTTTGGGGGCTTCTTGATTTCGCTTGCTTTTTCGTCTCAAAGGGCAATCTTTAATCTTGTGACCTTGTTGGCCACAACGAAAGCACGCGTTGGGAAGGTTTTTGTAACTGATGTCTTGCTCCCATACATCCCCTTCGCCCAAGTCCAGTTTGATCTTCGATGGAAGTGGCATACTGAGGTCAGCCTCTACACAGATTTGACGGTGCCACCGAGCGTTGAACGAGTGTCTTGCACCTTCATAAATGAGACCACCAATGTCCTCGCGTGAGGCCAACGGCTTGCCGATAGGAGAAATGATGTCCCACACGAAATTGTACAAGAAGTAAGGCAAGTTAGGGAGCTCAACCCAGAGAGGGTACCGAAGCGATTTCGATTTGTTGGGAGTAAAATCAGGGGACCATCTGAAAAGGCACAGGGTCGCCCGGCCGAGTTGCCAAGTTCCGACACTAAGGGCTCGAAACGCCATATCTTCATTTTCAAAGACTAGCAGCAAGTGGCTTGCCGGTAAGAACTGACACTTACAAACAACTAGCCCACGGGGGAACCACTCGTTGCGAAGCCACTGTCGCACAGTTTCAAGCGGGGGCTTAGGGCCGAACATTTGGCCGACGAGGCAAACTTTCTTGTGCTCCTCTTGAGTTGACAGAATTGCGGATCTACTGAGGGAGACGAAGGGGGGTTCAGCACTCTCGAAGGCCCCTAGGGCGGCACAAGAGCCCCCCTCTAACAAAGAGGCCAGGTTATCGGTCTCCCCGGGAGGAGGGGCCAGGTTACTTCTCACAAGAGAGGGGGTCGCCAAATCCATGACAAAAGAGGGACACCCCGAGAATGAAGATCTTTTTCTTTTTTTATGAACAAACTCAAAGTTTTAGAGGAGATGTCAACTGTATTGAGCTTACACCCACTCCACGACGGATACTGGCACCAAAAGGAGATGCTTCGCTCCTTTAATCTTTTAAAGTTCACTTGAAAATAAAAGCAAATGCACAAACGGTAAGCTTGGAGTTTAAAAGCAAAGGAACCACGCGGCCCACCGTTTCAAGTTGCCATGGAAAGAAGACGACGCACAGATAACTTTTAGTTTTTTCGTGTCGTGCTTAACTGATTATTTCATCATTTTTTTTCCCTCCAGAATCTGATAAATCCACGAGGATCTGAAAAGGCCACGAGGAAGCGGCGCACACTCGCTGAGAGAGCCCGATTACCGAGGAGAAAAGCTAAGAATTCAAATGCGCAGAGCCAAACCGTCTATCGCGGAGCACCCAAACCAAATCCATCAATCGCTGACAAAGCAGTCTATCGCGTGAAGGGCAAAACCGTCGATCGAGCGAGCAAAACCATCTATCGCGGGGGGTCAAACCATCAATCGCGGAGACTAATACCATCAATCGCGGACAGAGGCAAAACCGTCAATCGGGCGGGCAAAACCACCAATCGCGACGGAGGCATTCACGATGGACACATGACGCTATCGTGTCCCTCCAGTCGATCGCGAAGGACACACTTTCTCACGATGGACTGCATTCAGTCGATCGCGACGAAGGCACTTCACGATGGACACATGACGCTATCGTGTCCCTCCTGTCGATCGCGAAGGACACACTTTCTCACGATGGACACATCTCTCTACGTTCAGTCGATTGTCATCCCTCCTCCATCAGCGCCCGGCTCCGTTCCAGTTGACATCGCGAGGATTGGTAAATGTTCAATACTTTTTCTTTGTCCAAGTTTTTTAATAAGAAGGAATACTGTTGGTGTAATTGATCCAACCTAACCAAGTCCTTTCCCTCTTTATGGGCCCTTTTCATGTCAAAAGTTTGAGAACTTGATCAATCTTCTGCTCTTTAATTGCGCTTTCCATCAGATCAATTACACCAACAGTATTCCTTCTTGGCCAAGTTTTTTAATAAGAAGGAATACTGTTGGTGTAATTGATCTGATGGAAAGAGCAATTAAAGAGCAGAAGATTGATCAAGTTCTCAAACTTTTGACATGAAAAGGGCCCATAAAGAGGGAAAGGACTTGGTAGGTTGGATCTCCAATACAAAGAGAACAACCCAAACTAGTGACCCATGTTTTTCCTTTTCGAAGGAGGTTTCATGTGATGGCCCAAAATGGCATTACACTTTGTATAAAGCACGATGGAAATTGAAATGATATAACTTTGACTCATTCATCTGTCCACTCTCTCAGGTGGTCATGTGAAACCCTCACATTCCATCAGATGTTTTTACGTATGATTTCTAATATGGAGTTTTCTCACAAAGAAATTGTATACAAATTATATTAAAAAATCAAGCAATGGATGAATGGAGCTGCCACGCATGAGAAATAGTGAAGGAGAAGAAAATGATAGAACAACCCAAAACTCAGGAAGAGATGATACAAAATACTTCGGAACTTGTGCGGTGGTTGGTGAAAGGAGGCTGGCTCAAACGTGAACCATTTGGCATCGCTATAAGGAAGATAGGAGGATCGATAGGGGGGCAAGATTTTGTCTGAAGGAAGATTGACAAGCAAAAGGAAGAGAGAAACGTGGCTCCTCCCCACTAATCATTGGCTGTTGTAGATGATGCAGATGCATGGATAGAGACGGCACAAAAGAAAGAGACCAAAGAGAGAGAGAGAGAAAGAGAGAGAGAGAGTAACCCATCTCCAGGATGCTCTGATCGCACATGACAGAAGGCTCGAGGCTTGACACGCACAGAGAGAGAGAGAGAACGCAGTGAGAGAGAGAAATAGAGAGAGAGAGAGAACATGTAGGTATGTAAGTGTATGCATCTATGTGAGTTAGAGAGAGAATACATGTGCATGAGTGCATGTGTATGTGAGAGTGTTTATGTGTATGAGATCATGCATGTATGACAATGACAGTGAATGAGTGCATGTGTATGTGAGAGTGTACATGCATATGTGAAAGTGCATGCATTAGTGAGTGTGCATGCATGTATGTGAGTGAAAGTGCATGTATGTGAGTGAAAGTGCATGTATGTTATAGTGCATGTGATTGTATGTTTGATACATGTGCATACGTGTGTGTATGTGTATGAGAGTACTTAAGTGTGTATGTGCATAAATGTGTGCATTTGCATCCATTTCTATGTATGTATGCACATGGGTATATTTGTGAGAAGTCATTTGTATGTGTATGAGATTGTGTATGTGAGTTTGAATGTTCATGAAAGTTTGGATTCATCTATGAGTGTTTTTTATTATTTAAAAAAAGTACTTATGACTTTTTCCTAATGTGTTTTCTATTTAGCAGCCCATCTATGAGATAATTGGAAGAAGCTTGTCAGGAGTGTACGGTCAGCACTATCTTTGCATGACTCCAAGTTTGACAAAGTGGACAACATGATGATGAAGATGATATCCTAGAAGAGCACATATCTGAGAGTGACAGATATTATATAGCAGATCCGACCGATCGAAGATGATAAGATTGGAGAAGACGGGTTTAGTGCTTGTACTTGCAAGCATGTAACAACTGTGTAGCCATTTAGTTCAAAGTGCAACTCTTTCATAGCGTCGTGCATTTCATATCTACTCTTAAAGAGTTATTTTACTCTCTTCATTTTGGACATGTTGTATGAGTAAAGTCAAATGTATGATTTGATATTAGGGCCTTGATACTTTCATATTTTAACTTTTAACAAGGACTGCCCATTGATTTGACTTAAGAAACTTATTATATGTAACCTCTATATGTTTGATTTCCAAGTTCCTAAATGATGCACCTATGCTTTGCTTTGATTAATTGTTAGGAAGTCTTCTAATCTCTTTGCATTAGATGATTGAATCTAGTCTCGAACTTTTAAGTTACGAGATTTTGGAAGAATGCAAATTGAAACCACCTAAATTACTTTTGATGTTCATACAAGCTTATTGATTCAGCACCGCTCTTCTCATATGCTTTTACGAAATGTTGCACTCATCCATCTGTTTATGCTATTTTCCATGTGGCTATCAAGAAGTCTAAGGTAGCACAACATTTTGGCCTAAGATCATATAGAAGGGAGTTACATTGAGTACCATTTTATAGGCCACTCAATACACCCAAACCACAAATTGTAGATGTTTATCCTAATAAGATCATTTATTATCCACTTACTTGGTTGTGTCGGGATCTTTGGCCCTACACATGAGTGACCAAACCGTGTCTGATTTTAGATCTATGTGAGCCAACCATACCCTTAGATCATAGACTCACTTTATTATAGTTTTCCCCCCTTTAGAAAGATTTTTTTCCTCAAAAATAAAGCTATATATAATAACCATAGGCAACCCCCAAGCCTCATGTTCTTAAACTGGAAGAACTTGAGTGATCTCGACCACTGCTTTAGTACCTTCCACTAGAGTCCACTAGTAGTTAGTGTACTGGCCACTCGAGTTAAGTCCCACTGGACTCAAGTTAACTCATGTTAACCAGAGTTAGAAGGCTCTAGAGCTCCTTGGGCAAAACTCTCTCCCATGCTCCCCATGGGGGTTGAACTCAAGATCTCCTCCTTCACAACCTTGAGACTTAACCACTCGGCTAAGTGGGTTACTTATTTAAGAGAGCACATGAACTTATGCTTAAGTCTAGTCTCGAGATTTTTGACCATACACATGAGTGACCAAACGGTGTGCGATTTCAGATCTATATGAACCGACCGTACGCTTAGATCATAGACTCACTTTATTACATTGGTTATCTTCACTTAGAAGTCAAATGCTCAAGACTAAGGATATAGTCTTAAAGTTATAAGTGTTTACTATTATTGTATGCAAGAATTTCTTATTTGGAGTCTCCTAGTATGAGCTATGGCTTAATCTTCCTTTCAGCATCTGTCACTGCTTACTTCCTAAAAAAGTCAGGGTGACTACCTGAGAGTGTTAAGCTTGAAGTTGGACATGCCTTGTTAATTAATAACACTTTGGTACATAGTAGTTTCCCAACCCTAAAAAAATCTTCCTTAAAGAGGGATTTGATCAATTGTAAAACAAACTATGAATACCAAGTGTTTTGAGTAGAAACTTCCATCTATAAATTTAAACTTCTCTTGAGTCTATTTCATGTGCAAGTAGTCTGCTCTTTACCACATTATTCATAGTGATGATACAAATTAGTCAAGGTATTTTGTTACACTAAATTGAAGCTCTAAAGGTCAACCAAAGCTTTAGATTCTCAAAGGGTACATTCCATGTTGGTAAGTTGAACCAAACTGCATTGCTAAGAGAAGGAATTTTTTTCTATATTCTTCCTATCAAGCACTTTTAGTGGTATCAAAGCTTGCTTCATTCAATATGAGTGATGGATTTCCTTCCATGATCAAGAAGCTTGATAGAAACAACTATGATACCTAGAAAATAAGAATGGAAGCCTACTTAAAAGGAAGAAATTTGTATGGAATTGTTAAGGGTGATGAAGTCATGCCTATACCAAGATCCAAGGGAGGATCTACACAAAAAGAAACAAAGAAGTTGACACTATGGTGTGCAAGAGATGCTTAAGCTAGGCCTTACATTATAAGATATATCTCTAATTTTTTGCTTCCACAAATTACAAGCTATAAAGACATCCCAAGAAACGTGAGATGCACTTCAGACATTCTTCTTTGTTAGCACCAAAGCTAGGAAGAATCACTTGTGGAATGAGTACAATCAAATGAAGAAAAAACATAAGGATGCAATAATAGATTTTGTTACAAAAGGTTAAGGAGGTTGCAAATCAAATAGAATCAAGTGGAGATCTTATTGAAGATGAAGCCATCATGAGGAAGATCCTAAATGGCATTTGGACCGATATGTAGTGGCAATCATTCAAAACTACCTATGATCTCATCGTGAATATGTAGACACCAAACCTCAGCATATTTCTTGGCTACCCTAAGCAGAGAGACAACTTTTGGAACATTCTTCTAGAGTGAGAAGTTTAAGATTTGGATGAGGAAGATCAAATGGAGATTTTGTGCACTCCTAGGAAGAAGTCTTTACTTACGAGAATCAGAGCTACCATGAAGATACCCTAGGAGAATACTTCCAAAGAACTATACATTAACATGGCTATAGACTCAATGGCTTTTGGAAGTTCACATTGGACATGCCTCATACTAAGCAAGAGTTCTTAGTATATGAGTTCAAAGACCCATATGTCGAGGGAAACCAACTTACATGATTCCCATGTTGCAACATATGCACTTAGTCTTTCACTATAGTAAGCAAACACTTTTTTGGAAAGGTCAAAAGGTTTTCCCTTTACACAAGCCATCGGCTAGTGTAGGACATGCTAACTCTTTAGGAGCCAATTTAGAGACAACAAAGGAAACATGAGAGTTAATCTTTGTGCACAACCTATGAAGAGGTAGATCAAAGCAAGGCACAAGCAAAGATGAAGATGATTTCTCTCTACCCAACTTTAAAAGAGAATGCTAGAGGACATTGAAACCCTCATAGGTGGTTAAGACGAGGAAGAATCATTTTGATGGCACGAGAAATCCCTAAGATCATGTAGCCAAATTTAAGTAGGTGTTGACAACGTAGCAAGTGGAAGATTTGTTCCCTCTATACGAGGGTTTTGTTCTAACCTTGAATAACACAACCTTTTCATGGTTTCAACCCTTTCAACAATGTCATTTTAGAGACATTACAGAGCTATAATATGCTTTCATTGCTGAGCTCTCTAAGAATGGAATCAAGCACAACAACTCATCTTTGAGCCATAGTTTCAAACAAATGCCTCAAGAGATGATAAGGTTAGCAGAATGTAGGCTCGGGTAGTACAAAGAGAGATGTCCCATCCCAAAGTCACACAAGCTCAGTAGGTATCATTGTTCTTAGATGGTCTATGGAGTGGAAAATTGAGATCTTGCATGTACTTGAAAGAGTCAAATACACTAGACCAATGTGTGACAATGTACATGTACAGAGAAGAAACTTCGAGAACATGCAACATTAGAATATCACTACCATTAAATGTTGCTACACTTGTGGTGGTGATTACATGGCTAATCCTTGCCCAATGCAAAACCATAAGGCCAAGCAGCAGTAGGATCATACTACTGCACCATAAAGATGAAATGCATGAATCATATGGCACAAGTTTGTCCTTACAACAAGCAAGCAATTAGACAAAACTACCAACATCTATATCAGCAACCATATAGGTATGAAAATCAATAACAATATCAGTCCTATTGTAGGCCACAAAAGAATTACCAGGCATAGTATGAGGCACAACCTAGACCACAACCCATGGGAGGAGAGAAATTGTCACCCCCTACTAATGTAATATCATTCAAGTATGTAGTGGTAGAAGAGAATATCGATAGGGCTTTAGTACTTGTTTCTCCATTGATCACTCATAATGATCCTAATGCCAATATTTTTGACTCATCCCATGGAGGAAACATTCCCACTTATTACACAGAGTCATCAAGACAAACGAAGAATTATTACTATCAAATCCATCATAGGAATACAATTGGGAACCCAAATACTCTAATGTTCTGTACACAAACCTCAATTCTAGGCCTCGTATGAGAGAGATGAGACCACAGGGCCCTAGAGAACCATGTTATAAATGCCAAGGAGATCATTTTGTACCATTGAATTCCCACATCCCCCACTTATAGGTTAGCCACACTGTCTTACCCTTTCAGGATTTTTTTCATAGTGTGGTAAAGAGCATATTATATGAGAGTGTCCCAAGAATTCAGCTAGTGCCTCTAAAATGACTCTAATCAATGTGGTAAGCATTGTGCAAGGTTCAAATGCTTCTCCACCCACCTTAGTGCCCATCCATGCAATAACGAGAGCTATGGCCTTACAACAAGCTCAACAAGGGAAAAAAAAAGCCTCAAAATCTAGTGAGAGAGGAGAGTGTAACAAACAGAAGCGTCTATTTTGGTCGATTAAGTTTCCCAACCAAATGTATCCAAATTTCTTGACTTTAGCTTTTTGGAAATATCTTTTCATTTACTTTTTGTGTCCCAAATACATCATTCAAAGGATTTATATTTTGTGAGATATCTATCAGAGAGTGAAGTCCAATTTTTCGGTATACTTGTGTGCAGAGTTGGTCTATTTTGCTCACTTGAGTTTCCTAACCAAAACTCATCTAGATTACTTGATTTTTAGCTTGTTGGAAATCTCTTTGTGAGTACGTTTATGTTCCTCAAATATCTTCCTCAAACAATATATATTCACGGAGTTATCAGTCTGAGAGTGAAGTTCAATTCTTTAGCATACTTGTGTGGATAAGTAGTTCACCTTCGTCAATTGTGTTTCCTAATCAAAACTTATTGAAATTCAGTTACTTATAGCTTTTTAGAAAGCTCTCTTTGGCTATTTTGATTGATTAAAGGCACAAGTCCATTTGACTTTTGTATTGAGAGTAGAAAGTTATCTAATGTGCAAGTGTTTGTCCAAGTGTTGGACATACAAGGGTTCACTACACGTTTTTGTTGCACATAGGAGAACTCATTCTCCATAGTTGGTATCAGAGCAAACTTGGTGTTGAAGCTTCATCAATAGAGTTGGAATCAAATCAAAGAAAAAGATGAGCTACAAAACAAGGGGGAGCTTCACAAATGCAAGAGCAAAAGGACAATATAACTATTTGAGGTAACTCTCAAAGTCTTTTGATAGTATTCAATGGCTGACTTGGGTCAACAAGTAGAGAAATTGGATAAGGATAACTATCCTGTGTGGAAGTTTAGAATGACCAACTATCTAATGGGAAAAGGCTTGTGGGGTATTGTGAGCGGCAATGATGCTCAACCTCAAATCAATCAACCTATGGCCTTCGAAGTCCAAAGGAGGCAAGCAAAAGAATGGGAAGAGAGGAACAAGAGAGTCATGTTCCTCATTTCACAAGTCATTACTAATGCCATGGTAGGGCATATTCAACAACTAGAGAAAGCCAAGGACTCTTGGGAAGCTCTTGAAAGGATGTATTCAACAAATAACAAAGCTAGGAAACTTCAACTCAAGAATGGGTTGAACACAATCAAGAAAAGTTCGAGTCAATCCATAGCTCAATATACTTTGAAGATTAAGGATCTAAGTGATGCTTTAGCTTCTATTGGTACAACGGTTGAAGACAAAGATCTTGTGTGTTATACTTTTGAGAAGATGAAATATGGAAGCCTTTTATAACTTCCATCAACTTGAAAGATGCATATCCAGGTTTTGAACAACTAATCCATCATCTTATCACAAAAGAGCTTAGATTTGGTGGCCCCAAAGGAAAGGATAGCCACAACTAAATGTTATATGAAGGTCAAGGTAAAGGAAGGAACTCAAGAGGAGGATCAAGAGGAAAAGGAAGAGTCACAACAACTCCAATCACAATCAAAACAATTCGGAATACAACAAAGAAGAGGAAAAGGAAGGGGTCACACAAGGAAGAGGTCGAGGTAGAAGTAGAGGAAGAGGTCGAGGCTCCTACAATTCTCATAAAGGTATAACATGCTATCATTGTGGTAAAGTAGGACACTATGCTAGTGATTGTTTGCTGAAGAATGGAAGACCAAATGGAGGCAATGAAAGGAGCCAAAGTAACTATGCAAGCACCTCAAGTGAAGGAAGCAAGGCCACACTACTTGCAATGAGATATGAGTATAGAAGCTCTCGTGAAGATGACAAAAAATGGTACGTTGATTCAATTTGTAGTAACCATATGTCATGCCAAGGAATTTTGTTCACTAATATATAGGTACCAAGTGGAAAAAGATGTGTTGAAATAGGTGATGATACTCAACGCATGAATGAACATATTGGACATATAAGGCATACAAGCAGAGCAAAGGTACTATCTAATGTTCTTCATGTTCCTACAATTTCAAAGAACTTGATTTCCATAGGACAAATGGTAGACAAGGGTTATTATTTCATATTCAATGAGAATGGGTGCTTCATAAAGAATCCAAAGGAAGGCTTCAAGGTCATTGCTCGAGGTAGAAGAGAAGGAAGGATGTTCACTTTGGACGTCCAACATCCACATGGAAAGGTCATGTACATTCAATGTGGGAAGAAGAAGATTTCAGAGCTCGACTTATGGCACAAAAGAATAGGACACATCAACATTCCAAAGCTGAAGGACATGAGCAAACATGAATTAGGTCTTCCAAAATTTAATAGCATTGGACTACATGAGTTGTGTGAATCTTGTCAACTAGGAAAGCAAACGAGGCAGCCATTCAAGAGGATCAATTATGTGGCCCCAAATGTCTTGGACTTGATACATATGGATGTATCGGGACCAACCCAAGAGGCATCAATGGTTGGTAATAGATTTTTTGTCACCTTCATTGATGATCACTCAAGAAAGGTATGGTTATTTTGTATGAAGCAAAAATTAGGTGTTTTCTATATTCAAAAGATTCAAAGTTGAAGTTGAGAAAGAAACAAGAAGGTCTATCAAAACCTTAAGGTCTGATGGTGGAGGAGAATACTTCTCCAAAGAATTGTCAGATTTTCTACAATAGAATGGGATCAAAAGGCAGTTTACTTGTAGGTACACACTATTGGAGCAAGTCTATGACAAGCCTAAGTATTGGCTTGAGTCCCACAAAGTCATAGAAGAAGCTTTAAATGAAGACTATGCAAAGTTCATTTGTGAACTACCTCTTGTAACTTTTGAAGAGTTTACTTAATGTAAAAGTGAGAGAATCTTAAGTGGTTGAGTCCACTTGATCAAAAAAGGAAAGAGGAGCCATGAATTCATGATTCGTGGTAGGTAGAGAATCAAATCAATCACTAATTGATTGGAGAGTGATTGAGGGAAGTTAGCCTCCCAAACTCAACTATAAATAGATGGTAGCTTTAGTCGTGGTTAGAGAGACCTATGTGAAGACCTCCAAGAGCTGAGTTGTATGCCATATCAAGGTGTGATTACAAGGCACACATATGTATCAGTAAGTCCATTGTATTGTACAAGCAATATACTTTCATTTTCATGATCATTTGAGTTCATATTTCCATGTTCTTGTGAAGTGTACTTTTCACTGCCATATCTCTCAGTTTTCTCAGTCAGATTGCAGAGATGGTTTCTTTGATTTTGGTGCATCATTTTCAGTGATTTAACTTGGTAAACTTAGCTCTATAAGTCTACTATATGCTCATCAATTTTCATTTCATTTGGGTATTGAAATCTTCAGTTATGTTCAGTTGAAGTCAACCCTGTCTGTCATTTTCACTTCTCTGTCAGGTACCCGACTTTTTTACTCATCTTATCAGAGCTGTTTCTCATTGTGTACTTATCCAAATTCAATGATTTAAAGCTTTTTGAATTCAGCCTACTGGCTATATAAGCATACAAATTTTCATAATCATTGGATTTTTAAATCTGGAGTTATGTTCATTGTTCTACTCGCTATTCTCAAACTATAACAGCCCGTGAAAATCGGGATGATGTCATCAGTTGCTAAACATCATTCTCAGTGTGTGGTTTATTATTTTTGATGAGATTACTCTTGAAAGTTATCTCTTTAAGTTAACCAGACTTCCCCAAGAGGAATTAAGTTAATTGTTGTTGTGCTCAGAGAATTATGCAAAACACTAGAGAGGTGTATGAACCAAAATAGCAAGTTCTTCACCTCTGAGCTAACTCCAACTTATCTATTTTGATCTATCTTTTTGTGAGTGATCTTCCAAGGTACATAGGGTGTCTAATACATCCATTGGCAAGCTAAAAGGGCCCACCATATACTCATGGAGTTCATTTGGCTGGTGTAGATCAAGGATTTTGCAACACCTCTTCATCTTCAAGCACATACCTATCCATCTCTTCATAGTGGTATCAGAGCAAGGTTGGACAACATGGCAGATGGATTTCCTTCATCAATTGACAAATTGGACAGAGGTAACTACTCAGCTTGGTCATTAAGGATGGAAGCTTATCTTCAAGGTAGAAGTTTATATAGTTATGTGCCTGGAGATGAAGTTATGCCAAGTTTCAGGAACAAACGTCAACCAACACAAGAAGAGCAAGAAAGATAGAGCACATGGTGCTCCAAGTATGCACTTGCAAGGTCTTATCTCCTTAACTCTATCTCATATTTTCTGTTGCCTCACATTATAAGTTGTAAGACATCTCAGGAAGTGTGGGATGCACTTGAAGCCTTCTTCTCTTCAAGTACCAAAGCTAGGAAGCATCAACTATGGCTGGATTTCAGAACTCTCAAGAAGGCTCCCAAACAAAATGTGACTGATTTTGTCACAAAGCTCAAGGACATAGCGGATCAGTTGGGAAGCATTGGAGAGGTAATAGATGAAGATCAAATTATAAGGCAGGTCATCAATGGCTTGAAGGCAGATGACAAGTGGGAAGCATTCACCACAGCTATGGATTTGTACATGGACATGCATGTACCGGATTTCAATACACTCATTGGACAACTACTTACTCACGAGGCAAAGCTTATAAAAAATGGAGAAAGCTCTAAAGGTAATCAATCTTCAGCTTTATACACTGATAAAAGCAAGTCCAAATATAGCAAAGGAAAGGCAAAGAAAGTGGATGATGAAGCAGGTACATATCAAGCTAACTATGCAGGTAGAGGAAGACATGGCAGAGGTAGAGAAAGAGGAGGTAGACAAGGCAAGAGGAGATCCCAAGACTCCAACCCATGTTCTATTTGTGGATTAACTAATCATACAACTGAAAATTGCTTTAGGAATTCCAAGATCCAAAGAGGCAGACGATACAATAGGGGAAGTTATGGCTACTCAAGAGGAAGGTTCAACAATTATCATGGCAACTTCAACAACTACAATCATTCAAACTATCAAGGAGGCTACAAAGGAAGGAGAGACTTCAATAACTACACAGAAGACTCAAACAAAGAGGATTCATTATTAATCATGAACATGGCTATCCCACAAGGTAAATCTGATGAGCATGTTTTCTACATAGATTCAGGTTGTTCAAAACATGTGGCAGGAAATGTGGCACTCCTATCAGATTTAGAAGATCCAAGGAATAAGCATGAGGTACAAACAAGAGATGACACAAGACATCTTGTGGAGAAAATAGGCAATGTCAAAGCACTTGATGGAAACATCAACCTACTCAGTAAGGTACTCTATGTCCCTACCATGACAAAGAATTCGATAAGTGTTGGGCAGATATTAGAGAAAGGGTTGCAAGTCAGGTTCACAAAAGCAGGAGCATTTGTTGAAGATCCAAGTCAAGGATTCATAAGAATTGCAAAAGGTGAAAAGACAGGTAGATTGTTCACATTTGAATTACAAGACACTAGAAACATTGCTCTCTTTAATTATGGTAGTCAGACACTCACAGAATTGGAAGTATGGCACAAAAGGTTAGCACATATTGGTGAAAGGTCATTAAAGCAAATTTGCAGGGACCAAAGTGTACTTGGACTCCCTAATTTGTCAAAACAACATATGATTTATAAGTGTAGTGCATGTCAATTTGGAAAGTCTCACAGGTTACCATTCATGAAGAAAGGTTATATGCATGGAGATCTCTTGGAGTTGGTTCATACAGATGTATGGGGACCTAGCAAGGAAGCTTCAATATCCGGATCAAGGTATTATGTCTCCTTTATTGATGATTGCAGCAGATGGACTATCCTATTCTTTATGAAACACAAAGATGAAGTTTTTTCATGTTTCAAAAGATATTTGGCTCTTGTGGAGAATCAAACAGGTAAATCACTAAAAAGGCTAAGGTCAGATGGAGGGGGAGAATACTTCTCCCATGAGTTTGATTCTTTTCTTCAAGAAAGAGGAATCAAAAGAGAGGTAACTACAAGGTACAGTCCTGAGCAAAATTGAGTGGCAGAAAGGAGGAATAGGACAATTGTTGAAGCTACAAGGTCCATGTTAAATGAAAAGCATTTACCTAATTATCTATGGGCTGAGGTTGTATCTACATCCACTTACTTGATTAACAGGTTGCCTTCAAAATCCCTTGATGGGATGACTCCATATGAGGCTTGGAATGGAAGAAGACCAAGCTTAGATCATTGTAAAATTTTTGGATGTATTGCTTTTGCTCATGTTCCTTCACAGGTTAGACGCAAGATGGATCCAAAGGCAGAAAGGTGTGTATTTATTGGATATGACAACAATCAAAAGGGCTACAGGTTATACAATCCTACCAACAAAGGATTCTTGGTAAGTAGAGATGTAGTTTTTGATGAAAAAAATTCATGGTATGAAGATTCATGCAGGAAGGTCAATTTACCATATGATCTTGAAGAAGATTTTCCAAAGCTTGGTAGAGAACAACCAAAGATTGAAGAAAAAAGACACCTCGGAGGATGATGAAGAATCTCAGATGGGAAAGATCAAGGCATGGAAGTCTAAAGGTAAAGCAAAATTGCAGGAACTTGGACATGAGGCAGAATCATCACATCATGGCCTAAGAAGATCTATGAGGGAAAAGAAAAAACCAGAAAGGTATGGGTTTGACACCTCATTAGTGACTTAACATTCTATCTACATAGCACACGACATAAACCAAGAGGAGCCATCATCATTTGAAGAGGCCAAAGCAAAAACAGAATGGAAGCATGCAATGAAGGAAGAGATTGAAGCACTTCAGGAAAACAACACTTGGGATTTGGTGCCCAAGACTTCATCCATGAAGGTAATAGGCTCAAGATGGGTCTATAAACTCAAGAAGAATTCTGATGGTTCCATTAACAGGTATAAGGCAAGGCTTGTAGCAAAAGGCTTTGCACAAACTCAGGGAATTGATTATGAGGAGACCTTCTCTCCTATGGCAAAGATGCCTACTATTAGGGTTTTCCTTAGTATTGCCTCTTCCAAGAATTGGAAGATACTTCAACTAGATGTAAATAATGCATTCTTGAATGGTTGGATAACAGAAGACGTATATATGGCACAACCACCTGGTTTTGATTATCAAACTTATCCTGATTATGTGTGTAAACTTAACAAAGCATTGTATGGTCTCAAGCAAGCCCAAAGAGCTTGGAATTTCAGGCTTGTTTCATTCTTACAGGACAAAGGCTTTCAACCAAGCAAGGCAGATCCTTCACTCTTTATTAAAAAGAGTAATTCTGAGATCATCTACCTATGTGTATATGTAGATGATATTATATTGACAGGAAATGATGCAGATGGTATGAAGAAGATCAAAGATCAGATGAGAGAAGAGTTGAAGATAAGTGATTTGGGTTCACTTACCTACTTCCTAGGCTTGGAAGTTGTCTACAAAGATCATGGTTTGTTTCTCACTCAAAGAAAGTACATTAAGGACATGTTGGTAAAATTCAAGATGCAAAATTGTAAGATTGCAGGTACTCCAATGGAGTTCAATCACAAATTGAGCTCACATGAAGGTGAACTCATAGAGGACATCACATCATATCAAAGTCTAGTGGGTAGTCTCAACTATGCCACATTCACAAGAGTAGATATATGTTATAGTGTGAGTGTGCTAAGTCAATTTATGCACACACCAAGGAAACCACATATAGATGCTGCCAAAAGGATTCTCAAGTATCTCAAAGGAACCATAAATGAAGGACTTTATTATCCTTATGTATCTCATTTAGGTTTGAAGTTATTTTGTGATGCAGATTGGGCTGGCTCCAAAGAAGATAGAAGCAGCACTTCAGGTTATCTTACCTTTGCAGGTTCAAAGCTTATTTCATGGTCATCTAAGAAGCAACCTATAGTTGCTCTTTCTTCCACAGAGGCTGAGTATAGAGGTCTTGCCATAGCTACACAAGAAGCTATGTGGATGAAGACATTATTCAAAGATCTTGGATTGGAGTTTGGAACTCCAACTATTTACTTCAAAGATCATAATTGCTGTTGTGCTCAGAGTATTATGCAAAACACTGGACAGGTGTATGAACCAAAATAGCAAGTTCTTCACCTCTGAGCTAACTCCAACTTATCTTTTTTTATCTATCTTTTTGTGAGTGATCTTCCAAGGTACATAGGGTGTCTAATACATCCATTGGCAAGCTAAAAGGGCCCACCATATACTCTTGGAGTTCATTTGGCTGGTGTAGATCAAGGATTTTGCAACACCTCTTCATCTTCAAGCACATAGCTATCCATCTCTTCACACACACCACAACAAAATGGAGTAGTTCAGAGGAAAAATAGTAAAATTGCTGAAATTGCAAGATGCATGCTCATTGAGATGAAGGTATCATTGTACTATTGGGCCGAAGCTACCATAACCGCCATTTACTTGATGAATAGGTGCACAACATCAAGAATACATCACTTAACTCTAGAGGAGGTATATTCCGATAAGAAACCTGATCTTACACACCTCAAAGTGTTTGGATGTGTTTGCTTTGTTCACATTCCACAAGAAGTTAGAACAAAGATGTAATCAAGGTTAAAAAAATGCTTTTTCATTGGCTACTTGATGGAGCAAAAAGGATACAAGTGTTACAACCCTAGAACAAAGGAAGTAAGATTCTCACAAGATGTGGTCTTTGATGAACTAAGACCAGGGTATGAAGATAAAGGAAAGGAAAAGATTCTTGAAGAGGATTGTGATGATTATGGAGGAACAAAGCAAAGGGAAGTTCAACAATGAAGCACAGAGGTTTCAAGTCTAGAGGCATCTACATCAAATGAAGAATGTTCGACATGGAGGGGGAGTCATTCTTTGTCTCCAAATTCAGCTCATAGTAGAGCCAAAGAAGCAAGTGCTACTCCAAACAGTGAGATAGATGCAAGTGAAGAAGAATATGAAGAGGTAATCACTCTGAAGGTAAAGCTGAATATGTTAAAGAAGAAAATTTCTAAAGGCAATGAAAGAAGATCTTCAAGGACAAGGTATCCAACTCAAACGTTGAGTTATGATAGTTTCATGGTGAAACATTTTGCATACATGATGTAGGTTATCAAAGACAAAGAGCCTAAGACATATGAAGAAGCTTGCACACAAAAGGAATGGAAGCAAGCTATGAAATAGGAGATCAAAGCTCTCAAAGATAAACATACATGGGAGCTAGTGCCAAGCAAAGAAGGTATGAAGATTGTTCCAAACAAATGGGTGTTCAAAGTAAAGAGGAATGCTGATGGTTCACTTGTTAGATATAAAGCTAGGTTAGTTGCCAAAGGATTTAAACAAACACAAGGCATAGATTATGATGAAGTTTTCAGCCCTGCTGCAAAGATGGGAACAATCAGAACATTAATAGCAATTGGTGCTTCAAGGAGATGGCCATTATATCAACTTGACATCAAAAATGCTTTTCTCAATGGAGAACTATAAGAAGAGGTACAAATGAGTCAACAGGTTGGATTTGAAGATGAAAACCATCCAAACTTTTTTTGTAGGTTGAAAAAGGAACATTATTGCTTGAAGCAAGCACCAAGAGCATGGAATCAAAGATTGGTAAAATATGTAACTAAGTGTGGATACAACCCAAGTATCTCAGATCCTTCATTGTACATGAAGAAGGAAGAAAATAGAGAGGTATATATTTGCATATACGTCGATGACCTCATCATAACAAGAAATGATGTTATAGGGATTAAAAATATCAAAAGGAAGCTTGGTAAGGAGTTTAAAATTTCAGATCTTCGAGAGCTGAAATATTTTTTAGGAATTGAAGTTTTTTATGGAAAAAGTGGCATCTACTTGATGCAAAGGAAGTACTTGTTGGATGTTCTTTTCAAATTTGTAATGAGTGAATGCAAACCACCCACTCAACCCATGGACACAAATACAAAGATTTGCTCAAATGATGGAAAACTATTGGAAGATGTAATGACATATAGAAGCATTGTAGGATCATTAATTTATGCAAACATTACAAGACCTGATTTATCTTATATTGTTGGTGTACTTTCTCAATTTATACAAGATCCGACAAGTGAACATTTAAATTCAGCCAAGAGACTATTGAGATACATAAAACATACAGTTAATCATGCTTTGTTTTACTAGTTTGATGAAGAATTGTAGGTCAAAGGCTTTAGCGATGGTGATTGGGCAGGCTCAAAGGAAGATAGGAGATCAACCTCAGGTTATGTGTTGAGGTGCAAGCTCATTTTCACATGATCTATGCTTGGATAAATTTACGAAATATAAAAGATAAAGGAAAAGAAGAGAAAAGACCAAAAAAGTCTAGTCAAAATTCATGATGAGTAAAAGATACAATATCTACCTTGTAGTAAGTGGCATGTAGTGGGAAATCAAATGAAATTGGTGAGTTAAGAAGGAGGCACAAACTTCTTCACATGATCATTGGTTATAAAAGTGGAGTGGGAGCACATTCTAAACAAGGAGAGAAATAGACAAGAGCTCCCTGTTGGAAGAGTTGGATAGATACCTCAAGCAAGTGAGGTGATACTGCCAAGACCTGCTTAGTACGTGCCCTATTTCACTTCAGGGTTATGTAGTAGGCCCTTATATCTTGCAAATAACACCAAATAAGTACCTATGTACTTTGGAGATGATTCTTCAAACAATTAGATTAAAACAAATAACTTTGCAAGTAGTTAGTTATCAAAAACTTGCTATTTTTGTCTTAACACCTGCTGGATCTTTTGCTTAGTGCTCACACTAGAGTAGCAATCGATCAAAATACTTTTGAGGGTATCTAATTAGCTTAGATAGCTAATGATTACAAGTGGAATCACTTAGAATGTTAAACCTCACATTGAGAAATCAATTTAGCATTGGGATGCTTACCCCCGACTTTTTACGAACTGTGTAGAGAATGACCAGAGAGTACTTCGATGTAGATTTCTCCCAATTGGCTGAAAAAAATGTCTTCAACTTTTTACGGCTTAAACTAGACTTTCTACTGGTTCAAACAAGCTATATAACATGAAAAATGGATAAGCACTCGTTGAGATATGATAATTCAAAGTACACTGTTTTGACTAGTTGTAGCAGAGAGATGAACAGAGATGATCAATGATGTAATGTATTATAGAACATTGTTGTACATAATCATTGGCATAGAAATGATGCCCAATGATAGTGATCTAGTTGAGCTAAGATGTAAGCTACTTAGAATCTACAAAAGATCATCAAAAAGATCAAAAAATAGGGGCATACTGGCCGTGCGATTACAAGCCTCTTTTATAGATGTTTTACCTCCAAGGTTAAATTTGAATTCAAGCTTGGCTTTACCTAAAAGTTCTCCTCCAAGTAAGGAGATAATATCTCATCGGAAAACTTGTAGCTAATATGATTCCTACCTCCACGAAATGTGTGGAGTTACAAGATTCTCTTCAAAAACAACTTTTACAAATGGTAAATGGCCAAGTATTACAAGCCAAAGTTCACATGCTTCATGAAGTGATTGTATATATTTGTTTCCATGCTCAGCCAATTCTGATGGCTTGGACACTTGCACCAATAGCTCCCCCTCAAGCTAAACATCTTGGCTTGTACTTCTTCATGAGTCTTCTTGAATGTCCTGCAATCCAATCATGGATTTGAACCTGCAAAGTTTAGTACCATCAAGTGCTTTTGTCAACAAATATGCACATTGCATATTTGTGGACACATATGCCAATTGAATCTCCTTGCTCAATAGCTTCTCTCTAACATAGTGATAATGTACTTCTATATTCTTGGTTCTTGCATGATAGATAGGATTTGCTGCAAGATGCAAAGAGCTTGTATTGTCACCAAAAAGCATAGGTGACTGAGTATGAAGTCCCAAATCTGAGTATAGCAATCTAATCCAAATTGCTTCTTGTGTAGCATTGGCTAATCCTTTGTATTCAGCCTCTGTTGAAGATAAAGCAACAGTAGGTTGCTTCTTGGAAGACCATGAAATAGGCTATCACCTGCAAAAGAAAGATAACCACAGGTACTCCTCCTATCATCCTTACAACCTGCCCAATCTGCATCTGAGTAAAGCATGATGTCCAAATCTGATGTGTATGGGAAGTAAAGACCTTGACTTTGAGTACCCTTGAGATACTTCAAAATCCTTTTGGTAGCTTCCAAGTGAGGTGCTCTAGGTTTATGCATGAGTTGACTTAAAACACTTACTCCATAAGCTGAGTCAATCCTTGTTAATGTTGCAGAGTTTAGACTTCCAACTATGCTTTGATATCCTGCAATATCTTCAAGCAAATCACCTTCATGAGCACTCAATCTATGATTTACCTCCATAGGGGTGCTAGCTATCTTTGCAATCTCCAAGTGGAACTTCTTCAACATGTCTTGCACATACTTCCTTTGAGTAATGTAAATTCCAGAATTTGTGTAGACCAATTCAAGTCCAAGAAAATACTTCAACATCCCTAGGTCACTGATTTTGAACTCTTGCATCATTAGGGTCTTCATTTGTTTGATGCCATTGGTGTCATTACCTGTAAGTATGATGCCATCAACACACACACATAACTATATCATCTCTGAATTACTTCTCTTGACAAAGAGAGAGGAATCTACTTTGTTCATCATGAATCCTTGATCTTGAAGGTATGTGGTTAACCTATGGTTCCATACCCTTGGTTCCTACTTCAAACCATAAAGATCTTTGTTCAATTTGCCCACATAATTTACCTTGCTTGGGTCTTCATAGCCAGGAGGTTGAGCCATGTAAACCTCCTCTAAAATCCAGCCATTGAGAAAAGCATTCTTTACATCCAATTGATACATATTCCAATTCCTAGATGCAGCCACACTTACCAATACTCTAATGGTTAGCATTTTAGCCATAGGTGAGAAAGTCTCTTCATAATCAACTCCTTGGTTTGTGCAAAACCCTTAGCCACAAGTCCAACTTTATACCTGTTTATTGATCCATCTGAGTTTCTCTTGATCTTGTAAATCCATCTAGAACCAATTACCTTCATTGATGCCTTCTTGGGTACTAGTTCCCAATTGTCATTCTCTTGGAGTGCTTCTATTTCTTCATCCATAGCTTCCTTCCATTTTGCCTTGGTCTTTGCTTCTTCATATGAAGAAAGCTCTTCAAGTGGCAAATCTTTAGCAAGAAAAAAGGAATGCTTAGTAACTAATGAAGTATCATAACCATATCTGATTGGCTTCTTACTCTCCCTTTGTGACCTCCTTAGAGCTTGGTTGGATGATTCAGGTAAGTCTCCCAACCTCTTCATCTTGGCCTTTCCTTTTGACTTCCATGCTTTAAATTCTTCTAATTTGATGGTGTCTTGATTTGATGTCTTCAATTTTTATTGGCTCCTCCTTGGTGAGGCTTGGAAATTACTCTTCCAAGTCATATGGAAACTTGACCTTCGTGCATTCACTTTCAAACCAAGAATCATTCTCATCAAATACAACATCTCTACCGACCATAAATCCTTTATTGTATGGATTATAAAACATGTATCGTTTTTTATTTAAATCATACCCTATGAAAATGCACTTCTCTACCTTAGGGCTAGCTTACCTCTAATTTGAGATGGAACATGCACATAAGCAACACATCCAAATATTCTACAATGATCAAGTGATGGCCTTGTACCATGCCATACTTCATATGGAGTCATCCCATCAATTGATTTAGATGGTAACCTGTTGATAAGATAAGTGGCAGTAGAAACACTCTCTGCCCATAAATAATTAGGTAACCTTTTTTCATTAAGCATTAATCTAGTTGTTTCCATAATCAACCTGTTTCTCCTCTCTGCTACCCCACTCAAGGGTATACCTTGTAGTAATCTCCCTTTTGATACATGTGTCTTGCAAAAATGCATCAAATTCATTGGACAAGTACTCACCTCCTCCATCTAACCTTATCCTCTTTAGACTTCTTCCTGTTTGAATTTCCACAAGTGCAAGATACTTCTTGAAGCAACTGAACACTTCATCTTTATATTTCATAAAGTACAAGATAGTCCACCTATTGAAACCATCAATGAATGACACATAATTCCTTGAGCTTGAAATTGAAGGGTCCTTGCTTGGTCCCCACACATCTATGTGGACAAGTTCCAAATAATCCTCATGCATGTAGCCTTTCTTTGTAAAGGGTAACATGTGCGATTTACCAAACTGACAAGCACCACATTTATAGATCATATGTTGCTTGGATACATTAGGTATCCCAAGCACACATTGATCTGTACATATTTGCTTCAAGGTTCTCTCACCAATATGTCCTAATCTTTTATGCCAAATATCAAGCTCAGACAATGTTTGATCTTTGTAATTATAAAGTGCAATGTTTCTAGTGTCCTCAAGCTCAAATGTAAATAATCTACCTATTTTTTCTCCCTTGGCTATTCTCTTGAATCCATGTTGGGGGTCCTCCACAAAAGTTCCATATTTGTTGAACCTAACCTACAAACCCTTTTCTACTATCTGTCCAACACTCATTAGATTCTTAGTGATAGTTAGTACATGAAGAACCTTGCTCAACAGATTTCTATTCGCATCAGAGGTTTTGACATTTTCTACCTTGACCACTGAATGCTTGGTGCCATCACCTGTTTGAACTTGGAGCTTTCCCTTAGGTTCCTCAAGGTCAGAGAGAAGAGCTACATTGCCTGCCACATGGTTTAAACATCCTGAGTCAATATAGAAGAGGTGCTTATCATTCATACCTTGTTTTGAAGTCATATTCATAATGAGAAGAGAATCCTCTTGATCCTCTCTGTAATTGTTGAAGTCTGTTCTTGATTTCTATCCTCCTTGATAATTGTTTTTGTAGTTATTGTTGTAGCCATGGTTGTAGCCTTGATTATGGTTGAATCTTCCTATTGATCGTGAGCAACCACCTTGTTGGAAAAGATGGATGGACACTCCAAGAAATGAGTAGGTACTACCAAATCCTGCTTAGTACCAGCCCCTTGTAGCTTCATAGTTGAGTTGTGGGCCCTCTTCGCTTTCCAAAGACATTATACAAGTTCCTATGTACTTTGGAAATGATGTATGAAAAGATTGAATCAAAACAGACTACTTCCAAATAGAAGAATCTATAAAAACCTTTTATTTTTTATCATATACATGTTGCTTATTATGCTCAGTACTATAAATGCAATAGGAATTGGAAAAATTCCTTTGAGAGATATTTAATTAGCTTAGTAACCTAATGATTCCAAGTGAAATCACTTGAAATGATGCATTATACACAGAGCAATCAATTTAACAAATGAATCATTACCCCCGATTTTTTAGGACCTTTGTAGAGTTTGACCAGTGAGTGCTTTGATGTGCTTTTCTCTGAATTGGCTAAATGGATTCAATTCAAAATTTGTGAGCATGTAGATAACTTTGTGGATTCCAACAAGCTATAGATTATTGAAATTCGTGGAGATTTGAGTGAGATATGAGCAGCCCAAGTTGATAGTTAGGAATGAATGTAATAGAGAGATCATAGATGAACAATGTTGATGTAATGTATTAATGAATAATGTTGTACAAGATCATAGGCTTGAAAATCATAGCTTAATGATGGTGAGTAGTGTAGGCTACAATGTAGACCCCACACTCTTACACAATGGCAATGGAGAGCTCGGGAATAGAGTCATCTGTCCGTGACTTTTCAAGTCACTTTATATAAGTGTTACATTCAAATTTGAATTTGAATTCAACTTTTGGCTCTCTCTAAAAGTAGTCCTTCAATTTAGAAAATATTCCCTCAATGAAGTAGTGCTTTGCTAATTAAAAATTCCATGAGTTTTTGGTAGGTGATTACAAATATTCTCTCAAGTCAAATAAATAACTTTTACAAATGTAAAAAGATAAAGTTCTCTTAGCAATGGTTTCCATGGAGCTTCATGTGTTTATGATCTTCAAGCCAAATGTGTGGGCTTGGACTTTGTACCAACAGCTCCCCCTCAAGCCAAACATTTTGGCTTGGTCTTCATCTTCAATCTTCATGAACATCCTGCAATCCAATCATTGATTTAAACCTACAAAGTTTTGTACCATCTAAAGCTTTAGTGAACAAGTCTGCACATTGCATATTAGTTGATACATATGCCAACTAAATATCCTTGCTCAATAGCTTCTCTCTCACATAATGATAGTGGACCTCTATGTGCTTGGCCCTAGCATGATAAATAAGATTTGCTGCAAGGTGTAATGAACTTGTATTATCTCCAAAAATCATTGGAGATGTAGTGTGCAAGACTAATTCTATATACAACAATCTAATCCATATGGCCTCTTGAGTAGCATTGGCCAACCTCTATACTCTGCCTCTATAGAAGATAAAGCAATAGTAGGTTGCTTCTTTGAAGACCATGATATTGGCTTATCACCTGCAAAGGATAGGTATCTCGAGGTACTCCTCCTATCATCTTTGCATCCTGCCCAATCTGCATCTGAATATATCTTGATGTCCAAGTCTGATGTATATGGGAAATACAATCCATGATGTTGACTACCCTTGAGGTACTTCAAGATCCTTTTGGCAGCCTCCAAGTGAGGTGCCCTAGGCTTGTGCATAAATTGACTTAGAACACTTACTCCATAAGCAATGTCAATTCTTGTCAAAGTAGCATAGTTCAAGCTTCCCACTATGCTTTGGTAACCTGCAATGTTCTCAAGTATGTCACCTTCATGAGCACTTAATTTTAGGTTTACCTCCATTGGAGTACTTGCAACTTTGGCATCCTACAAGTGAAACTTCTTCAACATATCATGTATATACTTTCTCTAAGTAATATAAATTCCAGAGTTAGTATAGACTAACTCAAGTCGAAGAAAATATTTTAGTGATCCAAGGTCACTAATTTTGAACTCGTTAATCATCTGGTTCTTGATCTGTTTGACGCCATTAGCATCATTACCTGTGAGTATGATATCATCAACATATACACATAGGTATATTACCTCTGAATTACTTCTCTTGATGAATAGAGAAGTATTTGCTTTATTCATGATAAAACCTTGGTCCTGAAGATATGTAGCCAACCTATGGCTCCATGCCCTAGGTGCCTGCTTCAATCCATAAAGAGCTTTGTTTACATTCCCTCTACTTAGGAGAAGCAAGAAGTCCACCATCAAGCAAAGGATGAAACTTTGAATCTAATTCTGTACAAGAATTGCCTCATTTTATAGGCCCTTGGGAAAAATATCCTTTCCAAATGAGAGCTCCCACAATCATAATTAGAAACTGAGATTCACTCATAGCTAGGAACATAGAAGTAGTCAAGAACACTAAAGTGGAATTTGCTTTCACTTTAGAAGAACTAGTCAAAGTCAAAGCATAGTTGCAAAAACATGTAGCAAGCCAAGTGCCAAAAGTCACTAATTCCCAGTCTCAAGAAGAATCACAAAGAAAAGTTCCAGAGATACACATAGACACGATAGAAGATATGAGTAAAGGAGAGGAAGGAAACACCAATGTTCCTATCACCCATCAGGGATACACAATAAAGGCAATCCTAGATTCAAGAGGAAGAGTTGCCATTGCTACCACTTTCTTATGGAAATGTTGGGGAAAACCAGCTTTAAGACCCACATGAATGAAGCTGAAAATGGCAGATGAACACATAGAAAAAAGCACTAGGATTGCTAGAAGGAATCACTCTCGCTAGTATTGGTGTAGAGTTTGAGCATACCTTTGCCATATGTGAATTTAGAAAGAACCATGTCTATTAAATGATCTTGGGTAGAACTTTAATGAGACAATTGCAAATAGTGCAAGATTAGGGAACGATTTCTTTGTACTTACAACACTTAGGGGTAATTACTAAGGTCAACCTCAAAGACTATATACATAGAGATGTACCACACGTGCAGTGGATGACTACCCAAAAAACATAAGAAGATATTGAATCATTGCATTCCCTAAGATCAGGTCCTTCATGGATGAATGAGGATACTGACTTATGGATGCTTGTTAAGTGCAAAATTACTATCCTATGTCTACTTAAAGGAGCCTATGAACATAGAGCAATGCGTATAGATGCACATAGACATTGAGGATAACCTAGGTGGTGAGATCCACCTTTGAAAGATCTGTAAAGATTAAGATAGTTCAACCAGTTCTACTTCAAGACCATCAACTTGCATTGATGAATCTGCTAAAAAGTAGCTTGGAAGTTTGGATTCTTGAGCAAACACACCCGAAGGAGGGTCTGTGTGAAACGATGTTACAACTATGGAGGAGATGGCATGTGAGATGTTTTCCCAATTATGGCTCAACCACAAGGGAAGCCTAATAGCCAATATTGCACCATTGAGAGAAGATATAGTAAACATATGGTGCAGGATTGCCCCTACAATAAACATGTGGTTATACAAAAATTCCAATTGCCATACCAACACCTAGGGAGATACCAAAAATCCGTATCAGTAGCCACCATACTTTAGGCTTCAACAACCTTATCAACCTCCATACCAAGCTCAACAAAGACCTCAAATGGTGCTAGGTCAACAACGTGCACCCCTTGCTAACATTACCCCAATCAAGTATGCATTAACAGAGGATCACTTGAGTAGAACCCTAGTGCCAACACGTCTGTTGATTTTGAAAAGTGATCCTAATGCTCACTACTTTGACTCAACACATGTAAATAGCCCACCAGCTTACTACATGGAATCACGAGAGCATAATGAGATCTATCCTTACAAAACCCCTAGTGAACCTTGTTGGAACCCAAATATTCAAATGTGATGTATACAAATCCTAACCTTAGACACCAACAAAGGTAGAGGAGACCCCAAGAACCCCTAGGGTCATGCGCTATAGATGCAGGGGGGGGTCACTTCATTTAAGATTTCTTGCTTCCTCAATGAGGACCACCCTAGTTCCTCACTATGCAAGGCTTCTGCCCTGATTGCATTAAGGAACACCTCTTAAGAGATTGCTCTAAGAATCAAACTAATACGCAAAAGATTACACCAATCAATGTTATTGGTTTGAAGTGGATTCTAGTGGAAGTGTTATAACTATAGCACCCATGCAAATAGTGACTAGAGTACAAACCGAAGGCATAGATCAAGAGAAGAATGTAGAAACCAATGAGATCAAGAGTGTAACTAAGAAGGTAACAAGAGCTTGGAAGGATAGTTATGAACAGATGAAGAGACAATGGACAAAGAAGATGAGAGAGTTAGGAGAGATATTTAAGAATAAAAAAGCCAAAATCATAGAAATCGCATCTTAGACATAGTCTCAAACCCCACCACCCACATCACACTTGAACAATCCTTCCATACCACCACCACCCATATCAGGATCAATCCTAGCACATCCTACTTCAGAAGATTTAGAAATGATGTTCAAGGCATATCAATCTAGAATCCAAGAAGGGCCACATGTAGTAGAGTTGGATAGATGTTATCCTAGAGTCAACTTAGAAATTGAAAGGAAAAGCTTTGTGCAAAAATGGTAGAATTGGTTCAGACCCTGTTTGAGGCCAGCTACTTTTCAATCACACTAACTCAGCCAAGACCGATTTGCATTTTGACAGGTTGCTAGAGAGATTCTAAAGGATGTTGGCCAAGCCAAGGAAGTCAGCTACATCAAAGGTAAGTAATGGTGGAAGTGAAAGGCTTAAATTACCCCCCAAGGAAGTTTTTGCCCCTAACTCCATGGATAATGGAGTCTCTCCCTTAGTGAATCAATATTCCCAAGAATTCTTAAGAGAGATTCAAGAGGAGAAATGAGCTAAGGAGGGGGAGAATCCTCATCCCAAGAAAATAGTGGATGATCTCCATGATCAATTCCCACATGACATTCCCTTTCTCTATGGGGAGTAGGAAAGTGCACAATCCAAAGAGTGATTAGACTTCAAATCCAATTCCCTCTAGCAACTACCTCAATTCACAGGCCCATGGGATTCTAAGTCTATTCACATGAGAGCCCATACACTTATTGTACGAAACACAAAATCAGTTCTACCGAGGAATATTGATGTAGTGAAGAACACTAAAGTGCAATGTCATCTCACTTTAGTGGAGCTACTCAAAATTAGGCCTGAATTATGGATGCACATAGCGAATCAAGTGCCTGAAATAGCTAAACCAACCTCTCAGGTAGGGACAACAAGATAGTGCCAAAGATACCCCTTGGATAAGATAGGAGATATGAGTGAACCAAAATAAGGAAATACCTATCTCCCTATTATTGATCATGGATACACCACCAAAGCAATTTTGGACTCAAGTGCAAGAGGTTTCATTGCTACAACCTCCTTATGGAAGCGTTGGGGCAAGACTAAAACTCAAGACAATAAGGATGAAACTACAAATGGTAGATGTTCACATTGAGAAGCCTTTATGAATATTGGAAGATATAACTCTCACCACTTGTTGTGTAAAGTTTGAGCACACATTTGTCATATGTGATTTTGGCAAGGACCATGTATATGAAATTATTTTAGGTAGACCTTTCATGCGATATTTATAGATAGTGAAAGATTGGGGAACCAATTCCTTGTACTTACAATGCTTAGGGATCACAACTAAAGTAATTCTCAAGGACTAATCTCATAGAGATGTACCCCCTTGCGATGGGACTCAATTATAGAACACTAGATGAAACAAAGTTGGTGCATTCCATAAGATCAAAATCCTCATGGATGCATGAGGACACTCATTTATGGATGTGTAGAATTGTAGTGAAGGAAGAGAAAAGAGTTACCGAGAGGGATGTAGGTGCTAAGGAGAATCCTTGACTCATTCAAGACCAGCCTATGCACCTATGATGTTCCAAGATGAATAGTTTGAACCCCATGGATGAGCAAAATTCTAGCCACAATGGACATAGTTGTTAATGAAGAACAATGGACTCCCAATTATGATGAGGATGGCTACAAAATTTCAGTTTTTATGATAGAATCACTTATGTGTGATCTAGTTATCGACGAATGTGAGCCTAGCACAAGTAAACTCAAGGAGGATAGGGTAGAAAAGACAAAAAGGAAAAGACAAATTGATAGCGACAAGGGATAGTCAAGATAAGAAGAAGAAAGAAAAGAAACCTATCATCAAGTCTGTAAAGGAGGAAGCCACCTTTGAGGTCCCAAAAAACTTCAAGAAATATGAGATGGAAGATCAAAAGGTCATGATAAGAATGCCTAATAGAGAAGCACTCATAGGCTTAGCATATAACAACAAAGAGAAAACCAAGGAAATAATAATGATTGTAGAATGTGGTAAAGAAAGATCTACATACATAGGACACAATTTGATAGAAGAAGAAGAGCGAGAACTGATTGCATTACTGAGAGGGGTATAGAGATGTGTTTGCATGGATCTATAACGACTTGAAAGGAGTAGAGTGGACATCTACTCTCATAGAATTCCCATGTCTTTAGAAGACCAACCTACCAAACATAAACCTTACACTTATAATGATAATTATGCAGCAAAAGCCAAAGAGGAAATTGATCGCTTGATAGAAGCTAGATTTATCTATGAAATTAAGCATACCAAATAGGTATCTGCGATTGTGGTAGTGTGCAGAAAGAATGGCAAGCTATGTGTGCATTAACTTGAAAAATGTTAATGCACCCACCATACAGGATAGTCATCCTCTCCCTATCACCAAACATTTAGCAGGCAAGGAAGTTTATATCTTTCTTGATGGATTCTCAGGCTGCATTCAAGTGGCCATTGCCCTAGAAGACCAGCATAAGATGGCTTTTGTCATAGAGTGGGGTATCTTTGCATTTCTTGTGATGCCTTTTGGGCTCACCAGTACCCCTCCTACATTTCAAAGGCTGATGTGTCACATGTTTAAGGAATTTTAATAAAAGATTTTAGAGGTCTATGCTGATGATTTGTGCACTCATTCCAACATTAAACAAACACATACTCCTGAATTGAAATAAATCTTTCACAAATGCAAAGAATATCAAGTCTACTTGAACCTAGAAAAGTGTGTTTTCATGGTCAAGCAAGGCAAGATTCTCTTGGAGATTCACTCACTAATTAGACATAAAGACATGAAGACATATGAAGGACAAAGAAAGATGAAGAGAAGCAGAAACAAAGCAGTCAGAAAATCAAGCCTTAGTGAAGAGACAAATTCACAACTATAATATAGTTCATAGAAACTTCTAGAATTATGAATTTTGAATCTTGGAACAAATATGTATATAAGTGAGTTAGAAGATCATAATAATAGAGCTGAAAAGAGAGCAGCCAGAATAGATTAGACGTATAGTCTATGAGGCCAAGAGAGAGCTTGATAAACTAGAAAGCTAAGAAGTGCACATGTAGTAGACGCAAGAGTGTGTATGTAGAGATGAATAATAGAACCTGAACTGTCAGGTATTCATCTGAGAGAGAGATAGTAAGGAAGAACTACTCAGCATAGAAGAGTTTTCCGTGGCTATGAGCGAAGTAAGGCCAAGCCATTTTGTACACATCTTCTTTAATAGAAAACACATGTTTGTGTGGAAGAACTTGAGCACATTGTTCTTGTGTGAAGAAATCTAAGTGATTTCATGTTACTGTGAAAGTTAGTTAACAGTTACAGTTTTTTCTTTGCGCACATTTTTTGGTACTTCTACAAGTTAGATCTCATAGTATAGTGTAAAGTTTTTCATGAGTGATAGCTTATCTTGAAGCTACTAACCTCAACTACAAACACAGTTATAAATTTTTCAGTTTGAGGAAGTTTACCAAGCTACTGATGATTATAGAGGTGTTCTAATATCACTCTAGCTTAGTTCTTGTGGCGTGGAAAATTTTGTAGCTTAGTTTTTAAGCTCTTGCCACGTCAACAAGTGGTATCAGAGCAGAAAGGTCCTCAAGAGTAAAAGGAAGTAAGATACAAGAGAAGTTGAAGAATTGTTTGTTGGAAAGATGAAAAGCTCAGGTGATCAACAGAAAACGAAATCAGAGAAACGTTTCGAAGTCATTCTCAAGGGTAAAGGTTTATGAAAGGTAAAAATTTTTACAGTTTTACTCACAGAAAGTAACAGAAACAAGAAGACCATGGCAGATCACATTTCTATTGAAAAATTGGGCAGAGATAATTATCCCGCATGGGTAATGCGAATGGAAGCCTTACTTATGAGTAAGGACTTAATGATATATGTGACAGGAGAAGAAAAGAAGCCTACTTTTGGAGATGACAGCCAACCAAAGAAAGAAGAGTTAGAAGCCTTGAAGCTGTGGCAGAAGAAAGATGCAACGGCAAGAGCTTATATCTACAATACCATTACAGATCATCTACTACCACATATTAGAGGTCTGGAAAAAGCGCAAGACATATGGAGTGCATTGGAAGATCATTTCCAAAATACTACCAAAGCTAGGAAGGCTAGCTTATGGTCAGAGTTTACAACATTCAAGAAAAAGCAAAGTCAAAGCATTAGTGATTATGTCACTAAGATGAAGGACTTGGAAGATAGTCTTGGATCTATTGATGAGGATATTGAAGATCACAGTTTAATAGCACAAGTACTTGCAGGATTGAGAGGAGATGAAAGGTGGAAACCTTTCGTACTCTCAACTCAACTTTCATTAAATCATTTTGAACCAGATTTAAATCAGTTTCTTGGACTAATGCTAACATTTGAGCAAGATTTGAAGACAGATGGAGATAAAGGACATACTTCTGCTATGTATGCAAAGAGTAAGAAGAAAGGTGATAAAGGTAAAGAAAAGGATGAAGAAGAGATGACTGCTCAAGCAAATTATGCAAGAGGTAGAGGTAATGTCAGAAGTAAAAGTAGAGGTAATACAAAAGAAAGAGGTAATCAGAATAACAACAAAAAGACTTGTTGGATCTATGGATTAAGCAATCATTTGGCTCATGATTGCTAGCATAATTCTCAAGGATCAAGTCAGAATCAGAATAACAATAGCAGAGGTAGAAGCAGAAGATATCAGAGAGGTAGACAAAGCCAAAGAGGCGGATATGGTAGAGGTGGAGCAAGAACTTGGGGACAGAATCAGTCTCCCAACACTACCTACTACAACTATGCAAATGATAAACAGAATGACAATCATAAAACATTGATGATGAATTTGATAAGCATGTCAGAGAATGAAGATCTCAAGGTATTCTATATTGACTCTGGTTGTTCAAATCATTTGTCAGGAAATATAGAATTGTTATCAGAACTGGAAGGAGGTATTTCAAATCATACAGTACAAACAGGTGATAACACAAAACATAATGTACAGTCAATTGGAAAAGTAAAGTGTAAGAATGGAGATGACCTGTTAACAAATGTTTTGTATGCTCCAACAATCCCAAAGAATCTGATCAGCGTGGGACAGATAGTAGAAAAGGGTTTTCAAGT
Source organism: Ceratopteris richardii (assembly GCA_020310875.1). Taxonomy (NCBI): domain Eukaryota; kingdom Viridiplantae; phylum Streptophyta; class Polypodiopsida; order Polypodiales; family Pteridaceae; genus Ceratopteris; species Ceratopteris richardii. The sequence continues at coordinate 56,587,873 of CM035408.1, read as the reverse complement.
CAGGTTTAGAAATGAAGGAGTATTTGTTGAAGATCCAGAGAATGGATACAATCAAATTGTCTATGGTAAAAAGGAAGGTAGACTTTTTACTCTTAAAGTACAAGGGGGAAAGGTATACCTATCATACATGGAGATAATATGAGTTCATTGTATCTTGCAGCAAATCCTGTATTTCATGCAAGAACAAAGCACATAGAGATTCAATATCATTTCCTAAGGGAAAAGATAATGGAGAAGGAGATTGAAATAGTATACATCCTACAAAAGATCAGATTGCAGATATTTTGACAAAGAGCTTGGATGGAGTAAAGACAAGCAGATTCAAAGAAATGGCACGTATAAAAGAAAAGAATAATATATGAAAGATCAGAGGATGCTAATTAGTGATTGAGGGGGAGCTGTTGGAGATTTACTCACTAATTAGACATAAAGACACGAAGACATATGAAGGACAAAGAAAGACGAAGAGAACCAGAAACAAAGCAGTCCGAAAATCAAGCCTTAGTCAAGAGACAAATTCACAACTGTAATATAGTTCATAGAAACTTCCAGAATTATGAGTTTTGAATCTCGGAACAAATATGTATATTAGTGACTTAGAAGATCATAATAATAGAGCTGAAAAGAGAGCAGCCATAATAGATCAAACGTATAGTCTGTGAGGCCAAGAGAGAGCCTGATAAACTAGAATGCTAAGAAGCGCACATGTAGTAGACGCAAGAGTGTGTATGTAGAGATGAATAATAGAACCTAAACTATCGGGTATTCATCTGAGAGAGAGATGGTAAGGAAGAACTACTCTGCATAGAAGAGTTTTCCGTGGCTATGAGCGAAGTAAGGCCAAGCCATTTTGTACACATCTTTCTTAATAGAAAACACATGTTTGTGTGGAAGAATTTGAGCACATTGTTCTTGTGTGAAGAAATCTAAGTGATTTCATGTTACTGTGAAAGTTAGTTAACAGTTACAATTTTTTCTTTGTGCACATTTTTTGGTACTTCTACAAGTTAGATCTCACAGTATAGTGTAAAGTTTTTCATGAGTGATAGCTTATCTTGAAGCTACTAACCTCAACTACGAATTGATCTGAAGAATTTTGTGAAACGGGACATCTACACACAGTAGTGTGTCTGACAGTAAAGACATCCAAAATTGATGAAGTTTTTCTCAAACTTCAGATAGAGTTCATTCGCTGAAGGAAGCTCATGTATTATTTCTTTACTTCATTTACAACCATTTGAAGTAACTACAAACAGAATTGCAATTGATTCCGGTAACATTCCGGTACAATTATGGTAAGATTACGATGACAGTCCGATAACAGTCCGGTAATATTCTGGTGAGTTCAAAACACAGTTTTTGACACATCTAAGTGACAAAAAGAATATCTAACAGTAAGCAAACAAAGATTTGTAAAGACTAAAGTAAATCAGATCAAAATTGAAGCCTAAAGAAAAGGCAAAAATTTCCTGTAAAGTGAATTTTCAGATTTCACTAAACACAGTTATAAAGTTTTCAATTTCAGGAAGTTTACTAAGCTACTGATGATTATAGAGGTGTTCTAATATCACTCTAGCTTAGTTCTTGTGGCGTGGCAAATTCCGTAGCTTAGTTTTTAAGCTCTTGCCGTGTCAACAAATTCTAGGACCCATAGTGTCAAAGAATGGAATATCAATGGATGAGCAGAAAGTTAGAGCTATATTAGAGCTACCTAGACCAAAGATCATCAAGGAAGTACATGATTTCATGGAACACAGTGGATATTATAGATGCTTTATTCACATCTAGAGTGGAATGAAGAGTGTGAAAACTCCTTCAATGAGCTTAAGCAATGATAATGTTCAGCACAAATTTTGACTACACTAGATTGGACTAAGCCATTCCATGTTCATGTGGATGTTTCCAATTATGTTTTTGGGTGTGTGCTAGCACAACCTATGGGTGGACACATTAACCTTCGTGATGCTTATGCAAGTAAGGAGCTGAATGCAACAAAATGAAATAATACAACTAGTGAAAGAGAAGGATTAGGCATCGTCTATGCAACTAAGAAGTTTAGACATTATTTTCTTGCAAGTAAGTTTAAAATTTTTTGGACCATGAGGTGTTACTTTACCTAGTAAACAAACCTTACAATAGATGCAAATTAGTAAGATGGTTTTTCTTAACAATGGAATATGATTTTGAGGTAGTTGTTAGGAAAGGGAAGAATCGCCTTAGGGAAAATCACCTTTCGAGACTTACTTCAAGAGAATCCCCACAAGGGGCGTTAGATGAACTTCTTGATGCTTACTTATTCAACTTGGAAGTAGTGCATAATTGGGCTAAAACTATAGTGCCTAGTCTTACTTTTAAGCCCTAGCACCTCTTGATGAAAGACCAAAGAAAAGAGATAGGGAAATTCCAAAAGCATCATATAATGGCAGGAAGTATGTACAAGCATATAGATTAGGGAATACTATATTGTACTATAGAAGAAGAGGAATATGGGAAATGGCTGCAATTAGCACATGTAAGTGCATCGGAGCAGCACCATTCAAGATACAAAACCCTACAAACTGAGTAGAGATTAGGTGTATATTGGCCAACAATGGAGGCATATGTCCATAGGATGTGTAAGGATTGTCCCACCTATATTAATAGACCTCCTATGGAACATGTAATTTTATATCAAGTGTTCTTTAATATCTGATTGGAGAAATCCATTAGTTGATTTTTTGAGTACTAAAACATTTGGGATTACAGAGTGGCCTATAAATGGTACTCAATACCACCCCCTTTTAGATGGTGTTTAGAAAAAATGTGGTTCTACAATTAGATTTCTTGATACCCATGTTGAAGGTAGCATGGGAACATCAGTAACTGGACATAAAATATCATCCAAGGTCTTCAATTTAGAATGATTAGGAGAAGCTACACCATAACCAGTGCTTCGGATTTATAGAGCCAACAAAACACAAAAGGCATACTTCGATGCACATGCAAAAAATAAAGGCTTGAAGGCAAGAGACCTAATCTTGGTATATACAAAAAAGCAACATGCTTGGAAATTAGAAAAGTGTGGCTATGGACCTATGATAATCAACAAAATATCAACAAGCAGAGCTCTCCGCTTAGCTACCTTAGATGGTGATATACTACCAAGTTACATTAGTGGTTGTAAAGTGAAGCAAGTTTAACAAGAAGCATTAAGAAAAGGAATGCTAAGTTGACTTAACACTGCAAAAAAATGCAAAGAGGAAGAGCAAGGAATTGGAGAGGAAGCCTAGGGAGAGGCCTTAGAACGTATCCGACATATGAAATTAAGGAGACACATTCCTAGGATTGGAAGTGGTATACATAGAAAAGGGTATGTATCTCACTTAGAGAAAGTATATCAAAGACGTGCTTATCAAAATCGAAATGGACCATTTAAAGGTTGTAGGTACACCTATGGAGATGAACTTAAAATTAAGTGCTCATGGACAACAAATAGAAGATATAAGTAGCTATCAGAGTCTAGTTGGTAGCTTGAACTATGCTACCTTGACTAGGGTTGACATTTTCTATGAAGTAAGTGTCTTAAGTCAGTTCATGCATACTCCAAGAAAACCTCACATGGAAGTAGCACAAAGAATACTCAAATACCTTAAGGGAACTATGAATGAATTTTTGTATTGCCCTTATACTTCTCATATAGATATCAAGCTACTTTCTAATGCAAATTGGGCAGAATCTCAAGATGATAAGAGAAGCACATTTAGGTGCCTTACCTTTGTAGGTCCAAAGTTGATTTCATGTTCCTCAAAGAAGTAACCCACTATTGCACTCCCATCAATTGAAGCTAAATATAGAGGACTTGCTAATGAAACTCGGGAAGCAATATGGATTAATACCCTATACTCTCATTTAGGTCGTATGTCATCTATTCCTCATATCTTTGATGATAATATACATTCACTACATCTCGCTAATAAGCCAATCCATCATCCAAGGCTAAACACATAGAAGTGCATTATCATTATTTCAAGGAAAAGATAACAAGCAAAGAGACTAAGTTATCATATGTATCAAGTCATCAACAATGTGGAGATATGATGACAAAGGCATTGGATTGGCTCAAGTTCAAGGGAATCAAATCAATGATTGGATTGCAAGAGATATTGAAGACTCAAGCTTCTTAGGCTTGAGGGGGAGTTGTTGGTGCAAGAAGCAAGTCGAAGAGCTTTGCTTCAGCTCTTGGACTACTCTCGTTATATACTTCACGTATATGTAGTCACGTGAACCTATGTTTATAAAATTAGAAGGATAAATCCT